>OV656835.1:35205425-35805425 GCA_927399475.2 Acleris emargana
AAGTTTGGACAAAAAGTTTTCAAATATGATCCAAGAAGTAAATAGAGACTCTTATCTTTTTGGAGAGAACCTCGGAGAAAAAATCAAAGCTTCAAAGACAGCAGAGAAGTCAGGACTTCAAATCAAAAGGTCTTATACTGCTGCACCCGTCGCGCCTACGAATAAGAAATATACACCACGTCAGGGAAACTGGAAGGCCCCACCCAGGCATCAAGCTCCACGAGCGAACAAGCCGGGTGGGTACAAGACACGCGGGCCTCCACAGCACCCTCGGCGAACGACATCGGAGAGGTTTCAGCCGTCATCGTTCAAGAGTGACAGCCGGCTGCCACGCAAACAGCCCTAGAGGTACGATCTCACGCAGGTAGACTCCAGTTTTACGTCAACCAATGGCGGCATATTACGGGATTTCTGGATTGTGGAGCTATTGTGAAATGTAAAGAGTCTCCTGACCAATTTATTTCAAAAATATTTCTTACTCCTAAAAGTGACGGTACTTTTAGATTTATACTAAATCTTAAAAAGCTAAATATTTTTATTGATCAGCATCACTTTAAGATGGAGGACATTCGTACCGCTACTAAACTAGTCCCTAAATACGGCTATTTAGCTACTATTGACCTCAAAGACGCATACTTTTTAATTTCGATCTATAAATCAAACAGAAAATTTTTAAGGTTCAAATTTGATGCTACCTATGAATTTACATGTCTCCCTTTTGGCCTCTGCTCAGCACCGTATGTCTTTACTGAACTCATGAAACCGGTTATTACCCATCTGAGAAGTAAAGGCTTACTGCTAGTAATTTACCTCGATGACATACTATGTATAGGCCGTACTTATACCGAATGCCACAACTGCGTCACAGAAACCATCTCTCTGTTGGACAAACTAGGTTTTGTAATAAATAGTAAAAAAGTAAACTACTTCCGAGTCAGATTTGCACGTTTCTGGGGTTCGAGTTAAACTCTCGCGACATGAGCCTAGAATTGCCTTATAAAAAACGAAAAAATATTTACGACCAATCCAACAATATCTCCAATCGAAAGTCAATGACAATCAGAGAATTTGCTACATATCTCGGCTTACTTACCTCTGCTTGTCTGGCTGTTTCGTATGGTTGGTTGTATACCAAACGTTCAGAGAGGGAGAAATTTCTTGCTTTAAGGGATTCCGGGGATGATTACGACAGTCAAATGATGTTGAGTGATAAAGTACTTCCAGACCTTAAATGGTGGTCAGAAAACATCATGATCATTAAGAATCCAATTCGATCGTGCCAATATTCGTTGGATTTTTTTTCAGATGCATCCCTTACTGGCTGGGGTATATATTGTAATGGTAAACGGTTACATGGTTTCTGGAACGTAGTTGAAAGAGAAAGGCACATAATTTTTTTAGAACTGAAGGCTGCTTTCATAGGGCTAAAGTGCTTCGCCAGTGATTTGCGGAATAAAGAAATTTTGCTTAGAATCGACAACATGACTGCCATTTCGTACATCAATCGAATGGGTGGGGTGCAATACGTGCACCTTAATGACATTACTCGCGAAATCTGGCAGTGGTGTGAAGACCGCAAATTGTTCATTTTTGCATCTTATATAAAATCCGAGGAAAATAAGGAGGCCGATCGGGAGTCAAGACGAACCAATATTGATACTGAGTGGGAATTATCATATAATGCTTACAGTCAAATAACTGACAGGTTCGGGTTACCTGATATCGATATGTTTGCCACTAGAATTAACTTTAAATGCTGGAGGTATATTTCATGGCTCCCAGATCCGCATGCTTTCAATATTGATGCATTCACAGTTGACTGGAGTATTTTTTTCTTTTACGCGTTTCCGCCTTTTTCCCTGATACTAAGATCCCTTAATAAAATAATTGTGGATAAAGCAACTGGTATTATGGTCATACCTTATTGGCCTAGCCAGCCTTGGTTTCCACTATTGTCTGCACTGTCGTGCTCAGAACCTATTTACTTGCAACCCAACATTGAATTGCTCCTATCCCCTTTCAGGACATACCACCCACTCTGGAGGAAACTTACCCTGGTGGCGATGTTATTATCAGGGAAGCATTTTCCAGGCAGTCGCTAATGCCACAAACCATAGACGTAATGATATCATCCCTGGCTGCAAATTCACTCAAACAATATAATTGTGTGTATGCTAACTACCAACGTGGGGCTAGTTATTCAACTTTAAATACTTGTCGATCAGCTCTGTCTTTAATATTGGGGAAACCATTTTGTGAGGACAAACGGGTCTCCAGGTTTTTAAAAGGAGTCTATAAAATTAAACCTTGTTTTCCAAAATATCAGGCGACCTGGGACCCAAACGTAGTTTTAGATCACTTATCTACCTTATATCCAAATGATAATTTAAGTTTAGAACAATTAACTTCTAAAACGGTGACTCTGCTCGCATTGTCAACTGGACAACGTTATCTTTGATTAGGCTCTCTACTGTACAAGTTAATGAAACCAATATTAAAATCATTATCGATGATCTAAGAAAAACATCCGCCCCTGGGCGGCCAATGCCATGCCTTGTTATACCTTATTTTCCAAATAAGGTAGAGATCTGTCCCGCAAAGACATTATCGGCATACATTGATAGGACACAAAGCTTTAGGAGTAATGCAAATACAGAACGGCTTTTTTTAACAAATAAAAAGCCAATACATAATGCTAGCTGCAGTACAATCAGCCGCTGCACACAGCACTAGACACGCCGCTACTTCAGCGGCCAAGCGTAAAGGACTCTCAGTTGAAGCAATAAAGAATAAAATAAAGGCCGCTAATAATTGACGATAGTGCCAATAATGCCTTCGCTGAGGCAGTTTATAATGTGTGATTAATTCCTTGCTGAGGCTGACTATAATTTAGAGATTTATTACCTAAGTTGAAGTTAATGTCATCTAATCAGAATATATGATGATTACTATAGTAACTACTGTTTTACTCTAATTGGACTCTGCAAAAAAGGCGCTAAACATCTACCTAGTGAATATTAAATCTCGAGGATGTAACGTCGATAGTATAATTAATGGTTAAACAAACTTACCTGAAGTGAAGTTTGACCGTAATTATACGAGACGTTACATCCGAAGAGATTTAGAGTCCCACCCAGCCCTACTTTAATATGCATGTGATGAGTCACAACTACATATTTTGTGGTTATTACTCACCACATTTACCATTAATCCCGAAGTATTGCAGAGTATAGGGACGCTAGTCTCTAAAGTAATGAAGACGAACGCGCGCGCCGGCAGAGGGCGCGGCGGCGGAAGGAACGAGGAACTCAATTGACTTTTTTATTTTTATTTGGTGTTATCTAAAAATTGTGCTCGACGCCTAGTACATACAAAAGTGTACTACCTAGTGAATATTAAATCTCTTCGGATGTAACGTCTCGTATAATTACGGTCAAACTTCACTTCAGGTAAGTTTGTTTAACCATTAATTATAGCTTGAATATTGGTAATAAATGCGTTGGCCTAGTTTGTAGTGACTCTGCCCACGACGCTAGCGGTCCTGGGTTCAAATCCCGGTAAGGGCAAATATGTATTCGCTGTGCGCGCGAATATTTGTTCCTGAGTCGTGGATGTTTTCTATGTAAGTACCTATTTAAAGTATATATTTCTCTATGTAAGTATTTATATCGTTGTCTAGTACCCAACCCATACTACAAGCCTAGAGCTTAGTTTGGAACTACGTCAATAGGTGTGATATTGTCCTGATATTTATTAATTTTTGTTATTTTATTTTTATTACGAAAAATAAGACTGTGTCGTGTGGGTATACTTCTCGTTCATGCCGACTTTAGCTGCAATGTTTGTAGGGCCTGCCTATATTAAACGCGCAATGAAAATATAACGTTCGATCTTTAGCTTGCGTCGCTCGGCTTCTTGGTAGGAGGGTACTATTATCATTAAATGTTTAACTTCATCAGGACCTAATTTAACTCAGCAACATTTGCGATACATCAATCTATATGTTATAGTATATAGCATATTTCATTTATCATTGATAGATAACTAATGAGCCATAAACATCATTAAACATTCTACATAAATCGTTTCACCATAAATAATAATTGATTTTCATGATGGTGGCGCCGCGGCAGAGCAGCACACAAAAATGAAGATTGGGTAAAATGCGAAAAGAAATGTCTCATCAGAGAAGAAAATAAATAATCTAACAAGCCATACATAAAAATGGTTAACACGACCATTCTTTTTCTTCAAAATTACGTGGGTACGGTCAGCGTCAAAAGAAAGTGATCCCTTAAATACCTTGTCGCTTTACTGTCACATAAGCAATGTCAAACAAGGTTGTCTAAAGTGTAAATGCGATAAAGTACAAAAGTAGCTTGAAGTGACCAGTTAGTTTTGACGCTGACTGTACCCACGGAGTAATAATGGATAATTGTTGGCAAACCTACATCATATTTAGTCGTGATTTAGGCAAACTTAAAACATTTGATGATTACGAGACCCCGTATGAGGCACTGTAGGGATTGAATTCTCATTTTATCGACCATCTCTGTATCGATGTTTAGTTTATATTACACGGTTGATTCTTAGCTTCTTTAATCTTTACTAAATTTCAATATAGTGTAGGTACTTAACCTTCTTAAATTAAAAGAAGTAGAAAACCTCATTATTATTACGAGATGCGATCACCTGATGCAATTATTGTGGAAAAACTATGATAGCTAACGAACTCCACTGAGAAATAAAAATATTGATTTCCTAATTGTATTAGTTGTTAAAATCAGAAAAAAATGTGTCCATCAATTATACATTTTGTTTATAGCAGAGAAGTTGGAATAATTAACCAAACCACACAACAAACAAAAATATGATAACAAATCAAAAGGATTTTTATGAATGTTGCATTACGTATGAACGCGAAGATGACTTAGATTTTCTTTGCATGGTAATTAATACAAGAAGGACGGCGTGCTTTACGTTAGAGAGGAATTCTGTTTTCTACGTAATTATTGTAATGTGTTGTTAACAATACCATTTAATAAAATGTATGTATAAAAACAAATCAAATAGTTTTATTTACGTTTCACGTATCAAGTAGGTATTATTTATTCCACGTGTAAATAGAGTACTTTTGAAGTCATTTGTACATGATTAAAATGATTGACGACTAATGATTAATAATTTACAATAAAACTATTTGGGATCACCCTATATGGCGCGTGACGTCAAATTGATGTCATCGGCATGAAAATTACGGGCCCTGGACATGACATATAAGCAATACCAAACACATTTAGATAGTCGACAAAATAAACATTAAATCCCTACGAGTAAGCGACGTCAGTGCCTCAAGATAATGGGGTCTAATGATTACTCCTAATTTTATCTTATTTGATATCAATGGGGTATATTAATAGTGTTGGTAAAGACTCAAGTCATTTGAGTCTTCATATATAAGACTCGACTTGGTTTTTTAGACTCTAGTCATATAAACGAAACTTGAGTTCTTTTCAACGTGTCGGGGACCTGAGTTTTCTATAGAGACTTCAGTTCTCTATAGAGGACTCGAGTCCTCTATAAAGGCTCGAGTGTTTTGTTTTCACATAAGGCTTTTGAACAACTGTTATGAATATGATTAAAACTCAAATGTACTTGTAGAGATACTTGAGATTACGCTGCCTGCTCAGTAAAGTACTGTAGCAATCAGTACATTTATTGGTTTTAAATTCTGTCTGTTTATCCGATTTCCTTAATTTATAACAAACCAGAAGATCTTTTTTTGACATTATCTATCTTATGGGCATTCCTAATGACTAATGATATAAGTGTTCACGGTTAAACATTTGAATTTATTTTGAAGAAATTTAGCAAGAATCAGGGAAAAATAGGAAATTACATTTTTATACTAAACTAGACGATGCTGGCAAGTTTGTACATCTAGAAGGCTAGGATAATAAATATCATTTTCACTTCTCATGCTCTTAAAATGCTACTTAAATCTCTGTGAATCGGGACTAAAGCTCCTTATTAATCTCTAGGGATTAAAGTATATTTTTTTTAATTTACTTTGGAAAATGAAAATAATTTGTGAAATTACTAGCATAGAGGCATTTCATCTTCGTCCTCAGGGTAGGCAACGCAAGTCTCAATCTCGCGGTTATAGAAGTCCATGGGCCTCAGAGTCCACTTAACATCAGGTGGTCTGGGTGCCCGTTTGCCTACTGGTATAGAAAAATGAAACTTGTGCTAGCGTTTTTTTAGTACTTTTATTACGAAAATTATATGCTTTTCGAAAGAGTGCTGACAAATCTGAGAAGAGGAGTATAATACCTACTCACTCTACCATACGTACTTCCTTTGTGCTTTCAAACCTTTTCTGAAATATGACATTGTGTCATTATCTTTCATCTTTGGACAGAAACTTCAAAAGTTAGTCTTCATTATAGGACTTCTTTTGAGGCACGCTTTAAGTTTAAAAAAGACTATAGAAGATACGATGGCTGGAGTCTTTTCTAAAGCTTGAGTTGTGAGTAAAGGACTCGATAAGACTCCAAAAAGGACTCGACTCAGGACTTAAAAGACTCTGAAGTCTTTTAAGTTCGAAGTCCCGTAAATATGAGTCGAGTTCTTCAAATGTGGACTTTAAAAACTTGAGTCTTTACCAACACTAGGTATATATAGATCTAATAAAAAGGCTATAATGTAACAATTCTACACAATTCAATATAACGGTGCAATACATAAAATATTATAATACATAAAACACACCCCAGCTCCCCCCACTCAGCGCTGTTATCTATTCAAGGGTGCGTTAAATAATGTAAATTATATCGCGTAATGTTATTTGTATACGAAACTTTAAAGTAAAATAAACTAACCACCTACTTACTCTTTTTTGGCTGCGTGTGAACCGATATGAAAGGAACAGTTTCAGGCGGCAATGGTTGTTCATTTACTCGTGTCGTGCTTAAAATAAAGATTACATCAAGTCAACTAAATTATTGAATAGGTGTACTTATAGATGTACTTATAGATCTACTTATAGGTAAAAATAGATAATAACAATTTGTTAAATAAAACCACGTGGAAATAGAGACCTTATAGTTAGGGAGCTGGCGAGCAAAATTTCAATATAATCAGCACCCTAAGAAACATCAAGGACCTCGTTTGCCTCCATGGCGGCGCCGCGTTGTCAATTGACAGCGTTTCAAAAGTGTTAAAAAAAGGTGTGCTTATATTATGCGCACATGTCTGTCTCTTGGACTGATGTTCGGTATTTTTATGAAAACCAAGAAAATCGATGAGGCAGACTTTCGGGCCTCTGATAGATATTCAAAAGGCAGACTATTTGAATTTTTTTTTTCAAGCCTATCCTCGCGCCTACACGTACAAAATTCTACGTCTACTGAATCTTATTTAAAATAATTAATATAATCCATGTATATGAACGATTTTCAAAACGCGTCCGAATTCTTTGGGTTTTCTCTGTTAAATCCGTCCCCGCAGGTATAAAATACCGTATAAAAGTGTCTGCCAAATGTTTTTTCGTATCCTGAATCGAATGGGCGCAATGAGAATCGTGTACAAAATACATACTAGAGCTTTTTTTTTTAAACATTTTTACAACTCCGTCCCATGAAAATGAAGTGCCCTGAATGTCTGCCTCTTCTATTATCTGCGTTTCCAAGATGATTGTGACCATGACCCCCAGAGGCATACATCTACAAATGTTCTAAGACGTACCTTTTTTAAAACAATATCAATCCGCTGTAACGCACAAACGCAGCGACATAGGACCTTAATTGACTGGACCGAAGCAATTCGTACTGATCTGAACTGCAATCCACCTCGATGTGCAACTCTAGCAAATCAAATACCGAAATGCCAGCTCCCTAACTATTACAGAAATCGTCATTTTATGTTGAGATAAGATAAAGACGAAATTAATTACAAAACATTAATATAATATATGTACCTACATGATCCAAAAAATGGCGGAAACTTTATTTAAGATGATCCAATTAGAACAAGTGGCCGTTATTTTCAAGTTTTCTCCTAAATTGACAAAGGCAATATTAGAAATGTAATGCCCCTTCTCAAGAACTGGAATATTTGCACCAATACTTTTCAGTATTATCTACGTTATTTATGGAAACGTGCGAATTTGACAGTAAATATTCTTAGGCTAAATAAGCTAAGTATACGAGTGTGGTGCTGCGTAGCTACTGACAGTCCTTGGATATAAAAGCGAAGTATACGAGTGTGGTCCTGCGTAGCTACTGACAGTCCTTGGATATAAAAGCGAAGTATACGAGTGTGATGCTGCGTAGCTACTGACAGTCCTTGGATATAAAAGCGAAGTATACGAGTGTGGTCCTGCGTAGCTACTGACAGTCCTTGGATATAAAAGCGAAATATACGAGTGCGGTGCTGCGTAGCTACTGACAGTCCTTGGATATAAAAGCGAAGTATACGAGTGTGGTTCTGCGTAGCTACTGACAGTCCTTGGATATATAAGCAGTATCCAAAGTTCTTAACACGGCGCGATCGGTGAAATAATAACTACTGCTGCTGCTGGTATAACAACAGCAGCAACAGAAGACGTAGGCACTATAAACTAGATATCTACCTTCGTTTCTTTAACTTTTTTTTCCTTTTAACCACTTTCACCAAATCGATTTTCTCTTGTAGGTGATCGCATCGCGCATCCGCCAAAGCAAACTGGTCTTCTACTTCAGGGATGGAACCTACAGAACAATCACACAAAATTAACTAGGTCCAGTCGACTACAAACAGATGTATCCACTTCTTCACCTTATTGCTTAGGCAATAAGTATATAGGTATAAGTACTGGGTGTCCAGCAAGAAAATTTAAATTTGAATTTCGAATTTTTCGTGAATGTCACGGTCTACGAGATTTAAAATGCCGCCATTTTGTTAATAATTAGTGCTGATATTTTGTTAACCATGAATCGTTGGTCTGGTGAACATCGAGCATTTGCCATCAAGGCTTTCTTACAATGTGGAAAATCTCTAACGGAAGCCAAAAGAAAATTTTGTTCACATTATAATTTACGAAAAATTAGTGCAGCACCGTCTATTCAGCTTATACGGTTATGGATTAAGAGGTTTAAAGAAACTGGATAAACATAAAACAAAAACTTGCCAGGCCGTGGACCTTCAGTTTCCACCGCCGAAAACATTCAAATTATTCAAGAAGCCGTCTATGAAAATCCACGTCGCTCTGTTAGAAAACACGCATCGGTTTTGAGAATCAAAAAGTCATCAGTGCACATTATAATGAAGAAGATATTAAAATTCCATTCCTACAAAATTCAAATTGTGCAAAACTTTAAACCCGACGACTACTCTTTAAAAATGGCTTTTGCTAAGCAGATGTTACTGAGATTTCAAATCAATTATCGCCTATCCAATATATTTTTTAGTGATGAAGCTCATTTTCATTTAGACGGCTACGTCAATAAACAGAATTATCGATGCTGGGCCCCGAAAAATCCACAGAACAAGCATACGAAGTCGCTTCACAGTAAAAAAGTCACTGTATGGTGGGCTATATCAGATGCGGGAATTATAGGGCCGTATTTTTTGAGGACTCAACTGGACGATCGATTACTGTTTCAAGTGAAAATTATTGTAAAGTGATAGAAGTTTTTTTTATGCCAGAATTGAGAAGCTGTTTGTTTGCAAACAGAAACACCTGGTTTCAGCAAGATGGAGCTGCTCCTCATACCGCCAGGGTGACAATGAATGTTTTGAGGAACAATTTCCCTGCGAAATTAATATCTCATTTTGGGGACATACATTGGCCTGCGAGGTGGCCGGATTTGTCGCCTTGTGATTATTTTTTATGGGGATACTTGAAATCTAAAGTGTATAATAGTCAGCCTACAAAGGGTCTAGCAGGCTAAGGAAGGAGAAGTGGCCCCTGTGACGAATATCGGATTTTTATAATGTCATTTGTTGGCTATCTCATAATATAGAAACACCCTAACTTTCAGCCCCCTACTGTCAAAAACGTCATTTTATGGACACGTTTTTCAAAGTCGTTTTTCTCCAGGACTAATACTATTAGCAGTTTATGTGATTTTTTCCGTAGCTGTACCTTTACAAATACTTGTTGAAAAGTGCTGTCAAAAAATTATCTGACATTTTAATCATTATTATTTCCTGGAATTAAATATTTAAAAAAATTAGAGTTATACTCCTACCCATCCTTTGTAGCTATGATTTGGTTTGATTGCTCTACATTATATAGTTCAGGAGAAAAACGACTTTGAAAAAGGTGTCCATAAAATGACGTTTTTGACAGTATCTCGGTGACGGTTCAAGATAGGGGGCTGAAAGTTAGGGTGTTTCTATATTATGAGAAAGCCAATAAATTACATTATTAAAATCCGATATTCGTCACAGGGGCCACTTCGCCTTCCTTAGCCTGCTAGACCCTTTGGATCAACTTAAAGAAAATATCGGAACTGAAAACAAAAATATTTCATCAGATTTGAGCAAATGCGTTTTTGAAAATCTACGCTTCCGCTTAGAACAGTGCGTTGAGCAAGGTGGTCAACATTTAGACAATATCGTTTTTAAAACATAAATCCGCATTAATAGTTAAAAGGTTTTTGCTATTCGTAGGTCTATAATATAAGTCACGTACTTTTTTTAAATAAATTATTGAAGTTTTAAGTTTCTTATTGGACACCCTGTATATACCTGCCAAATAGTTAGGGAGCTGGCGAGCATAGATCCGATATTTCAGTACACGTGGCAGACGTTATTCATCAAGTTATAAAAACATCAAGGACGGCGTTTCAAAAATATAAAAAAGTGTACTATATTATGCGCACATGTCTGCCTCTTGGACTGATGTTTGGATTTCTTATGGAAACCAAGAGAATCGATGAAGCAGACATTCGGCCCTCTGATATTCAAAAGGCAGACCATTTGGTTTTGGTTTTTCAACCCGACGACGCTCGCACCAAGCTACGAGTACAAAATTCTACGTCTACCAAATTTTATTGAAAATAATTAATATAATCTATACGAACGATTTTCCAAACGTGTAAGAAATATTTTTCTAAGCAACTGCAATCCGCTGCAACGCAAAAACGCAGCGACATAGGACCTGAATTGACTTGACCAAATCAATTTGTACAGTGAGCAACGAAAGTCCATGAAACACCTGCACACTGTTAAGGTTCATATGTAACTGAACAAGCTGTTGTACAAATCTCTGTAGACATTTGGGAATACCGAAGGTCGATGTACATTATTTTTACAAAAGTTGCTGAACATGTTTAATTACATAATTAGCCTTATCTGTAAAATATCACAATTTGCTGAACATGACTGACTACATAAATCCGCTGATATGTATAAATTTGTCGCCGGACTGGCATCCAGTGTTTGTTAATCCAATTATACAGGGTCCAAAAGAAGGAATATTTTTTTTAGTTGATAATTGACTACTTGTCAAAAAACAGTTTAATAGAAAAGTTCAACGGAAAAATCTCTTGAAATAAACTAGAAGGCTAGGAAGATAAGGAATATCAAAACTCTTTATTAGAGAAAATATTAAGCGTAGAGCCACTTTACATGAAGTGCTTACTCTTCATAGGACTCGATTTTGATAAGCCCGACACACATGAGTAATTATAATTAAGACAATAAGGTATATCATTTAAATATCATGTTCGGTACAGTCATTTTCAAAAGTCGCTGAACATTTTCGTACAGTCAAGGTCATAAATACCTGTACAATCAGTACAATCACACGTAAATAGCCGACAGGTAGAACAATATTTTCGATCCTACAGTTCGATCGATACGCATTTCTGAGAACACGATATCAAGGAAATATATATATTTTTTAAGTTTTGAAATTATGTTATAGACGTAAGTAGATATTAATAATTGAATTCAGTCATGTTACTATCAAATATTTCAGTGGCTATAAATTGGAGCTATAGGATCGATCTACAAGTAACACCGCGTGAAAACCTTGTATGGTATGAAGTAAAACTATTAAATTGAAAATTTATAAAACTGACTTCTACAATACTGAATAGGGCCACCACCTCCCCTTGGAGTGTAACTTATCCATTAAAAAAAAGAATTCGTAAAATCTATTCATAAATAACGTGAAACACAATTGAATTGGGTACCTCCTCTTTTTGAAGTCGGTTAAAATCTAAAATAGTAAAAAAGTGAAAGAAGCGAGAGGCTGGCATAAACAAATGACATGTCAATGATGACACGACCAAAATGAAAGAGACAAATGTATTATATGACAGTGCTGTACTTTTTTCGGTGATTGTCATTTATCAGTCGAAATTCGAAAATTGGTCTGGGCATGATCTAACAAATTACTTTTAGACGATACTATGTCCAGCAACTTTTGGAAGTCTACTGTCCAGCCACTTTTGGAAATATACTGTCCAGCAACTTCTGGAAGCCTACTGTCCAGCCACTTTTGGAAATATATTGTCCGGCCACTTCTGGAAATATACTGTCCGGCCACTTTTGGAAATAAACTGTATAGCTATTTTGGAAAATTTATAATGTAAATGGAATTTTGTTAGTAACTTTCTATGTTCAGTAACTTATGTACAATTCATGTGTCTAGTATCTTTTGTAACGTTATTTTGTTCGGCAAGTTTCGTTGCTGACTGTACTGATCTAAACTGCAATCCAACTCAATGTGTTACTAAAAGGACTGGCACTAAGCGGATTGTCCCCTATGCAGAGTTATAAGTAGGCATCGGAGTTTTCATAGCACGGTAAGATGTTAGCCAGCTATGGAATCGACATTAACAATAAAATTCAACTCGTATTCATACTCATACTCGTTCATTTTTTATTCTAAAATATGTGATTCAAATTATAAATAATAATTTTTTTTTATTATATTATTAACCGTCATGGGCCATTTTATGTGGTTTCAACAAATCGAGTGAGCGGCATGACTTTTGATTTGAATAAAAAAAATTGATGATATACTTTATGGTGACAGAAGTGCTGAACCACCACAATTTTATTTTTTTGTTTCAGAGTTTTACCCATTCGAAGTAAATAGTGGGGTCAAATTCCTGCTTATATATAATACGCTCTAATTTTTTTTTAGAAAACATAACGAAATAATTGTTGCTGCGTATGATTAGGTAAGAAATGTGGATGTAATACTGTATGAAAAAAGTTATCTGAATAAACTACAAAAAAAATTGTCTCCATTTGAAATGTTCAGGTAACTGGTAATTTTTTGCAATTTAAATTCTTTTTTGTGCAAACCCTGATGCATATTAGGGATAACTTTTTTCAGAAATATAAAGTAATAGTTTTGTTCATTCTGTAAAACAAATATTATCATTTTAAAATAATAACTTCTAACAGGAAAATGGTTTGAACCCCAATAAACCCATGTGGAATAAAAATTAAAAATTTGAATTTATTCAGAAAATATAGTACATGTCTTTGTTAATTAGATTCAGTTTCAAAAGTTTTGTTATTTTCCCTATTTTTGGATATATGTTTTTTTTAAACTGCTTATCTCGTGAATTTTCTCTCATTGTTTTTATATGCAGAGTAAAATATTTGTGACTATAACTTTTAAATGTATGGCATACATACATACATACCTTCACGCCTTCATTCCCAGAGTGGGGTAGGCAGAGCTACAGAATTACCAACAACTCTAAAAACTTGTTGATAACTCTGTAACCACAATTTGCACAAATAGGCTAAGATGTTTAACAGTGTACATTATTGACACGTAGCAAGCCAATCGCCTAACAGTACAACAAGCCTTTATTCCCTTAATCGCCTCTTACGACTTCCACGGGAAGACATGGAGTGGCACAATTCTAAGCCGGCAACCACACGGCAGACGGTTCAAATTTACTATATATATTTAATAATACGTATATATAAAACGAAAAAAACATTACTTGCAAACCTTTGCTACTTCGAAATTTTTATTAATTCATTTCGAGAAATGGGAACGAAACTATGATAAGAACGTGTATTTTTTATGGTGCTCATATTTATCGCTCTGATAAGTACAACTCAGCTACATCGACTTCTGATTTTGAGACGAAAAATAACTTGATTCCAAGAATTTTGTTTACACGAAACTCGTACATAACTTCAGGGGATAAAATGTTATCACTACCTGTGGTGCGTTGCAGACTAGCTTTTCTAACCAACCGCTTAATCGTGCCGCCAGCACCATCACAGGGGGGTTTGCCGTGAGAAGTGGCAAAGAAGTTCCACTCTGCTTCCCGAAGTCTTCATAATGATGACACAAGTTTACAAAATTCTTTTTGTTCTTATATTGTGCAGCTGCACCATCAATAAAATAATGTATAATTTCCAATTTGTCATAACTAGGGTTAGGACTTTTGGTGGTTAGGTATTTTGTAATTATTTTAAATACGAGGGTGGATTGAAAAGTTCTGAGCCTGGTAAAAAAAAGTAACGGGCTCACTTTTTATAACAATTTTATTTTTCGACATATTCTCCATGAAGGTCAATGCACTTAGTCCACCTCGCCTCCAACTTCATTATCCCATCAAAAAAAAAAGAATCGCTGAGGTCGTTAAAATATGAGTCTACTGCTTCTTGTACCTCCATATTTGTCGAAAATATTTGTCCTCCCAAGTGTTTTATGAGGTTTGGGAAGAGATGATAATCGGAAGGAGCTAGATCCGGCAAGTAAGGGGCATGCGGCAGCACTACAAATCCACAATCATATATTTGTGCCATTGATTTCGCCGAAGTGTGAACGCGAGCGTTGTCTTGGTGAAACAGTACTTTTTTCGACAGCATTCCAGGTCTCTTTATTTTAATTTCCTCACGCAGACGACGTAAAAGAGCACAATAGTAGTCCAAATTTATTGTTTTGCCCTTTTCGAGATAGTCTAGCATGATATTCATGATAACCCCCCTGCAATCCCAGAAAACTGAGGCCATTACCTTATTAGCTGACAAAATGACCTTGGCTTTTTTGGGTGGTGGTGAACCTGGTCTTTTCCATTGCCTGGATTGTTCTTTCGATTCTGGTGTACTATGGTGGACCCATGTCTCGTCCATAGTTATAAAACGATTGAAAAAATCGTCGGAGTCACGTTGAAACATACATAAACAATTTTGGGAAATTGTAACACGTACTCGTTTGTTCTCGACTGAAAGCAGTCTAGGCACCCACCTGGTTGACACCTTAGAAAATCCAAGAACATCGGTGATGATGATCTGTGCCCGCTCATAAGAAATACCCATTGCTTCCGCTATCTCCACAATCTTCAATCGCCTATCCTTCATTATCGCATCTAATATATTATTGACATTTTCGTCCGTAGTAGCCGTCAACGGCCGCCCACTCCTAGGCTCGTCTTGAACAGTCTCCCGGCCACGTTTGAAACCAGCTACCCATCTTTTTATGGTAGCATACGATGGAGCAGATTGCCCTTATGTTTGATTCATATCTTCAAATATTTGTTTTGGTGTTAACCCCTTCTTTTGCAAATATTTTATGACAGAACGGTGCTCAATTTTATCCATTACTTGAAAAATCAGTGACCTTATGTAGCAGTTCCAGCATAAAATGCAAAATTGTGACAGGAAAAAAACAAAAGATAGTGCATAATGGCGACTAAATATGGCACTTTGACCTGCCAGTATTTATTTGTTTTTTTTTTATTATATTCAACCTTAGGCTCAGAACTTTTCAATGCACCCTCGTATACTACCTTGATTTTGACCTTCAGTATTGTCATGATAATATTTCAAAATGAATTCATTTGTTAAATCCGCTAAACCAGTTAACTGGAAGAGATCCCATATGGGATAAGTTCACCTATTGACATTATCTATAGTGATGCAAAAATGTTTCATAATTGTTTATGTGCAATAAATGATAAAATATAAAAGATAAAAGATGTTTATTCAGTAAGTAGGCCGCACGAGAATAAAGAGTTTACATACACACATACATACATAAACTCACGCCTTCATTCCCAGAGTGGGGTAGGCAGAGCTAAAGAATTACCAACAAGTCTTAAAACTTCTTGATAATTCTGTAACCACATACAAGTTTAAATTAATTTTGGTAAAGGGGATACATCCGCTGTAAAAGCGTTGCAAATAAACAAATATTAGTAGGTATGGGTCAACTGAAATAGAAATGTACTTAGTTTATTTTGAAATTTGACAATACTGAAGGCCAAAATCAAAGTGGCATGTTTATAACAGTTAGGAAATAGCGACTCTATCGATTCTAGAACCACGATATGCCACCAAAAGTCCTAACCCTAGTCATACATAACTCATTATTCTTGTCTTAGACATGAAAGGAAAATCTTTTGGAAAGCGAAAAATGATACGGTGTTATGGGTTAAACGATCGCTGATTATACAAAATGTCATTGTCATTGTTCTACTCGGTGTCATTTTGCAATTTTTCTTTTAAAGTCTTCAAATATTCAGATTGCTTCTTTGTTATGTAATGATAATGTTTCATTTTTAATAATTGGTCTTTAAAATCTTCTTTAAATTCTTCTATACTGTTTTGATAACTGTAAGTAAATGGCATCTATCAGTCGATGCCCATTGAGAGTACGTTATGGAAGATAGAAGCTCAACATCTTTACTTATTTGAGTATCCAAGTTTTCAACCCCTGGACATTTATAATGTCATTTGTTGGCTATCTCATAATATAGAAACACCCTAACTTTCAGCCCCCTACTGTCAAAAACGTCATTTTATGGACACGTTTTTCAAAGTCGTTTTTCTCCTGAACTATATAAGGTAGAGCAATCAAACCAAATCATAGCGACAAAGGATGGGTAGGAGTATAACTCTGATTTTTTAAATATTTAATTCCAAGAAATAATAATGATTAAAATGTCAGATCTTTTTTTGACAGCACTTTTCAACAAGTATTTGTAAAGGTACAGCTACGGAAAAAATCACATAAACTGCTAATAGTATTAGCTAGTACCATTCGAAAAATCAATTCAATATAATTGGTGCAACATACTTGAAAAAAAATGTCAAAGAAAGCGTAAAATGAGTCTTTCATTCTCAAGGAGATTTTTCGATCCAATGAGGTTTAATTTCGTTGCCTAGCAACAGAATGTTTATTTTGAACTTCACGCATGGCTGTCAATAAAGGGCAAACTGCTGCATCTAAGATAACATGTGTAACTCAGTTTTCATCGAAACTAACTACGAAATCCATGAAATGACAGATTTACTATGTTATAATTATTTAATACAGAAACTTAATGGTCAATTGTTTCTAGTACCTATTAAGTATCACCGTTTATGGGGTATAAAATTATTATGCTGGTATATTATTATATTATTATGGTAAATTATTATATTAGTATTATACTGGTAGATGATAATAAAATATATTAACTTTTTTTGAATCGAAGAGGTTTAGAGCTATCAAATAAACTGAAAATGCAGAGTGAAACCCTTTCTTTGACATTTTTCAAGTTCAAGATAGGGGGCTGAAAGTAAGAGTGTTTCTATATTATGAGATAGCCAACAAATGACATTATAAAAATCCGATATTCATCACAGGTGCCACTTCTCCTTCCTTAGCCTGCTGTTTCTGCTGTTTGGATTTACTTCCTTCTGTATCACGGACAGTTATACAATATTTTTGACAGCAGGTTATAGATATATAGATACATGAAAACAGGTTAAATAACACAAGCACTTCCTACAAAGAGTTTGCACCGCTTCATTTCTCCTAAGTACGGTCTCCTATACAGGGTGTCCCTGGATAAAGTCGACAAACGAATAGGGATGAAAGTAGATGCAATTTCACCGACAAAAAAAATTATAAAAAAAATTGGTGTCATTCTTTTTTTTTTAGAGATTTTTAAAAAGAAACATTGTTTGCTGTGCACTCTATCGGAACAAAGAGAAATATCTCGCCTCATATGAGGTCTATTCAGATGAAATAAAAGGTATTTTAATCCCAGGACATTACCTGTGTCAAACAAGTAAAAAAAATACAAAAAAAAACGCCGAACTAAAAAAAAAACGGGTTTTTATTCAAAAAACTGTGTTTATTTATAGTAAATTCCTGATAATTCCTAAAATTGCTTAAAAATATGCCCATATTACCTTATGTTATTATTAGCTATAATTATTTGTTAACTCATTGTCTTTAATTAAAAAAAAGAATTACGTGTCTAATGCAAACACGACATTTTTGATGAGCGGTCAAAATATTGTGTCGTTTAGTACTAATGTGTAAAACAGACTATATGGCCCGAAATTAAATGGAAATATATTCAATCTTATGTGAATATCAGACATTTTGGTCCGGGGATATTCGATCATACATATCAAATTCAATCCTATGTTAAGTCAGATATAAACATCCGACGTTCAGTTCTAAGAAAAATATAAAACCAATATGTCTTATGTGAACATCAGACCTACTTTTAAAGCCATACATTAAGATTACTAGAGGCAAAAAATCATATTTGAACATCAGATGTTTTTCTTCTAATAGGTCTGCGTCCGTAGACCTTTTTGTCGGGTCATAAATATCAGGCTGAAACTTTCTAGATCGCTTCATTTCAGTGAGTCGGACAAACTTTATATTTGACAAAAATCTCGGTAGTGGGGACTAATTTTGCTAGAGGCCTTGAAACATGTCGATAAGTCCGGGTGCCAAAAATTTACTAATACCAAGCCGATTCTTATTGAAATTTAAAGATTAATTTATGAGAAAGTCAAAAAGTAGATTGTCCGACAAAATTAATGGGGACTATGCGCCAGTCGGACATACTGAAAATGTTGGAAATTCCAACTCAAAAAAGTGATTAATATCAGGCTAATTTTTTTTAATGGGTTAATTAAAATTAATATAATACAACCGTAACGTTGTCCGACAAAATTTATGGGGATATGCGCCAGTCCGACACTCTAAAAATGTCGAAAATACCAGCACAAAAAAGTGATTGATATCAACCTAATTTTTATTTTTTCAGTAATAAAATAATGTTTCAAACGTGATTCTACGATTGTCCGACAAGAAATGTGGGGAATACTAATAAAAATCGATAAAATATCTATTAAAATTATTCGTTCTGTATACAGCATTTAAGTATACCTATATATATCTCCCCTCTCTCCCTGAACGCTGTCTGTGTGTTTCTGTTCTGTGTTTGGCTGCATGAGAGTGAGTGAGAAAGATGATGGGGCAGAGAGCGCACCCAACTACCCAGAGGTACAAACACAAACACTGGCCGCGTGGCGTCCATAACCTATTCACATGCACGCAGCCACGCCATCCTTTTTGTCAACCCACACCGAATTTTCTTTATTTAAATAAAAAAATACTTTTTTCGTTCAGCTGTTGAAGTGCTGCCCTTGTATAGAAGAAATTGTTCATCATGCAGTATTTCTTGTGTGAATTAAAAATAAGTGAAAAAGACAATTTCAAAGAAGTGAAAGAAACTGTTAAAAAGTTCTCCAAAAATATTTTGGAAAATTGTCACAAGTTTAAGAATGCTCGAGAGTATCATCGTCATAAATATAAACAAGCAGAATTACCTGTTTAGTTTAGCTTCTATTTTTTTAATTTTATACGTTTCCTCCTGACAAAAATCTGTAAGCTCGTATTTTGACACGTCTAATGTATGATTAATGCCCGGTTTCTGAAGTCACTAGTTAAACCTTTAATAGCTATTGATCCGTTAAAGTTATGTTTAGGTTAAACGACGTTTATCTCTTCGTGCGTTTCTGAGTGCTCTACGAACAGTTCGATAACTATTGACAGATAAATAGTTCCTTCAGCTGCCGCTAGATGGATCTTAATAGTTTGTCATACGTAGACTGCTGTTAATGCCTTAATTCAACATCAATTCCGGTTGATTTTTGGTTAAGTTAAACCTAGTTTAAACGGAGTTTATCTTTGAGTCGTTGTTCGGAAACGCAGTTGTCAAAGTTAACGGACCAATAGCGTTTACGGACAGATAAACCACCGATAAAAGTACTTCAGAAACCGGGCATTAGAGGAAAACAATATTTTTTTTATCGCTTGACTCCATCAGATAACGTATTAGCAAAAAAGAAACCACGCGCGGTAGAAGGCGTAGCCTTCTTTAACCATTTGTTATATATATACCACTTTGATACTTAATAGTTTTCAAAATTATCAATTAAAATTTGTAGAGAAGTAATTTATTTTTGTCAAGTTTTTTGAGTCAAGTCTTATGAAAAACTTCTAAATGTGTGATAATAAAACTAATATTTTATTCATCAAAGCAACATAAATTTATATTATTTTTCTGAGATTATCTATTAATTAAAAACAAAAAGGGTAGCTTAAAAAAAAATTAATACATTAAACTTGAGCCAAGTACAGCTACATTTATTCACAAACTTCTAATTGTGGTAGAGAGGTTAATTATTCTTTTTCATTATTCTTGTCGGACTAGCGATATGACCCATTATTTTTGTCGGACATCAGTATGTTTCGGTTATAAATGATCTAATCTACAATTACTTAATGTTTGTCCGACAAGTATCAATCACTTTTTTGTGCTTGTATTTTCGACATTTTTAGTGTCGGACTGGCGCATATCCCCATAAATTTTGTCGGACAACGTTACGGTTGTATTATATTAATTTTAATTAACCCATAAAAAAAAATTAGCCTGATTTTAATCACTTTTTTGAGTTGGAATTTCCAACATTTTCAGTATGTCCGACTGGCGCATAGTCCCCATTAATTTTGTCGGACAATCTACTTTTTGACTTTCTCATAAATTAATCTTTAAATTTCAATAAGAATCGGCTTGGTATTAGTAAATTTTTGGCACCCGGACTTATCGACATGTTTCAAGGCCTCTAGCAAAATTAGTCCCCACTACCGAGATTTTTGTCAAATATAAAGTTTGTCCGACTCACTGAAATGAAGCGATTTAGAAAGTTTCAGCCTGATATTTATGACCCGACAAAAAGGTCTACGGACGCGGACCTATAAGGTAACTTCTCTGGACATCCGACCTTTTTTAGTAAATCTAACTTCGTTAATAAAAGAGCTAGCGATATAACGGTTAGATGGTCTGAAAGAGGACAAAAAATTAAGTTATCGTTATCCATCCATACTATAATATTATAAATGTGAAAGTCTGTATGTTTGTCCGTCTTTTACGCTTTAAACACTGTACGGGTTGAAATTAAACTTGGCACACATATTGGTTAGGTCCTGGAATAGGCCATAGGATAGTTTTTATCCCGGAAAATCGGGAGTCCCGAGGGAGCAGCGATAAAAGACTTCTACGCGGACGGAGTCGCTAGTTATGTATAAACGCATCACAGACTTCCCACCTGGTACTAGTCCAATGCCCGCTGTTCTATTCTCCCTCTACGGTCCGGTCTTGTCAACTCGGGACTCGTTTAAAATGACATACACTCCGCACTTGCATCAAAATGTACCATTTACGTATACCTAGGTCAGAATTCTGGACATCAGAGACAACTGGTCGGATGTCCATTCTTTACCAAAATCACTTTTTTTTAGAATCATACTTAATTTTTTGTCCTCTTTCAGACCATCTAACCGTTATATCGCTAGCTCTTTTATTAACGAAGTTAGATTGACTAAAAAAGGTCGGATGTCCAGAGCAGGTACCTTAGAAGAAAAACATCTGATGTTCAAGCACTTCGTTCGCGGGGAACTGTATACGCTTCTACAATAAGATACCTACTGATATTGTCAATATGCCGTTCAATAAATTCAAGTCTCGCATTAAGTGCTGCTTGCTGGGCAAAGCATATTATGCTGTTAATGACTTCCTAAATGATAAAGACGTTTTTAAGTAGTTACTACTTGCTTACTTAAATCAGGGTTGTCTAGTTGTTGTCTAGCTGAGAACTGGGCAGCGCTTATTGCAAAATGCCTTTAAGCCAATGATGTACACTTTAAAATTTAAATTTACCTTGTGTCTTTTTCGTATTTTTTGTTATGGATTCTTGTGTGCACAAGACATTCTAGAATTGAGAACACATTATGATGTTTCTCACCGGACAGATACTTATTTACTGTTATCTTTGTCCGGCAGCATGAGCATGTCATGCTCACTTTAAGGTCTTTGCTTACGGCGGCGTCGTTGATCGGGTCGCCACCTTCCCGAACACATGGTTGAGGGAGGCGATGGCTGAGATACGCGTCATACTCGTGAACGGGTGCTGTCTGTGGAGTCCGGTCTGTTCACGCTTGCAAGGACCTATTTTCCAATTTAGTTTTTTTAATTATCGTTCTTGACGTAGAGACCTCGTCATGTTGTTCTCCTAGTCATTTTACCTTTTATTTTATTGACCTTACATTTGTAATGATTTTATTTGTGTTAGTTTAAAATAATAATATTTTATTACTATTATACCTTGTAATGTAACTTACTTTTAAGTATTATTGTATTTAATAATTGAAAAAATGACCTTCTGCTGGAGTTTCTTGCGGCGCTTCTTCTCCGCAATGATGGTCTTTTCCGAAGCGCTAGTAGATTCACTCCCATGTTACTGACGTGTAAAAGAGCCCTCATGTGGCCAAATTACTGAATAAATATTTTATACTTTATACTTTATCAAATATGATTTTTTGCCTCTAGTAATCTTAATGTATGGCTTTAAAAGTAGGTCTGATGTTCACATAATACATATTGGTTTTATATTTTTCTTAGAACGGAACGTAGGATGTTTATATCCGACTTAACATAGGATTGAATTTGATATGTATGATCGAATATCCCCTGACGAAAATGTCTGATATTCACATAAGATTGAATATATTTCCATTTAATTTCGGGCCATATAGTCTGCTTTACACATTAGTACTAAACGACACAATATTTTTGACCGCTCATCAAAAATGTCGTGTTTACATTAGACACGTAATTTTTTTTTTATTAAAGACAATGAGTTAACAAATAATTATAGCTAATAATAACATAAGGTAATATGGGCATATTTTTAAGCAATTTTAGGAACTATCAGGAATTTACAATAAATAAACACAGTTTTTTGAATAAAAACCTGTTTTTTTTATGTTCGGCGTTTTTTTTGGGTTTTTTTTTACCTGTTTGACACAGGTAATGTCCTGGGATTCAAAAACCGTTTATTTCATCTGAATAGACCTCATATGAGGCGAGATATTTCTCTTTGTTCCCATAGAGTGCACAGCAAACAATGTTTCTTTTTAAAAATCTCAAAAAAAAAAAAAGAATGACACCAATTTTTTTTATTAATTTTTTGTCTGTGAAATTGCACCTACTTTTATCCCTATTCGTTTGTCGACTTTATCCAGGGACACCCTGTATATAACTTCGATAAGGATTATTAGTAGCACCTACAAAATTATATTTCTTAAACGAGCAAAAATAACAAAACTTTTTAAACTGAATCTAATTAACAAAGGAATGAACTATATTTTCTGAATAAACTCTAATTTTTAATTTTTATTCCACATGGGTTTTTTGGGATTCAAACAAGCATTTTCCGAAATTCTCAATTTTCACTACAATGTTTCTGTTAGAAGTTATTATTCTAAAACGATAATATTTATTTTACAGAATGAACAAAACAAGTACTTTATATTTCTGAAAAAAGTTATCCCTAATATGCATCAGGGTTTGCACCCCATTTTTTTGTAGTTAATTCAGATAACTTTTTTCATACAGTATCACATCCACATTTCTTACCTAATCAAACACAGCAACAATTATTTCGGTACCTTTAAAATAAAAAGTTAGAGCGTATTATATACAAGCAGGAATTTGACCCCACTATTTACTTCGAATGGGTAAAACTCGGTTTTTTTTTTTAAAGAAAAATGGTGGTGGTTCAGCATTTACTGTCACCATAAAGTATATCCTCAATTATTTTTATTCAAATCAAAAGTCATGCGGCACACTTTTTAATTCAAATTTGTTGAAATCACATGGAATGGCCCTCATGTAATAGCCGCTTACCAAATTAATAGTACGAGTATGTGTCATGTGCATGTGCATACCCCAGGGTTTTCGGTGCGGGAATGAAAAAACAGAATGTACTTTACCTAGGTACATGAATAATTTATTCAATAAAAATTTATTACGATACAAGTTAATCCAAAAAGTTAATGTCACCAACGAGGTTCCATATCATTTTTTTTAATGGAACGCACATGCGGTTCGCGTCATTTTTACAGCATTACAAAAAGTTTTCATTCTAATTTTTACTTGTCTGTGACAGCGCCCGCTTTAACGCATGCGCGGTGATGTGCTAGGTTTTGGCGCCATTCATTGAATACGTTTTGCTGTAGTTACTTTATTAACTTTGATCTATTATTTAGTAGGTTGAATAGCAATGTATGAGAGTAGATAAAGTAGTGTATGAAACTGCACATAACTAGGTATTAAAACACTCGTGTGATACTATTAAAAACCTCGCCTAGCGGCTCGGTTCTTAAACACACTCGTGTTTTAATACCCCTCTTTATGCAACAATTTCATAAACTACTATTTTTTTATTCATGTGCATCTTGTAAAAATGTGTTTTTAATTTTTAATTTTAATTGTAATATTTCCGAAACAAAATGGATTTGTTAAATGCTTTGCTGCAAATTTTCAAATAAAAATTATCAGAAGAATCTGTTTTAAGGAAATATTATCTGCAAAGTACCTTCCTATTAGAGTGGTTGGTTTTAGAGTAGCTCTGCCTACCCCACTTTGGGAATGAAGGCGAGTTTATGTATGTCTGTAAATACACAAAGAAAAATTAAAGGATCGTTTATTAACTCTTCAACATTTCTTGGCCTTGATTATAAAATTAAAAACACGAATTAAATAAACGACAGAGTATGAGTATGAATACGAGTTGAATTTTATTGTTAATGTCGACTCCATAGCTCGCTAACATCTTACCGTGCTATGAAAACTTCGATACCTAGTTATTAGATCAAATGATCCTAGGAGTTAATCAAATTAAACAACCTTCTTAATTCGATTCAAGTCTTTTTAGAAGCTTTGTTTTACCGTCATTATTTTAGTAGCAAGCGATGGCCGCCCTTATAAAAACGATAAATGCCTCTTTACAATTAATTAATAATTTTGATATGTTTAATTTATCTAAACGGGTTACTTACCTACCATAGGAAAACAGGAGTCACCTTTTATGTCTAGTTTTCGTTCTGAACGCGTTCCTTCTACCGCAACTCCAGCGATACTACTAGAGCTCCTGTGGCGCTTATCTGGAGTGTACAAACAAACATACGCTGTAATGCTTTAAGTTCTGTGGCGGTGTCAGAATAGTATAAAAACCACATAAAATTCAATCTAATTATTTTTTAATTTTGGCATACCGTAAAATGGGGCTATTTGGGAATCACGAGGCTATTTGGACCTCAGTAATAATAAGCTTTTAGTTGATATATTTTTTGTCATGGCTATGGTAGAACCTAAAAGCTTAGCCTGACAACAAACTTTACAGTTTTATCATAGCCATGACAAAAAATATATCAACTAAAAGCTTATAATTACTTAGTTCCAAATAGCCTCGTGATTCTCAAATAGCCCCGTTTTACGTAGTGAGTAGGGGAAACTTGCCTTATTCGTACCCCCTAAGAACAAATGCTAATAACTTTAAAATGCACACAAAAAAGGACACTCAATTTGTGTTTTTAGAAACTTTATTCTATGATTAATCAACAACAGCATCAATTTTAACTTAAATAATATAAACCTCAGAGAAAAAAAAGATTTAAAAAAAAGTAGAAAAAGTACGTAATAGGCTCATTCTTCTTAAATCGTACTGGGGTAATCTTAAATCGTACTTAGATCTCATGATGACAATTCCGTAGAAAAAGAATTTTAATACTCCATACTCTAATTCTTCATAGCATATTTAACTGTTTTTCTACTTGCGTACAATCATCACAGATAAAGTTATGAGTTTTTTTATGAACACCAGCACTAAGCTCGTGAATCCAGGTCTCACAATGGGTACACTGTATCATGTCTTCTTCTTCTTCTCTTTGGTATTTTTCCTATTCAAAACATTTTTTTCTGCAAAGATTCTACTGACTTACTTACGTTCTAATTAATTTTTATAAGGACTTTTTGTTAGGACTTGTGATTTCGATGTGTTTTTTCTTGGAGCCCGATTCAATTTAACCGACTGAATCCTTGCCAAATTCTGACTGACTTGACTGTCGATAACTTGTGAACTCACGATTGTAGGTGATGATTTACCTCCTGGAATCTGTTTCTTGTCTTGTTTAGATTTCTAAAGAGATATTTTTTTGTATTCTGCTGGCCAATCGGTATTCTATTTCCAGTTTTTCGGTAACAGGTTCTTGAGAACTAGTGGAAGTAGATGGGCCAACATCTAGTGGTATTTGTTTTTCAGCTAGCTATTATATTTTCGCTTAGCCATCTCAACCTTAAACAAAACTAATGAATTAATTCCTAATTCGTACCAGTACGAATTACGCCAAACCGTTGAGTACGAATTAAGAACACGGTACAATTCAATTTCAAATTTGCCGCTAAAATAAATGTCATGCTGTTAGCGTCATTATCTACACAGAATTAACTTACACATTTATGTAGAATTTGATCATAAAATGCTAATTTTAGTTTTTCTTCATGAAACTGGACCAAAATGCTTTTGAAGAAACTAAAAAAAATACTCGAAAATAGTGAAATTACTTACTTTTCTAATATTTTTGAGCGGAGTGGCAGTGACGTTGTCAACCAAAATATAAGATACTTCTTTTAATTTGTTTTACAACGTCTAGTTGACATAGTCCACAGTGGCCTAGTTTCAAATTGATTGACTGTACAGTCAACAGCATAAATAAGTGATCATTTATGTACCTTGTCACCTTAATGTTGTGTTTGAAATGCTACACAAAATTATGAAACGATTGAAAGCGACAAGGTACAGAAATGAACGCTTATTTATGCTGTTGACTGTACCTATTGCGGGAAGGACAAGACGACTTATAAATAAGGGCGACCGACAGTATCTTACCATTACTGACAGTAATAATCAGCAAACCCATTAATTATAAGAAAATCTTCCTTAGATTTAAAAATAAATAATTATTGCTTGGCTCCAACGACACTTAAATGTGCCTACTTATTATAATATTAAATCTCTTTGCTTGGCTGCAATGTAAGTTTTTTTTATTTTTATTTTACAACGAGAAAAAAGGAGTTAATTAGCAGGTATTAGTTAATCATATATTTATAAAAAAGTAGAATTAGACTAATACTTACTTAGGCATTGTATGAAGACACGACTAAAGGAAATAACTTTTTTTTTTTCTTGTAAATGTAGGTATAACTGAATGAATGGGATTTTCTTTAGCCTTTAACTTATTTAAAACTACTCAATTATTTACTGTGTTTTTCACACAAAACATTTTTAATTCCTTCCACCAATAAAGACATCCATAACACAAGCGAGCGTTTCGATTTTAAAACAATAACAATGGATATGATAAAGAAAATGACGTATTTAATTTAATTTCGGAAAATAAAGCTGTACTTTTTGGTAAATTTGACAATAACTTAACATTTGATATGAAGATCCAAAAGTGGAAGGAAATTGCTCAGAAATCACAAGTAGACATTTATGACAAAAAATGGAAGTACTTAAGATATAATTATCACGTGGCAAAATTGGCGAAATAGGACAATAGTAAGTACCGAGTTAAAAAAATTAATACCCCCTAGCAATTGTTGAGTTAATTTGTAATTAGTACTTTTGAAATTTATAGCATATTAAATTTCCGTATAGTGTTTTAACTTAGTTGCATTTCACCGCGATTGATGTATGTTTGGAACGTTATTATAGTTGACGTATTAATTGACGTTTGCAATAAAACTCTGCGCCGCGTGGGTGCCGGCCGAGAATAGCACCACCCCATCTCTTCCCGTGGGTGTCGTAAGAGGCGACTAAGGGATAAACCGGAGGATGGGCAGCAGCGTCCTCCGCGGACTACATGGTATAACTGCAGTCGCCAACCCGCCTGCCAAGCGTGGCGACTACGGCATGTTTCCCCCCAACGGTTCTAGATCAAACCAACAAGATGATGAATGTACAACAACAGCCCAGACCCCTAGTCCCCGGCGGCCCCGCTATTCCTGGCTCCGGTAGCGGCCATGGTAACGGCGGGGCAGGGGATGCTTCAGGTAATCTCCGGCAGAGACTCGGCTACCAGAAACGACGACCTTTGGCCCTGGCAACATACAACTGCCGAACATTGCGGACCGACGAAAAGCTGCTGGAGCTGGAGGAGGAATTGAGCAGGTTACGATGGGGAATCATAGGGCTGTCAGAAGTCCGTAGAGAGGGAGAGGACATGATAACCCTGAAGTCCGGTAACTTGCTCTATTTCCGGGAGGGCGACCACCAGTCCCAGGGAGGTGTTGGGTTTATCGTCCACAGGTCCCTCGTGAACAACGTGGTGAAGATTGAGAGCGTGTCGAGCAGGGTAGCGTGCCTTGTACTCAGAATGACCCAACGATATTCGTTGAAGGTCATACAGGTATATGCTCCGACCTCGACACACTCCGACGATGAGGTGGAAGCTATGTATGATTAGCTAGGTATGTGGTTAGAGCTGCAGATAGAGGAATCTCCTCAGTAGTACTGCCTTCTGTATCTGGCCCTTGATCCAGCCATCTAGCAAGAGTCTCTTCAGGTGTTGGTCGAGACTCTTTGTTATAAGATCGTTTGCCGAAACAACTATCGGAACATCCCACATGCCGGTAACCTCGTACTTGCTGAACTTGTCCTTCTCAGCCTTAACGAGGTTCTCGTCACGAGGGATGGTGACGTTGACGAGCACTGCTCGGCGTTGAGATCGATCTGTCAACACGATATCAGGTTTATTGGCGACAATAGTCCTGTCTGTGATGACAGATCGATCCCAATAGAGCGTAGCACGACCATTTTTGAGAAATGGCGCCGGTCGGTGCATACTTATAGTACGGCACTTCAGACTCAACAAGATCAAATTGAAGAGATCGCTGATGGATGATCCTGTCTACGAGGTTATTTCTGTGCAAGTACTCGCAGTTGGACACATGAAAACAACCGGATATTATATGTCTGAGGGATTCGCCGGGGAAACGACACGCGACCATGACCATGCGATCACTCAGAATATATTTCCGGTAATTGTTCGTATTTATGACCTCGTCAGCAATTGCACATATAAAACCTTCAGTTTCCCCAAAGAGGTCACCAAACTGTAGCCAGTTCACGGACGCTAAAAAATCTACGTCGGGGCTTGTTAGAGCCCGGTAGAAGCGTCGGGGTAGCTCTTTGCTTTTCCATAGGTTCTTGCGGTCATCAGTGCTCAACACCGTTGGTCAGCGCCAGTTCTCGTTTGCCAAGGAGAAAGGCGTGAGGCTCCTATCTTCTGCAACGACATCACGATGCATCCCACACTCATTACCAAGGAAATAATCCCTCAGAGCGATTGCGGAGCTTCTTAGCATTTAAAATGCCACGACCTCCACATTTCCTTGGGATGTACAATCTCATAATATATGAGCGTGGGTGCAACGTGCGATTAGATTTAAGCAGTAGACGGACCCTCTTATTTAGGGCGTCCAGCTCAGTCTGAGTCCACCTTAGTATGCCAATGGAGTATGTGAGCAGCGGCATCACACAGCTATTGAAAGTGCGCACCTTATTGCCACCCGACAAAACACTGTTAAGAACTTTTGTCAAACGACAAAAGAAGCGCTCCTTCATTGACTGCTTAGCATCGCTGTCCAAAATACCCAAAGACTGACATACCAAAATATTTGTAGGTTTCAACT
The DNA here is from genome assembly GCA_927399475.2 of Acleris emargana. NCBI lineage: Eukaryota > Metazoa > Arthropoda > Insecta > Lepidoptera > Tortricidae > Acleris > Acleris emargana. The sequence continues at coordinate 35,235,293 of OV656835.1, forward strand.
TCGGAGAGAGATCTGAGAGTCATTGCCTCAGAAAGCTACAAATTCGATGAATTAATTAACTTCCCCTCGTTGAACATGCATGACCGCACACTTATCTACACCAAATTCTATCTTGATCGCACTACTGAACTCTTGTGATTTTCAATAGTGCGCTTTGATGCAAACAGTTTTAGGTCATCCATGAACAATAAGTGAGAAATGACTTCAGCTTCTCTATGAAATCCCGCAGCAAAGAGCTGAGAGGATTCAAGGCTAGACAAAACCACAAAGGACTCAGACTGTCACCCTGGAAGATGCCTCTTTTAATCCTTATTAAGTTAGGCGAATCAGAGGGGACATCTCGACCACCTAGTTGACGAAGGACCCACTGCCTCGTACACACACCTAAAAAGGACCTCAAAGTTGCATCAACTTTATACAACTCTAAGATCCTTTCGAGCCATGAGTGAGGCACTGAGTCATAAGCCTTCTTGTAGTCAATTCAAGCAGACGAGAGGGCCGCTTTGTTTTGCCTGAATTGCTGGCAAATGGTCATGTCTATGAGGAGGAGCTCCTTAGTACCGCGGGACGCAACCTTACACCCTTTTTGAGCAGAGGCTCAAGCATTGATTGCAATAAAATGTGCATTTTAATTTTGTTCTCAAAATGGATGTAAGGAGCTTGTAGCATGTAATGGGGCGGTAGTTCTTTGGATCCGCGGTACTACCGGACTTGTGGAGCAGGGAGGTGACACCAGTTGTTAATAAAGATGGCAAGAAACCGATTTCAAGGACATTTTGGAGTTGCGCTGCTTAACACCCATATAATCCAGAAGTTGTGCAATCCGTCCAGCCCAGGACTTTTCCAGTTCTGAGCCATTCGAATTGCACAACTTACGTCTTCGGGGCAGATGGTAATAGGCCCCATTTCATCAATATCCTCACACGCGTGTTCAACAGCACGCATCCAATCTCCTTCTCTGTGCACGACAGGTACCGACCAGATGCTGCGCCAGAAAGTAATCATATCAGCAGGATCCGGTAGGTGTCCGTCGCTCACACCTTGATCGGCTCCTTCCCACTTTCGGTACACCTTCCTCTGATCACATTGGAAGAGGCGATTTTGCTAGTATCTATCTACACGCTCTCAATAGCGACGAATACGGCTTGCCCACGCGTAAACCTTCTGCTTCAGGAAGTCGATACGTTCCGTGACACAAGCCATATAATCATGGGGCCTTATTCCGGTCCCAGCAATTGCTTGGTTCACGTAACGCATGACTCGCGGGCGTTCGTTGCCCCCTGAAGCAGATTAGCTTTCCTATGAGAGTCCAAAACTTATCAATACGCCGCCGCTCAATTCGCACTTACCAAGCGAAGACAGACCCACGAGCGCGCGAAGCTCGCTCAGTGTCCAAAAACTTGACTCGAGCTACGTGGCACGCAGGTATGGCCCCGCAGTACAAAATTGAGTGGGTATCGATAATATCCTCGCTGGCTTGTAAATATGTCGCCTGCAAGGTGTTTAGGGCTCCCATAAGCGTTAAATTTCGTTTACTAGCAGGCAAGCGTGGTAGACGAGGCCTAGAATGGGGTGTGGATCGATACTGCGCGATCGCGTCTTCCAAAGCCCTCCTCAATTGCTCATTTACCTGGATAGTTACGCTCACATTCGCACAATCCTCAACGTCAATAACGGAATCATCCTGTACTGACTTCAGTGCGTGTTGGGTGCAACTGGCATCGAAGCCGATAACGCAGCAGGAGGGTCCCGTGACGGAGCAGAGGTCGTGCAAATAGGAAGCGCTTCCAGGCGTAGCCGATCAAGCACAAACTGATCCAGCCGCCGAACCCGCTGAATGGCCCGCACTTGATCCGAAAGTCGTTGGGCGGTAACAGTGATGGCCGGTTCAATGGTCTGAAACAGAATTAGCATCCGATCACGATACGCAATGAGGTTAGTTCCTCGCTCTGTAGCCCCGTAATACGCTCGCATGCAATTTTCGTTATTTGTTTGTGACCATTTCATGCGGCGCACTAAACGAGTGCCGGCAGCGGTGGTAGCCCGCGTCGCGCAGATGGTCGCGGCGGCGGAGGCGGCGGCCCACGCTCGTCGCTCGACTCGCTGTCCGCGAACTCGTCACCCGACGACGATGGCACGGAGCTGGACGAGGTGGAGAGAGGAGGAAGGCGTGTGTTACATGTATCCGCTTGTTTCTGCAGTCTTGATCTTATAATTTTTAATTAAAGTTTGTTATATAGGTATATAACAAACATATACCTATATAACAAACATAGGCTCTATGAATGAACTGATATGTATTGGTGAACTAGGCTATTGATGAAACTACGTCGCCTGCCTGGCCAATGCTAATTACTATGGTTGAAATGGCAGGCGGTAACTCGCCAACTCAAAGAGGAATGGGCTTCCCAAAATAGCCGCATATATATAGCAGCAGGGAGGCAACAGTTCCAGAGGGGCTAAGGGTGGATAGGTGCTTCTGGACTTTAAACGAACACAAGGGGCCCACTCGTCACTTATGCAACACATCCGCCCTTCGAGCATATAGCTCCACTCTGACCGGTCAATAAAGGCAGGCAGAGGTGAGGGTCCGTTTCTCTTCATTGTACACCGCAGCCGGGCGGTGAAGGCAAGCTTCAGGTGAGGAACGGGAGCACTCAGGTCCGTGGTGTCGCCACTCACCAACAGCTCGCCACTAGCTGCCCTTTATTATTATTATTATGACGTTCAAGGAAGCTGACGGTGTCCAAAAAGTCACACAACTTTTGTGCCCTGATTTTGATGGTCTTTATGGTTAAAGAACTTTATTTCCCAAAAGAAATTATACATTTCACTTATTGAGAACATGCTTAATCTAAAATAAATTTATCTGTAAGCACCCGAAGCACTCATAAAAATGAAAAGGTTACAAAATATAAACTATAATGTAAAAATGAATAAAAAATAAAAAAAATATTATGTGGGTAATCTACAAAATAAAAGTGGGTAAGGAAGCATAAGCAACCAAAAAAAAAAAAAAAGAGTTGCAAAATAATCTTAGTAACTTTGTTGTTCATATTCTAAAACAGTATCACGTCAAAGTTAGATTGTCAACCTTAACGTTACTTAAATAAAGTCCTAATCCCAAATAAAATCTTAATGTAATAACAGGTTGTCTAGTGATATGAAGCTTCTTTGTTTACGACAATGCCGACAATGCAAGCCCAGGGCCGGATTCAGATGTTTTGAATTACGTATTCTTTTAATTTACGCTTAAATACAAAATAATGTTTACTTGTTTTTACACACTCTGGTAATTGGTTGTAAAACTGTGCCCCTTCGAAAGCTATACTTTTTTTGCCAAATCGGGTACGCGCCGGCTGCAGACACAGGTCGTTTGCATTGCGTAAAGGACGTAAACCCTTCTCCAGTTTAGTTTTAAAAGTTATATGTGAGTGAATTTTTTTATCTATGATTTTTTTAATTAAAATGCAGGTGTTATTAAAGTACAATTGATTAAGGTTCATTATCTTAGTTTCCGAATAAATTTTTTGACTGGGTGTTAGAAAATCGTACTTAAAGAGTGTTTTTATGACTTTATTTTGAGCAATCTGTAGATTTTTGAGGGAAGTTTTATTGGCACTACCCCACAACTCTATAAGGTAGTTTAGGTGAGACTTAACCAGAGAGTTATAGATAGTGTGACGTACATGGCGAGGAAAACACTGTACGGTATTAAATAGACAACCCCGTAGCGATGACAGTTTGGATTTGATCTTGTCTATGTGTGGTTTCCACGTTAGCTCACTGTCAAGTATTAACCCTAGATATTTTTCCGCTATTGATTTTTTTATTTCCGTATTATTTATTGTGAGCTGAATATCGTCATTTACTTTCTTATTTTTAGCCTTAAATATTACGTAACTTGTTTTTGCAATGTTGATAGTAAGTAAATTATATTGAAACCAGTTATGGAGAGCCTCGAGATCATTTTGTGCCATTTCTTTTAGTTTATTTATACACTGCCCGAAATAAAATACACAAGTGTCGTCAGCATATAAACTAAGTTCTCCCCGTAAGGGCACCTCACTTATATTATTAATGTAAATTAGGAACAAAAGCGGCCCAAGGATTGATCCCTGGGGGACCCCACAAGTGATTCGTTGAGTAGAACTTTGCTCATTGCCTATTTTAACTATTTGGAAACGGTTATTTAAATAAGATTCTAGAATTTTATATGCAGTGTTTCTAATTCCTATGCTTTTTAATTTTGCCAGAAGAATTGAATGACTTACGGTGTCAAATGCTTTTTTGAGATCAATAAATACACCAAGACTAATTTTTTTACCATCTATATTTGATTTGATATTACTCACTAAGTCAATCGCTGCGGATAATGTACTTGATTCTGGGCAAATTATAATTATTAATTATACAGAGACTGGTCGATAATTTTCGGGGTCCGTTTTATTTCCAGATTTGAAAATCGGTGTTACCTTCGCAATTTTTAATGAATCTGGGAATGTACCGTTTTTTAAGCAGTAATTAACCCACTCTGTAATTTTTGGAATTAAGTATGTTTTGATACATTGAATCGATTTCGTTGTAATTTTATCTATACCTGAGCTACAGTTCGAATCAAGGTTGTTTATAATTTTCAATACTTCTTCAGCATTACATGGTGTCATATATAAGAGCATGTCATTATTTTCGATTTGGTCGCTAATATTTGTCAGAGGCAATGCATTTTCGTGATATTTAGATGGAATTTTTTTAGCTAAATGTAAACCGATTGTGGCAAAGAAAGTATTGAATTCTTCACATATTATCTTCTGATCCATGGTTGTACCGGTTGAAGTTATAAGTTTTGTAGGGCCACTGTCTGATTTTCTTTTATTTTTGGACAGCGAGTTGATAAGACTCCACATTTGTTTAGGGTCATTTTTATATTTTTGAAAAGAGTCATAATAGTATTTGTTTTTTGTCTTATTCATTAGTATCGTAGTTTCGTTTCTTTCTTTCTTGAATGTTGCCAATAAGTCGTCACTTTCTGGATTCCTTTTTATTTGTTGCCACAGTTCATTCCTTTTGTTTATTTTTATCATTATGTCTTTGTTGATCCAGTCTTGCCTCGGCGGGTTATTAATTTTAGTTTTTAAAACAGTACTACTATTTATTAAGTTTTTAATAGAATCGTGTAAACAATCGAAGTTATCATCATATTTACTAAACCGCTCTTCCGTTAGTTTACGTAACTCTTCGTAGTTAATCGCCTCGTACTGCGTTTTAATGCAAGTCTTTATCTTGATATTTTTCATTTCTAGAATTATCTGCTTATGATCCGAAATTGAGGAGTCAGCAAGAGCTATATGAATATTTTTATTTTTAATGTTTGTTACAATATGGTCCAAAATACTGTTTGTTGTGGCTGTTGTACGCGTTGAATATTTTTTGTCTAAATTATTGATGACATTATATCCGTTTTCCTTGAGCATATCTGTGTATATTTTTGTATTGCTGTCCTTTACTAATAAATTGATATTAAAATCACCGAAAACTATTGTTCGATTTCCCTTCGGCAATTGTCTTTCAAAATCTTCCATAAATGTGCCTATATGCATATCTCCTGGTTTGTAGATCAATCCAATGTTCAGGTCAAATTTTTGAGTGTGTAACCATAAGAAATTGCTACCATTCACATATTTTCCTTCAATTAGATTATGCTTTATATTCTTATGCATGTAAATAGATACTCCTCCTCCTCTTTTGTCCGTCCTGTAGTTGTAATAATGTAAATAATTAGGAATCTCCAAATAAGTTGCCTCTTCTTCAGTTTTGATCCACGTTTCAGTAAGAAGTATTACATGGAACTGTCTACTTATTAGCTTTATAATGCATTTTAGTTCATCAAGTTTTCCATGTCTTACGAGGCTTCTGATATTGGTATAGAAGAAATTGAACGAACCATCTATGGTTTCCAAGTCATCATATCTGTCTATTACTTGGTAGGTGAAAAGTTGTTTGCTGTCTGTATTTGTTTCGTTAGTGGTGCTTAATGGTTTTTGCTCGAGCTGCTGTCGTTTTTTGGAAGTGATATTATTTTGGGACATCCCTTGACATATTTGATGGTTAGGCCAGTTTCTCCGTTTTCTAGCCTATTCGCTAGTTGCTCACGTAAATTCTTCATATACGCCTGTTGAGACGGAGTTTGATCGGAAAAAAGCTTAATTGACTCGTGGTGATAATTTTCTCTGCTTCGTAAAATTTCCTTTGCGATCATACCCGAGTCGAAACATACTTTAAGAGGACGATTAACTCCTGGCCTGTGTTTTCCAATACGTTGTAGTCTTTCGTTGTTTTGCTGCAGTTTCAGGCACCTTGGACTTTTCTCAGTCTTCATACAGTTCTCAGCGTGTAATTTTTCTTTGCTTCATCACCTCACGTTTAGACTTGACCCGAATGATTTTCTTCTCGAGCTCAAGGTCACGAGGGCCTCCGGGTTCTTTAACCTTCGGCTTCTGAGCAGAGGATATGGATAAGGTATTTAAGTAACGTTTTATAACATCCTCAACGGCCCTGCGTGCAATTTTTAATTCTTTACCGATAAAAGTATTATAACGCTGTATTTGACAGCCATTTGGCAACAATTTTCTCGCGGCGTTCGATCTTTGATTCATTCTATAGTTTTTCTAAGAGCTTATCGTGAAAATATTTGTTGACATAATATTTTGGTGACATTAGCAATATCCGTGATTAGCAGATAAAAATATATATTTCAAAACGGTCAAATAGAAAGCAGCGAATCAGTCCTTATTTTTCAAAGACGTACCCAACAATTATCTATTGCTAATCGACAATTTTTCGAAAATGTTTTTAAATAATTCTTTATTACATTGACAGCATACTACATTGATATTTCCTTGAGATTCTACTGTATTATCAATAAAAATCCATGTTAAAGTTAAAAATAACGCTGTTTCTATCATTGCGCCGGCCATATGACAAGTGTGACGTCACACGCAATTAAACAATAAACAATAACCGCAGCAAGTAACCACAGCTGTAAACAAATCACATAGCGTTTCTAGCACAGATAAAATTTCAAAAAATATTACATGTAATCGTTAGACCCCGCTATCGGAGGTGCAAAATGGTAGCTGTCAAGTGCTTAGGGATGGGTAAAAATTATTTTGAAATACTAGCTAGATATGTCGATAATTATAGCTATCTGTCGATAATTTTACTTTGCCATAATGAGAGTCGAGGACTTTAATTAAACATGTTTATTTTATAAAACAGGACTATATAATTACAAAATGAATGTGTTAAGCATTTTTCATTTTTATAAATAAAATTCTTCAATATTTCATCATTACTAACCACAGACCACTTAACCTATAGACTACGCTTCGGACAATTTTGTCTAGTATCTCATTAAGCCAAAATGGCGGGATGCGGGGGGCGTCAAGTGCACGGTGATTGGCCAGTTCAAAGTCAACGAATAATAACATGTGCGCGTTGTGGTGCGCGCCATTAGGGGTAGTGATGGGACACGCTCGAAGAAAAGATACCAAAGAATATAAGTGTTTTTAATTAAAACCAATAAAAATACGAGAAATAAATTGCACATTACACTTTATGACAGAAATTAAAATCAGTCAGCTTCGTCAAACATATAAGATAATTAACATATTTAAAAAAAAGTACATCATATCATAACATCTAAGGCTGTTTGCGGGACCCGAAAAGCACTATACAAGACTCAGCCGGGAAGGGCCGTTGCTGGACGGACTCGTATAATATACAATATATAACACTGCGAGAAAATATGACTCAATTGGTAATAGTATGAAACACAGTACAAAAAAAGTAGGCTCGTTTTTTGAAGGCTCCCAGGTCGTATTGGTTCGGAAATACAGACCCCGTGAGCTGATTCTTCAAAAAAAGTAATAGTATTTGATACGCTTTTTAATACGCATTTTAAATTCTTTATAAAGATGCCACGAGTGTATTGTGTGGTATATGGCTGTTTAAATTTGGCTTCTTCAAACCCGGAGCTTTCATTTTTTAAACTCCCTGCATGTGTTAAAATGTAAAAATAAATAAAATATTTTTGCTATATTAATGCTTTTTATTATAATTTCATATAAATGCAATACCTCCTCCCGAGTTGAGAATAAAAAGTAGCCGCCATCTTGAACTTTTTAGTTATTCAACTGAATGCTTCCAACATCGAAATGTAGGGATCTGCGTAGTGTCCAACAACGAATCCGTTGACAAAGTGAGAAAAAGTAGCCACCATCTTGATTTTGTGAGTTATTCGATGGCGGCTACTTTTACTCATTCCGCCAACAAATTAGTTGTTGAAGACTACACACATATCCCCAGATATCGATTTTGGAAGCAATCAGTCGAATAACTAAAAAGTTCAAAATGGCAGCTACTTTTTCTCATTCTGTCAACAGATTCGTTGTTGGAGACCACACGCATCCCCAGATATCGATTATGGAAGCAGTCAGTCAAATAACTAAAAAGTTCAAGATGGCGGCTAGTTTTTCTCATTTTGTCAACGGATTCGATGTTGGAGATCACACGCATCCCCAGATATCGATTTTGGAAGCAATCAGTCGAATATCTGAAAAGTTCAAGATGGCGGCTAATTTTTCTCATTCTGTCAGCGGATTCGTAGTTGGAACCACACACATCCACAGATTATCGATTTTGGAAGCAATCAGTCGAATAATAAAAAAAAACAAGATGGCGGCTACATTTCTTCAATCTGTCAAGGGATTCGTTGTCGCAGACTATACTATTATCGATTTTGCACCAAATAACTGAGGCACTAAAAAAAAACTTTTTTCAATTTTACAAAATTTCATATGACAACCCTGATGCGGACTTCACATGCTTGGCAAACAATTGCAAACAGCGAAAACCAAACAGCCAATACGAAGATGTGGATGGGTGTTTGCCTGTTGGTGTTTGTGGTCGCCAGTGATCGGCGTTGGTGTCGGTTTTTTTGCACAAATTAAAGGATGTTCGGAATGTACCTACTACCACGTTCGCCAAGTATGGGGATGCGTGTTTGTGTTGGCTGTTTGTAGTCGGTGCCCGGCACGTGTTCGGTGTTTGGGGCAAACAGCCAGCATGTGGAGCCCGCATGACGCTCAATTGCAGAGTAGGCATTTATCTTGAAAATTAGGTCGAGCTTCTTTACTGCTTTAGCTATTTGAAGTAACGAAAACACACTCCTCCCGCACCGCTCCAATACTGCAGGAACCGCAGTTGAGCGCTAGAGGTATACTTGTTCGCGAGCAACCCTTATTGTGAATCCACCTTTAAACATTATTCTTACTTTATTATAGAATAGAATTCTTATCCGTGACCATAGTTATACGGGTATCGAAACTCAAAAAATCAGTACTTCACCTCACTTCAGTGGTTAGAGAAAGACGGAATTGGGAAAATCAGTATGCGAAAGACAGAGACAGACCACTGCTGACAGACATCAAAGCGACGCCATTTTTGCAATAAAGGTTTCGCTTTTAAATATTAAATAATTATTATTTTAAGTAATAACAGCTTACTTGTGAAATGAAATTCCATCCTTCTGAAGGCTAGATGTCTTGCTACACTTTCCACACAATTTTACCATACAATACGGCATATTTATTTCACTTTAGTCGCAAAGTCGAATAGCATAATTACATGTTGCTATGTCAACAAGCGGCCGCGTACTAAAAGACTGTTTGCGGCCATAGCAACCGGTGGGCGTCAGTTGAGCATAAGATTGGCTTACGGGGGCGCCTTTGTATGCGTAGTCTATAGGTTGAGTGGTCTGTGTTACTAACAAATTATCGTTATCTTCATAGCACGAACCATTCATAAATTAATTAAAAATTTAATAATTAATAAATGTCTCTTAAAGGGATATTGTATTATTAATGAACGATCAGTTTTTTTCAGTTTCTCTGCAATAATCTAGTGCAGTCACGATGAATTTATTCAACAATAAACCCAATATATCTGAGCCCTATTTATTTTTATTTACATTTCTGATGACAATGATTATCATGGATTCCAAAAAAAACATGTTAAATTGTAGTCAAAAAAATGGTATACGTACATAATACAAAACTAATTGTACAGAATAAGTAAGAATATCGATATCGACATCACGAATATTTTTACCCATCCCTAAGAACTTGACAGCTACCATTATGCACCTCCGATAGCGGGGTCTAGTAATCGTGTAACTTACAAAAAAATTGCATTTTTAAATTCTGTGTAAAATAAAGTGAAATATGTTTTTCTACGCTATTATCTGATAGGATGACCACAATTTGTAATACATTGTCAATGTTGTCAAATAGCTTTTTCACTTCTCATGCTCGTAAAGTCCTTCTTTATGCTGGGTATAGGCTGCATAAAATCGCATTTTATGCTCTAGTGCATAAAGTAATTTCTTCTTTTAAGACTAAGGCAATAAGGCCTTACAGCCACATACACAATACACCTTCATTTAATTGATATATTTTTATGAGATTTAGGTTATATCTTATTATAATTACGACATATGTAATACTATCTTAATACTTTAAGATTAATACGGGCGTGCAATTACGTAAAAAAAAAGTAACGCAAATATTTATATAACTTGGCATTAATGCTCAAACCATAGTGTCCATAGTCAAACGTCACATAATTGAAAATTAAAAAAAAAATTAAGAAAAATTGTGTAGCGGGAAGCTAATTATTCGTCAAACAAAATTAAAAAGTAACTAAATTTGTTGTTGCGGTTGAAAATTCAATAAATTATTCGTAAGTATTTGAACAATGTCTTCAAGTAGTGATAGTGACGATCAAAAAATGATTTCGCCTGAGACTTTAATGGACAGAAGTGTGAAAAATGTAATTGAGCAGATATTGCCGCCTAAATCGAAGAAAATCTATCTCAGCACATACGAAAGTTTTATGATATGGAGGAACCAAAAAAGCGTAAACACGTTTGCGGAGTGTGTTTTTTTAAGCTAATTTGACGAACTGTCGATGAAATTACATTTTATGCGTGATAGAACATATTAATTACATTATAAAAATTAATTACATTTTCTTGTTTGTATATGCTTAATTGTTGTTTTATTTCCTTGCAATCGAAGTGAAAAGCAGAGTGTAAAACTCGAGCATAAAACCCATTTTACCCTCGACGTGACCATCCACCCTCGCCGTACCGGCTCGGGTGGCTATATGCACGTCTCGGGTAAAATGGTACGTTTTATGCACTTGTTGTACAATCTACTATTTACCCCAGACCATGGGGTAGACTGGAAATAGTTATTTGTAATACAAGTGGGGAAAGTTGTATTTTACCTGCGAGTGTTCATTTGAAACACGAGCTAGCGAAAGGATTCTATGATTGACCACGAGCGAAGCGAGTGGTTCAAAAATAGAATCCTGAGCGTAGCAAGTGTTTCAAGACACGAGACGTAAAATAACTTTTCACCCGTGTATAACACAAAACTTTTCACCTCACTACAGCGAGGAAACTAAGAAAAGGGTTTGTACTGTAAGCCCAGTTCCGCATTTTGCACGGTTTCCTGTAATTCCACAGGTGTTAATACGTTTTTATCACTCGAATCACTCATTTTTAATAACAAAACAAACTAGAAAAACATGCGAATATTTAACGTTGACTACAGCGAGGAAACTAAGAAAATGGTTTGTACTGTAAGCTCAATTCCGCATTTCGCACGGTTTCCTGTAATTCCACGGGTGTTAATACGTCTTTATCACTCGAATCACTCATTTTCAATAACAAAACAAACTAGAAAAACCTGCGAATATTTAACGTTGACGGCTTAATAGAAAAGTTTCGACGTAAGTTTTTTTTTATTATTTCGGATGCGTTTTGTTTCGACATCGACTTATTTGGACTGTCAGAACATTTTATCCGTTTTTAAAACAAGAATGAAGGTTAATTTTGAATGCTGATATTAATTTATGAATTAAAATAAAGTAGTAAGACTGTATTTAGTGTTTTTTACTCGATGCAATTCATTATTATTATGATTGTGATGTTAAAAATTCAGCACTTGTAAGGTTTTACGTTTGGTTAGCTGTCAAATATCGCTTAAGCTGCCTTCAAATGTCAAAACTCTTTCTTCACTTGTGGATAAAAAGCGATTTTCTCAATAGATATCAAACAAACAAAAAGGACTTTCCGAGCTAGTGAGATGAAAACAATATTTTATTTTTATTTTTTATTTTATTTTATTCGGAAAACCAACAGCTTTTGATGACAATATTAGGTAAAATACAATATTTAACAGCATAGCTAATTACAGGTTTTCACAGATAAATTCAAAATTAAACAGAAAATAGCACAAAGAAACAAAGAAAATGAAACCGCAGAGAAATCGGTCACACTTTTCGTACGGATTAGAACAAATTAATGTACGATACGATGGGGAGCAAACAAACTGGATGCCAAACGGTTTTTGACTGCAGAGGGTTTTAATTGGTACATATCCAGATCATTATTACTTTGGCATAGTTCATTCATAGACCTCACAGCCCGACAAAAATAAGAGTTATTACGATATTTCGTTTTCGCTTGAGGTGGCGCTAAAGGTCGGTAGTGGTTTCTTAAAGGAGCTCTGGGGACTCGAAAGTGAATATTTCCAATTAGCTCACTATTGTCACAAGATTTTTGTCAGGTAAAATATGTCATTGATTTTTCTTCTTAATTCGAGGGGAAGGAAATGGTATTTGATGCATTTGTCACGATAATTTAGATCAGCAGATCTAGACTTAAACTGAAGGTATTTTAAAAATCTTTTTTGAATAGCTTCAATACGATTGACGTATATATCATAACAGGGATTCCACACTACGGACACATACTCGAGGATAGAGCGAACAAACGAACAATATAATATTTTGATTGGCTTTAATTTTTTAAATTTAGCCGTGGATCTAATAATAAAGCCAAGAGACCTGGAGGCTTTTTTTCCGCACGTTACGTGTATGGGAGGAAACCTAAAATTTTTTTTTACTACTTTGTCGTCGTGATTTATATTCATATTCACGCCAAGTATATTTCTAGAACTAAGAGTCTCTGTGCTAAGTTGCGGACGGACGGACGGACGGACGGACACGGCGAAACTATAAGGGTTCTTAGTTTGACTACGGAACCCTAAAAACGGGTTAGCTAGAGGTTTGAAAATAACGCCGGTGATAGAGAAAATAGGAGGTAATCGATTAACAGGAAAAGGATTCATCTAACAAAAATAATAAGGATTGATGCGGAGGGAGCATTTAGACCTAAAAAGGAAAGTCGGATGTTTGTTACTCAGTCACGCCAGAACGGCGGAACGTAACTGGATGAAAGGACCCCGCAGCTAATGTATGAAAAAATGGTTTACAGTCAAATTTGCTGAAATTCAAGTATAATGTAGGTTTTGACTTCCTTATTAAAATTGTATATGGGCGTAAGCACCACAAATGACCAGTTTCTAAGAAAAAAAAAACAAGGGATCTTACTCCCTCTATACATTATATTTATTATTTACAATAGGTGTATAAACCATAACGGTAGGCAATCCATAGTTGTGATTGGGTTTGATTCCGGAAGCGTGAATAAATTCTCACGCGTAATTCATCGAACTGAAATAATTCTGACCCAGGGCGGTCCAGTTGGTCTCGTGTGTAATCTGGGGCTGAATAGATTTGATATTAACATTATACTAGTAACAAAGAGAGAAATAGGTAAATCACATTTAAAAGATTCAAGGGATTTCCCGTAATAAGTGATAATTACAAGAAAAGCGTTGCCAACTCGTCTTTAAGCTTTGTTTCCTAGAGAAGCGAAAATATTCCATTTAAATTGGATGAAATAAATGAAAATTTGAAACACCCGAACGGGACCTAGGTATGTTCATACAGCATTAGAGCTTCTTTATTGCCTCAGGAATGCACTGATAAGATACTTCGGGTACGTTCCGGGCCCGGTGTATTCCTAAGACTACGACGGTGAGTGTAAAGTTATACCAAATCTAATTCAATCATTTCGTGTTGAAAATAAAACTAATACAAAGGGTTCATTAAGTAGAATATCTTGCACAAAACACAGGAAATCTGTCTTAATTATAAGACTGCAACGATAGTGGCTGTACATTGTGAGTCTTAGACTACGGCGAAAAGGTTAGTTATTTGACGAAAAAGTAAATAGGTAATGATCGAAAGCCGGCATCCTCGGGGACTCTGACTCGATGTTCCCTATACCGGTGTACAAGTTCGACAATGATCGCTATCCAAACTAAATAAATTGTTACACTGACATACATACCTTTCGACAGTTTCAAACCGTCGCCCATAATTAACTTGAAATTTTCATATCACACGACAGCGAAAGTCGTATTAATTTCAAAATAAGTAAATTAATTATTAATAAATATAAAAAAGGAGCTATTACAGCAAAGGCACTATAAAATCATCACGTCAAAGTTGTCAAATAAAATCAGCGATGAAACAAGAGAATGTCGGTTGATGCATCAAAATCGCCAAAATCTATGAGTACCAAAATGCTAATTAGGTAGGTATGTATGTATACACGTTCAACCAAATCGATTCTCTTTGGTCACTAAGCAAAAATGAGTTTGAAAAAATTAAGGCGCTATTTGAAGTGAAATGGCATAGATATATAATAACGCTAGATTCCGTGACACCAGTTGTCAAGCGTACTACCTTTTTACCCGGCTGCCGAAGGAGGAGGGTATTGTGTTTAACAGCCTATATATGAATGTTCGTTCCTTTGTGGCGTAACGTACCTACTATAAACCAAACGCGTGGACCGATTTTGATAATTCTAATATCAATCGATTTGTTTTAATATTTTGAGTACTTGCTAGGGTTACTGTATATTCATTTAGCATATAACTTTTTTTCAACGAATACTAACTAACGCCAAACACAGTACTCACCATTACTGCATTTGATTGTAGCTAGAATAACAAAGAGCTACTCTCGCGATGCTAAAACTAAACGCAGTATTCACCATTACTGCATTTTCGTGTAGCGAAAATAACATTAACCTACTCTTGCGACACTAAACCTAAACGCAGCATTCAGCAAAATGAGTTTTGAATCTCAAAATGTAGAGGACGAAGTTAACTATTACCTACCACTCAGTTTCAGATATAAATCTTCGTATTAGGTACTTGTATCTTTTCACTCTTAAAAAAACCTCTACTAAATCGCGATATTTCAAAAAGTTTATGTGACTAGACATGTTCTTTCCGTGGACCCTTCATTTTGACTAGTACCAGGCATGAAAATAGAAAATGATTGCTAACAACAAACGCAGTATTGAGCACATGCTAGGTGAATTAGCAGTAATAAACACAGTTACTGCATTTAGTCTTAGTGATTCCGTAATGCGCGCAAGCCCAGAAAGTTGATGAAAATGCAGCACTGAGCATATTATCCAACTAAGGCAATAAAGTAGGGGAGACCTAGGTGGGTTGCAACAAAGGTAAGTTGACACAACGCAAATATCTCGAGAACTGTAGCGAATAGAAGTATGGCAACAACGCATTTCCAACCTTGAGCTCGGCCTGGTAGACTTGTCAGTACACGTCGCGGCCGCCAGGTGAACGGTTACGTAGATACGACGCCGGTGGTCAAAATTGTGCGAAAAGTAAGTTTTTTATCATTTTTGCGATACTGTTTCTTTATATGTAAAGAATCCGATTTTGTGCTGAGTGTAGATGATTTTAAAAGCATGATTAAGTTAGTTTTTTTCATATTTTAGGTAAACTAACGGCTTGTAGGTTATAATCGCAATGACGCGATAAGAACCGTAATTTTCAATGGAGAGGTAAGTTGAAACACCCTGTTTCAACCCACCTCGTTTGTTGCAACTCACCTCGGTAATTTTTTAAACTTTTTCTTGTTTTGTTTAGAATGCCAAATAACTACGTGCGGAAGACAAATATAACAAATAAACAATGACAAAAAGACTACAAAGAACAAGAAGAAGAAAGTCTCACAAAAATCCGATAGTGAACATGAAAATGATGATGATTGTTTATGTCTGTGCTGCTTAGAGCCATATCAAAACAGTAGACCTCACGAGGAATGGGTGCAGTGTATGGAATGCAAGGGTTGGTCTCACGCGGAATGCACAAATGATGAATTAAATTATATGTGCCAAAACTGTTTATCAGATTGAATCTATTAATTCTTTGTGCAATGTTTTATTTATTAAGCATAATGTTCTAGTTTGTTATCTCGTGTTACTTACTAAAAATAGTCCAAGAAAGTACCTAATACAAAATTAAAATATGTTGCAAATATCTTATGTTTCCCAAAGAGTCTTAGGTAGGTGTACTTCATAAGAAGAAAGTATTTAAGTTATTTGTTTATTGATCTCAAAGAAAGTGTTTAAGTATATTATTATAATTTTAGTGAGATGGGAGACTAAAAGTATTTTAGTAGGTAATTAAGATTTAAATATTAATAAGGTACAAGAAAACGACTGATTATAGTAAGTTTAGGTTAAAAATGCCTACTTGAATAGACGACAAAGAAGGTTGTCTCCAGTAAGTAAGGTCATAAAGAGAAGACCATTTTAAGTTACAAAAGTTATTTGTTTGTTGATCTCAAAGAAGTTCCTTCATTGTGTTAAAGTTTATTACCTGATTAAATAGTTTTAGCTACATTAAAGACTAATATTTGATAAAGTATTTAGGATAAACTTACTTCCAATGTGCCTTACTAATTATAATTAAAGGTAAACTATTATAAGTAAAGATATTGTACTGTTGATTGATGACAAAGGCCGATTCTTTAACATTAAAAGGTTTTATTTTATGAGATGGCAGTTCTGATCTTGGAGGCCAGCCTTATGTAATGCGAACATTTAAAATCAAACAGCGACCACGTTTAACTCTCGTATATTGAATTAAGAAACAGGATACACTTATGCACAATTATATTGTAAGCAAAAGCCTGCAGAGATTTTAGTTAAGAGTAGCAGTTGCGGAGGCATGGAGCAGAAGAGGAAGTACGGAAAAAGATCCATAGATAATGTACTTTATTTTTAATAATACTAGAGATGTTACCACATGTAAGCATGCCCAGTATCATAGACAAATTTCAACACTTCCCCTCATGCAAAACATGAGAAAACAGATCTACAATGCAGAGTGATACAAAATAATTAACAATTCAAGTTAATTCCCAAACTCTACATTAAATCAACTACATGTAAGTGATGAGATGACTCCACATGTCAAACAGAACAACACTGACAACTTTACAAGTCAACCCAAAATATACACATTCATGACCGCTTAAAGCTATATCGCTGCTACCCAAAGTTAAGTCTCCACACTTCTAACACACAAGTCATGAACAAATCCAGAATGCTTAAAACTTGACAGGGGCACAGTATATAAATAAACCAGTAAAGAAGCTACGAACAAACGCTCGAAACGACGCACTCACACAGACGCACGCCTCTACGAGACCGCTAAGAGGATTTGGCGGTGCTGTCAGCCGCGTGTGTCGCGTCGAGACGAATGGGCTCCTTCGCATTTTACGTTCGTTCTTGAGAAAGATGCCACAAAAGTATTGCGTGGTATATACGGTTGTTTGAATTCGGCTTCTTCAAACCCGGAACTTTCATTTTTTAAACTCTCTGCTGGTGTTGAAAGGTAAGAATAAATAAAATATTTTTAAATAAAATGCTTTTTATAATACGATGACGTGTTGCAAAAGTAAAAATATAAAAATCGTTTAATTTCCCAGCGAAAATTCGAGAGAACTCGGGAGATTTTAGTCGAAATTAAACAACTCTATTTTACACTTATTACTTTAATTTACAAACTATTAAATTATTAAACGATATAAAATAATAAACGTCTCAGCAATATTTGAACATTGAGTGTTTTTTTTTAAATATTTTTCTCGACCGTGGATAGGTCCTTCTTTGAGTGTCTACCTTTGGTGTTGTCGTCTTAAAAATACTGTAAATTTGTTACTTTGGTTCGAAATGTAGAAATTCGGGAAACGGGGTCGCTAAATCGTGATATCGGGAGGGAAGAGCCGAAATCGGTAGATCTCCCGACGAATCGGGAACTTTTGCAACACGTCTGACATTTTGTTTAATAGGTTATGAAATATGTCAAATAAGCATACTTCCTCTCGAATTTAGAAAAAGAAGAAACCGCCGCCATGTTACACTTTGTGTTGTTCTACCTATTCCTTCCAAAATCGAAATCTGGGGATCTGTGTGGTCTCTGACAGTGATTTCGTTGGCAGCATGAGAAAAAGTAGCCGCCATCGTGAACTCTTTAGTTAATCAACCGATTGCTTCCAAAATCGATATCTGGGGATGTGTATGGTCTCCGACAACTAATCTGTTGGCGGAATGAGAAAAAGTAGCCGCCATCTTGATTTTTTTTATTATTCGACAGGCTGCTTCCAAAATCGATATCTGGAGATCTGTGTGGTCCTAACTCTCGAAACCGATATTTGAATTAGCCTGTCGAATAATAAAAAAGTTCAAGATGGCGGCTACTTTTTCTCATTCTGCCAACAAATTCGTTGTCGGAGACCACGCACATCCCCAGATATCGATTTTGGAAGCAATCGGTTGAATAAATAAAAAAATAAATATGGCCTCTACTTTTTCTCAATCTGTCAACAGATAAGTTGTCGGAGACCATACACATCCCCATATATCGATTTTGGAAGCAATCGGTTGAATAACTAAAAAGTTCAAGATGGCGGCTACTTTTTCTCAATCTGCAACGGATTTGTTGTCGCAGATCACACGTATCGATTTTGCACTAACTAGCTGAGATACAATAAACAAGTTTTTTTTTCAATTTTACAAAATGTCAGTGGACAACCCTTACGCTCAATTGGAGCGTAGGTATTTATCTTGAAAAGTAGGCCTAGTTTCTTTACTGGTTTATTTATATACTGTGACAGGGGTTTTGTTAATACGTCAGCAATCATTTTCTCTGTAGGTAAATAATTAACCGTTACATTCTTTTCCTTTAAAATGTCTTTCACAAAATGATAACGGAGGTCAATATGCTTAGTCTTTTTGTGGCAATATTCTTTAGCTTCTAGCAACATAAGTGCACTTTGGTTATCATTAAAGATTCTACAATTAAAGTGTTTACTGAAAATTTCGTACAAGAAATTCCTAATAAAACATATTTTTGTACTCGTCGATTAAAATGTTTGTATTACGATTTCATAGAGAATACTGTAACGTCACTCTTTTCATCGTTGAATAGTCTATGTTACTTCCGAAACAACCGAAATAACTATTTCGATACGCTCTAGACAACCGAAAAAAAATTGAAAAAAGAACTTCGTATTTAAATAATATGTGCCCTTGTTTAAGGAGACTCGATGCGGTACAAAATTTGCCAATATTGTATGGCGTTTTGGAACGTAGCAGCATCGCGTCATCTGTCAAAAATCTACTTAAACATGCTGCTGTATCCAGGACATTAAAAAAAACCGGTGGTGTGATAACTTTTCTTTTAAAAGCCAAGAAGTTTACGTTTTCTCTGTGGAAATAAAAATCATCATTCATAAAGATTTCATAGAGAATACTGCAACGTCACTCTTTTCATCGTTGTTACTTCAGAAACAACCGAAATAACTATTTCGATACGCTCTAGACAACCGAAAAAATTTTGAAAATAGATCTTCGGATTTCCATATGTGTCCTTGTTTAAGGAGCCTCGATCCGATACAAAATTGCTAATCTGTGGCGTTTCGGAACGTAGCAGCGTCGCATCATCTGTCAAAAATCTACTTTTAGTTTTCTTATATACTCGTATTAATGACTTACATTATTAATTTTAATGAACTCGTACAAAAAGTATTGTTCACAATAGTGTCATAATTAAGCTTTTTAATCTCGTACCTTACTTAGGCCACTCAGCAAGCTTCGTGGCCTAAACACGGTACTCGACTAAAAAGCTCTCTATTATAACACGATTACGAAAAATACTATTCTTTGCATGAATCACTTAAAGCCAAATATTCGGCTTCGGTACTCGAAAGTGCAACACATCTCTGCTTTCGTGACTCCCAACACACTGTGGAGTCACCCAATTTGACAACAAAGCCACTATATGACCGCCTGTCCACGACATCATTGGCCCAGTCATCATCAGCAAATACCGATATATCAAAACTACCAGATTTGACGTAAACTAATCTGTGATTAATAGTACCACTCAAGTACCGTACAATCCGTTTAGCAGCTAGCCAGTGATCTCGTGTAAAAGCTGTATTAAACTGACTTAAATGACTAAGAGCATAGGTAATGTCAGGCCTAGAGCAAACTGACAGATACATCAAACATCCAATGAGCTCTCTGTATGGATAAGCACTATCTGATAAATTGGTTTCACAGGTACCCATTTTTAACTTTTCATTTACAACCATTGGAGTTGAAACACTTTTACAGTTTGTCATACCAAAACGAATAAGCAATTTTCTAATGTAATCAGATTGGTCTAACATTAAAATACCTCGACTTTTATCTCTATGAACTCTTATACCAAGGCAATTTTTCAAAGTACCTAAACTCTTACAACTAAACTCAGTCTTAAGTAAAGCAAACAATTTTTCTTTTTCTTTAAGGTCACTTGTAAATACATAAAAGTCATCTACAAATAAAGATATTATATTCAAAAGATTCCCAGTGGTTATCTTTATGTAAACACATGGCTCACATTTACTTTGGCAATAGCCATTGTTAGTCAATAAGACATGCACACTAATGTTCCACAATCTGCTCGACTGCTTTAAACCATATAAACTTTTCTTTAGCAAGCATACTTTTGTCTTAAGATTAATAAAACCTAAAGGCTGTTCCATATAGATCTCTTTATCCAATTTACTATGTAGAAAAGCTGTGTTTATATCTATATGTTCAGTATCCATATCTAATTCATTGGCAATGCTAAACAAAATCCGTAAAGTTGTGTGTCTTACAACAGGTGAGAAGGTATCTGTGTAATCAATACCTGGTTTTTGACTGAATCCACGTGCCACTAAACGTGCCTTAAACCTAGTATATTTGCCAGAGTCATCAGTCTTTAACTTAAAAACCCATTTACAGCCCACAATGTTAGTGTTAGTGGGTCTATCAACTATTTCCCAAACCTTGTTACTAATGAGTGAGTTATACTCTTCATGCATAGCAGCTAGCCACTGGTCCTTGTTAGGGCTTGCTATTGCCTCTTCGTAAGTCTGAGGTTCATCGTGTACAAAGTTATGGACAAACATAGACAAGTCTGATGAATCAGACAAATCATAATCTGCATACTTAACAGGTTTCATATTACGGGTGGAACGAATGGGTCGTTCGGATACATTTGTAGGGGCCTGCTGTGCACCTACATCTACACCTTCCTCTCGAACGGACGTTTCGTTCCTTAAAGTGGCATCTTGCACCAGATCTTCTCCATCAGCATTTTCCCCAGCACTTTGGAAGGAGGAGTTGCCTGAAACAGGAGAATGAAATTGTAAATCCTGCTCTTTATCATTTTCAATTTGGTCTGGAGATGAGATATTAATTAGTTGATTATTTATTATGAATTCATTATCATTCAACTCTAAATTATTCTTGCATTGCAAATTAGAATTATTCCTATTACTAGTATCACAGTTACTTCCATTATCACAGGTATAAATAATTTGGTCATGTTCAATACTGATAGGATGGCTACTATTAGTGTGGCTACAAAACTGGTTTTCAAAAAAAATTACATTTCTGGAAACAACAATCTGCTTTGGTTTAGAGGGGTCAATCAACCTATAGCCCTTAGTATGCTCACAATAGCCTACAAAAATACAGTGTTTCGACTTAGAATCAAGTTTATCTCGTTTAACACTAGGAATGAGTGTCATAGCACGGCAACCAAAAAACACGTAGATGGCTCAGATCCACTTTGTTACCTGTCCATACTTCTTCAGGCGTCTTATTAGGAACTGCTGCTGTAGGGCTCCTATTCTTTAAGTAAATAGCTGCAGAAACTGCCTCACCCCAATATTCTTTAGGGAGACATGCTTCCTGCAGCATACAGCGCACCTTTTCAAAGAGTGTTCGGTTTAATCTTTCAGACACACCATTCTGAGAAGGACTATAAGGAGCAGTCATTTCATGACAGATACCCTCTTTTTCTAAATAGGCAGAAAACTCAGCACTGCAATATTCTCCACCCCGATCCGAACGCAGACATTTTACAAAACAACTAGTTTGTTTCTCAACTGTAGCTTTAAAAATCTTAAATTTGGACAGTACCTCAGATTTATGCTTAATAAGATAACCAAATGATTTTCTAGACAGGTCATCTGTGAAAGTAAGCAAATATCTAGAGCCACCCAGACTACAGACAGGCATCGGACCACATACATCAGAGTGCACGAGTCCCAATAATTGCGTGGCACGCCTAGTTTCACCTCTAGGATAGCTTTGCATTGCTTGCTTCCCCTCAACGCAAGACACACATTCATTAAGAAAAGCATCATGCTGAGCTGGTTGAAACTTAACACGTTGAACGCCATGACGGACACCATGTGTCTGACAGCATACTTTCCTCCGGGGCCTGACCGTAAATGCCGACATATTGGCGGTCACAAGGTGTCCGCCGCGGCCCACTGGGCTACACATGGTTTTTGGTCTGGCGTTCAACGTGTTTAATACCTAAAGCAATATTACGAAGGACACTCACCCCACGGTAGCTTAAATGTCCGATCCTTTTGTGCCACAGATCAGCTGATGACACCAGTAGTGCAGTATCAACCGGGTCCTGCGACTTGTGCGAGCTCTGCAGCACGGGCGCCTCAACACTATTAATGCCAGCATGCGGTAGCTCCGGTGAAACAGAAAGAAAACCTGCATGCACATGCACATTGTCCAACACATAGATACCCCCTTGCCTAGTGGCAGACACTGTTACAGATTCCTTTTTGAAAACATAACATTTATTTTGTTTAAAACTAACAGAAAAAGCCTTCTCACTTAATTTACTTACACTTAATAAATTGGTTGAGAGGTCAGGTATAAACATAACATCTGTTACAATTTGTGATTTGTTATTTTTCATAGGAATGCAAACTTCACCACGTCCAAGACATTTCAGGGAATTACCATCTGCTACGCTTACAGTTTGATTACAATTTACAAAAGTTTTGAACCACTTTTTGTCCTTGCACATATGTGCAGTAGCACCAGAGTCTATGATCCAATCAGAGTTTTCCAATACAACACAGCACTTTGACATAACTACTAAAGCAGTTTCAGGTTCTCTTTTCCTCCTATTGTCTCTTTTTAGTTTGAAACATTTGGCTTTTGTATGGCCAGGACGGTTACAGTAATGACAAGTTAGTACCTTTTTATGCTTTAGCAGCAGCGCCGCATCATCGCCTTTCTCGTTAGATCTTCGACGATGCTCCTCTTGAAGAAGACGGGTTCTCACAAGTTCACTTGAGAGGTTACCTGTTGCTGTAGCTGCTTCTAGACTGGATACGAGAACATCATATTCCTGTGACAGACCACTCAACAATAACTCCGCAACTTCTTCATCTTCAATTATTTTACCTATGTCCGATAACTGGTGGACAAGTGACATCGTATTCTCGATAAAGGCGTCCATATTTTTATAATCTTCATACTTAGCATGATGTAATTTTCTTAAAAGCATCACCCTGCGATAAAAGCCTTTATCCTCGAAAACTGCGCATAACGCATCCCATGCTTCTTTAGCAGTTTTCGCGTTGCGCACATATTGAATGCAACCAGGCTGTATAGACAGCGAGATACGTGCAAGTGCGCGCATGTCCTTGCCAGCATCCACTGCCCGCGTGCCCATGCCTTCAATGCAACACCATAAATCTTCGAGCACGAGGGTTTGTTTAATCAAAAATTTCCATGTAGTAAAATTACTCACGCCGTTCAGTTTTTCAAGATGTGTGTAGACACTGCTACACGGCCTCACTTGTGTCGCAGTATTCGTAAATCCTCGATTGTCCTCTAGCGCCATGCTGTCGCCACGTGTCAGGCACTGCAAGACCCGCCGCAACACACATTGACTTTAGAAGCGCAGGAACGAACACGACGTAGTCGTAAGAGGTGGTAGGTAAATAGCACACGAAGATAGAAGACAAAAAAGTCACACTGATTCAAATAATCCGCACGTTTGAGATTAGGCTGGGTCTGGGCACATAACCTAATGAGATGGCAGTTCTGATCTTGGAGGCCAGCCTTATGTAATGCGAACATTTAAAATCAAACAGCGACCACGTTTAACTCTCGTATATTGAATTAAGAAACAGGTTTTTGCTTACAATATAATTGTGCATAAGTGTAACCTGTTTCTTAATTCAATATACGAGAGTTAAACGTGGTCGCTGTTTGATTTTAAATGTTCGCATTACATAAGGCTGGCCTCCAAGATCAGAACTGCCATCTCATTATTATTCACTTAAATGTGCGTTTTTTATTTTTAAATGCTTCATCTATCTAATGTGTCAACTTACCTAGGTAACTGTTTCATCTTACCTCTATACTAGGAGAGTTGAAACACACTGACTTGATTTAGAAAATATATTTTTTTAAATAGTTATTACTACTAATTACCAGTTCAACTAAAATCAATTGTTTCAGTATTAAATTTTCTTTCTAGCGATATATATCTCATAGTTCTAAAACGTATAGTGGGGCAGTTATGACTTGAATTGTAAATTTTGTGTCAACCCGCCTAGGTCTCCCCTAAAGAAAAAAAAATGTCAATAGAAAGGTCGACGTTTTTACTATTTTTAGGTTACACTTTAAAAGTTATATAACACAGATTTCTTTAATAGATATCAAGAAATATGTTTACCGCGTTTATCTCCGAACCGCTATGCAAGTACTGCGTTTGCAATAAGCAGGGCAGTGTATTGGTTTATAGACTGTGCCGTTACCATCTATGTAGTAATTGCTTTACGTTGTGTCTCGCCGCTGCATCGGCTGCGCGGGCGCCGCCGGTGCGCTCGCCTTGAACTGTCGCGATGAGTGGAGTGGCGGATTTAATGTCAGGGAGCTTTGTTGTGCGCCATCTTCTGTACACAAGAAGAAATGCGTCCCAACTGCTTCAGAATTTTTTCTTAAAGGCAAAGATTAACACTATTTTTTCATACTAAATAAAACCCGCGACCACTTACATTGTAGGGAGGCTTATTTTAGACCCTAGTTATACAATCTACTATTTGTCTGTTGCACGTATGGTACCCATTTAGATCTCAATTCTTTGGTTGGTGAAGTCGATAACCACGCATCGCATATTTTTAATATTGAACTTGGCTTCCATTTTCACATTTATTTATGTTTTTGATGGGATTTTTATTACAAGATTGATTTTACTTGTGTATGTACTTGGGTTATAGAAGCTTAGGTCCACATCTCGTTAGAACTAGGTGCCTAGCAAATATGACCAGTAACTCAATATGCACGGAACACGACGAGTGAAATAAAGATCCATTGCCAATTAAATAAAAATCGTTTTTCAAGAAATTGAATAAAATTAGGGGAATTAATTCGTGTAGTTTTGTAAATTGGTAACTACTGTTTATACTTTGCGGTGTAGAGATGAACACACTAAAAGTCCTCAAGAGTGGAGGGTGTGCCGAAGGTGTAAGGGGGGGTTGAAGGTACCTTTTTTTTCAGATTTTTGCTCATATCTCGAATATCATTATGAATACTACTGACAAAAGATTCCACATACATTTTTCCACAAAATTTATTATATTTATTTTTACTCTCAATCATCAATACTATATATAGGATCTACAGGGTGTTTAACGCAACGAGGAA
This sequence comes from Acleris emargana, assembly GCA_927399475.2. Classification (NCBI taxonomy): domain Eukaryota; kingdom Metazoa; phylum Arthropoda; class Insecta; order Lepidoptera; family Tortricidae; genus Acleris; species Acleris emargana. The sequence goes on from OV656835.1 coordinate 35,261,169, forward strand.
ATAAAATATAGACACGGAGTCAGGAGATGGAGGATCAGTGGTGGCTCCAGCAGCTCGTTACTTCCCCACCCCAACCCCACATTTCAGGAGGCATTTCGTTACCCAGTCACTATTGTACTTAGTGAAATAGGTACTCGCCCCCGGGAACATGAATGAGTAGGGGTTAATTGTACTTGGATTAATATGCTCCAACATCATAATGTACAATGGTTATAAACAGGGGTCGGACAAAAAGTGCGGATGACGTAAAAATGACGTAATCTTGCACACAGGATGATGTTTAAGTTTGTATTTAGACTTCCGTGTGACATGTAGTAACAAAGTAGTATTAATGAAACATAACAAAATAATAGTAAAAAAATATCCATGCAATTAATAATACAGAGGTGATGATGAGAGAGAGAGGGTGATGTAGTGAATAATAGTATATTACACCACTAGGGAGATAAAACAAAGAAAGTCCGAGATCGCAGATGTTTGCGGCTTTTTCCGTACGCGTAGCGGGCGTAAAAAGCGACTTTATGGGCAGGTGTGACATAAACTTGTTACCATAAGGTATAATTATTTGAAATTAGAACAAGTCTGTGGGAACCTCAGATAAATAAATAGGTTTAATATTCAAAAGTGGGAACAGTTGGTAAGATAAGTAAAAATAAAAAAAAGATAATTTGGTGTTATTTTATTATACTTATTATTTAATGAAATTATGCATAGATGACTATTTTTCTAACAAGTCTATTATTGTTGTCACAGACTTAAAATATGCTTGAATGATATTTTTTCCTCAATTGGTTGACCGGGGGAAAAAAAAATAGCCAACAATTTCGCGGTATCCATAACAATCGCAGTACTTGATTGCTCAGTTTGTGTAGAGATATCTTTGCCTTGTCCTGTAGTCTGCGTTCCTACGGATATTAAAATATCAGTTGTAGAATATATATATATATATATATATGTATATTGCCACAATATTCGAGTAAAGATGACATTTTACAGCGTTTTTTATACATTAGTAAATATAATTTTTAGCTAAATATAATCGTGAAGATACAATAGCTAAACAATAACGAAGTCAATTTATTGTTCATCTGATTGACAATATGTCAGTCAAAACCGTACTTACTCATTTCAAGTGGCGATATCGTTTAATAAAGAGGTTGATAAATGATAAGTGATAATTGTTTTTGGAAATCAAAAATACTATTTGAAATCATCCTATAAGTGGTTTGACGTCATCTGCACTTTTTGTCCGACCCCTGATAATGAATAACGTTATTGATTTTCACCGTAATATGAGATAGATCTGTTTTGTGGCATATGTCAAATTATGAACGTGTCAAAAGTCGTAAAGGGCGAAAAGTGTATATGTATTAACGTACATGCGGCAAAATGTACAAGGCCCCCTGGAACATGAATGAGTATAAGTCTAATTGTAGGGGAGACCGGGGACAATTGAAACGATTTGACTTTGACTGCCTGTTGCCGTTTTATTTTTAAAGTTAGAAAGATGTTTGCCATAATTATTTCAAGGTTAGTTATCTGGTTCCTAAATAAAGTATATTTGGTAAGTCTATCATTAATAGTTATTTTACAATAATGCAATAAAGAGAATGGGGGAATGTGGTTCAATTGACCTCACACCGTTGTTAATTGAAACACTATGTAAGGTCAATTGAAACACCGTAATATCTTTGACACAATGAAAGTAATGTTATCAGTCCTACTCGTTTTCATCGCTATATTGGTATATAATACGACCATCAAAAGTTCACAAGCATAACATAAACATATCGTCATTTATAAGCATCAGAAAATCTCGATCATCAAACGCAGATAAAAAAAAATATATGACTTGTAGCTTTCTTTGTTGCTGGCTACCTTATACATAAAGCTTAATAGAAAATAGTTTGAATGTTATAATAAGCTATAATGATATGGAATTGTGTTACAAATACATAATTATACTACATACAAAAATGCTTGTTTCAATCATAACAGTGTTTCAATCATAACTTAATGAATGGATAAACTTGAAACGTCGGGATTTTAAATAATATACACAATATAATCGGTTAAGATCGTTTTATTATAAAACAAAAACAGTTACAATAAAAATAATACCACGGCTACTTATATGCCGAATTAAAATAAAATCAAAAACGTAATTCCTCTTGCATGTAGTTGTAACACATCAGCTGTATAGACTGTTCGACATTCTATATTTGAAATTTGACATAAATTCCATTCTAGTTTTGTACACAACTTCATGCAAGAGGAGCGTTACTTAAGTTTTTCACCTATTCGTCAGAATGATAGTAAGTAGTAGGTACACATACCGGACTAATACCAAAAGTGGCACCTATATCTATACTTCTATAATATTAATATGAATAAAGTAACTCTGTCTAGTGGTTTATTTATCCAAATCACGGGCAAAAGTTAGTGTAGGTATAATAATTATTGACCATGAAAGAAATCATTATAAAAAAGAAGCCATTTGCGCAAATTCATTTTCACATTTATTAAATAAAAACATGCGTCAAATACAGAACCACCTCATATTTAAAGGCGACTATATTTGGGGACGATTAAAACGCCAGGACGAATGAAACGTTTCAATCGTCCACACGCAAGTTGTTCCTACCATCCCCAAATCACAGTTTTTAATTCAAGGTCAAATATTAAACGCAAAAACAACTCGAACACTGATAATTGGCAATAATAAACATTCGTTAATTTATCACAATCACGCTAAAATAGTTAAATCAGTTAAAATACAAGAACAAACAAAGTTATTAACAAATATACAACATGAGAAATACTTACTTTTGACCGCGAAAAAATTAAATCGCTCCGTGACACCGCTGCGTTGCTCGGTCGCTCGCGCTCTACTGACCATAGATTAAGATATGGCCGGCGGAGTCCTGAGTGTTGCGTCATACTCGTAGGTATTATAGTTTTTGAGAAATTTGACTTGTTTCAGTCATGACGTGTTTCAATTGTCCCCGGTCTCCCCTACTTGGGTTAATACGCTCCAACGTCAAAATGTACTTACAATATGTCTTAGAGCACATAGTCATGTGCAGCGAGGCGGGGCGTGATGCGTATGTTAAACGTAAACAAATGTATGTGATCGTCCTGAGTACTCCTGAGTGCAGTGTGTACGCTGCACCAAACTTTGACGCTGCCGGCCCCGTCGGACGCGACGCTGAACGTTCGCCAATTCAGGCCTTTAAGGTGTCCACATTAGTGATAAATCGCTACATTTGTCACGACCACATTGTGGCAGTACGTAACAATGTTTAGGTGAATGGATATCTTGTATGGGAGAATTGAACGAAACTGATCTTAACATTTGTACGCATAATAAATCCCGTCCACACTATCGGTACACACACCTGTTGGAAGGTTGTGATGAAGTCCACATGTCTTTATTATTTTGTCTATGCTTTATCTTTTGTTTTTTCTTTGAATGATGTACGGTGTCACTTCTATTGTTTTAACTTGAAAATAAAACGTATTGTTTTAATATATTTTAATTGCAATTCACGCTATCAGTGGTAGCAGAGCGTGGTTGCGGCAAATGAAAAGGCAAATTTATAACGAAAAGTGTTAAAATAAAATTTAAAATGAGCTCAAGTATTCGGAGCATAGAATCCCTGACAAAATCTAATTATGACACCTGGTGCCTACATGCACAGGCGATTCTCATTAAAAGTGATTTATGGGAAATGACTAAATTTGTACATTTATATTTATAAATGCAAATTATTTTAAGTAAATATTAATGACTGTGTTTGTAACGATTTGGTTATGTTACTGTTATGTTGCAAATTTTATGAATAAATAAATAAATAAATAAATAAATGGGAGTACGCTAATGGTGAAAAAACATTAGCGGTGAGTGCGACGGCCGAACAGAAAAGTGCGTTTCAAAAGCAAGACTTGAAGGCAAGATCCGAACTATTTTTACTTATATCTCCACCAGAACTTAAGCAAATTAAGGGGTGTGAATCATCCAAGGAGGTATGGGATAAATTAAAGTCAATTTACCAGAGCTCAGGCCCAGCAAGAAAGGCTACACTTTTAAAGCAACTTGTTTTAAAGAAAATGACTATGGAAGAAGATGTAAGAGATCATCTATCTAATTTTATGGACGTAGTGGGTAAATTGGAAGACATGGATGTCAAAATACATCCAGAATTATTGAGTATAATGATGTTATACAGTCTGCCAATAAATTTCGACGGTTTTAGAACAGCCATAGAGTCGAGAGATGTCCTGCCAAGTCCTGATAACCTGAAGGTAAAAATAGTTGAAGAATATGAAGCAAGAAGGCAAAGCAAACCTCAAACTTCAGAAGCATTTTATGCCAAAGCGAAGAAAATGGTACTATTCTGCAAGATTTGCAATAAGAAAGGTCATTCTACAGAGAATTGTTGGTCAAAGAAGAAAATTATTGGCCGGAAACAAAAGGGTGAAGAAAAAACTTTCAATATTTGCTTAACTACTGAAACTTCGAAAGCCAAAGATGGTTTATGGTGTCTAGATAGTGGCTGTACGTCACACATGACAGGAGAAAAAAGTTTGCTATGCAACATAATCCCTGTAACTGACACACTGCGTTTAGCTTCGGAGAAGCATACTACCGTAGTAGAAGGGAAAGGAAAAGTTGAATTGTACACCAAAGATTGCAAACACAATTTAACTGACACATTATACGTACCTGATTTGTCTAATAGTCTGATGTCAGTAAGCAAGATTACAGATCATGGCTTTAAAGTTTTATTTGAAAAAGAACAAGCCAGTATCATTGAAGATGATAACATTGTTTTGAAAGCTCGAAGAAGAAACGGATTATACTATGTTGAATTTGACAAGCCGGAAGAGACAGCAAATTTCACGCCTGGAGCTGAAAGCGAAATCATAAAATGGCATAAGAAATTAGGTCACGTCAATGAAACAGACCTAAAGATGATGGTTAAGAATGAAATGATGCGAGGACTCAACTTTAAGGAAACAACTTTAGGAACATGTGAGACTTGTATCAAGGGAAAATTTACCACTCTACCATTTCAAAGCCATGAAGAAATAATCTCTACCGAGCCTTTGCAAATAATTCACAGCGATGTATGCGGCCCTTTTGAGAATGAATCATTAGCCGGGTCGAAGTATTTCGTCACATTCATTGATGATTATACAAGATACTGCTGTGTTTACTTCTTGAAAGTAAAGAGCGAAGTACTTGAAAAATTTAAGGAGTATAAAAACAATGTCGAACTATTTCATAAAAGGAAAATCCAAAATTTGCAAAGCGATAATGGAGGGGAATACAGGTCGAAGGGTTTTGACAAGTTTCTCTATGACAACGGTATAAGCCGAAGACTATCTGCACCATACACGCCACAACAAAATGGCTGCAGCGAGAGAAAAAACAGATCGCTGATGGATAAAGCAAGATGTCTGATGCTAGATTCAAATATTCCCGCAAATCTTTGGACAGAAGCAGTGAACACTGCAAACTATCTTATCAATAGAAGTCCGGCGAGAGCTCTTAAAGGAAGTTCACCCTATGAGAAGTGGGTGGGAAGAGTACCATCAGGAAATCATTTTCATGTGTTCGGAAATAGAGCATTTGTGATGAATAAAAACCGAAGAGGGAAATTCTCAGCCAAAGCCATAGAAGGAGTGTTCCTGGGATATGCGAAAAATGCAAAAGGCTTTAGGATATACATACCGGAAAAGAATGATGTTGTTATCAGCAGAGATGTAAAAGTTATCGAAAAGATGCACTATGATAATACTCCTGCTGTAAAAACCAAAGTTTTTGACTCAGAACCTGAAAAAAAAAGAAATAGAAATAGAACTAACAGAAGATAGTACTAATAATAAAAACTTACCTTTTCAGAATCCGAATCTTCAGTCTCCTAGATGCAGTCAAGATCCAGTTGAGCCACCTCAAACAAGTGGAAGACCACAGAGAGAAGTGAGGCAGCCAGCATGGACCAAAGATTATGAGTTAAGTCGTTGCGTTACTATGTATATGTCTGAAAATGATGATGACTACGACTGTTCTTTACTAACATATAAAGACGCTGTAACGGGCACAGACAAACAAAATTGGGAGAAGGCGATACAATCTGAAATGGATTCGCTACAGAAAAACAACACCTGGGTACTAGTCGACAAGTCAGAAGCCAAAGGACACAAAGTTCTGTCAAATAAATGGGTATTTAGGATAAAAGATGACGGTACTTACAAGGCCAGATTAGTCGTACGCGGCTGTGAACAAAAAGGAAGTTTAGATTTTGAAGAAATATATAGCCCTGTCGTAAGCCAGTCTGCCCTAAAAACTTTACTAGCCGTTGCCGCATCTAAAACTTATCACTTCATGACTTTTGATGTCAAAACAGCTTTCTTGTACGGCGAGTTGACAGATGAGGTGTACATGAAATTACCTGTTGGCTACAATACTGACAGCAAAACAAGCGAAGTTGTTTGTCGATTGAAAAAATCGTTGTATGGATTAAGACAAGCACCGTTCACATGGAATAAGACTTTTACCCAAGCGATGATTGATTTGGGATTCAAGACGATTAAAACAGATCGATGCGTTTTTATAAACGAAGACAAGTCTATAATAATAGGATTATTTGTTGATGACGGACTTGTCATTGGAAAAGACAAGGAAAAGATCGAGTGTGTAATAAAAAAACTTGAATCCAAATTCGAAATGAAGAAGAATGAGAAGCCAAGTACCTATCTGGGAATGGAAATAAATAACTCGGAAGAAGGCATTAAGCTTACTCAGACTAGTTATATAAACGATATACTAGAAAAGTACAACATGAAAGATGCCAAGTCTTGTGACACGCCTGGAAGTAACGATGCGAAGTCGGTACAACAAACTGCCCAGGAGAAGGACTACCCATATAGAGAGGCAGTGGGAAGTTTATTGTACCTATCCACCAGAACTAGGCCAGACATCGCACAAGCGGTCAATCAAGCTAGCAGAAAGATCGAAAATCCCACTAAAGATGATGTCACAAAAGTGAAGAAGATATTTAAATACCTAGTTGGGACCAAAGATAAGGGAATAATGTTCAAAAGAAACAGGCCGATAGAGATTATCGATGCTTTCAGTGACTCGGACTATGCCGGAGACCCGCTAACGAGGAGAAGCACATCAGGCTCCGTGCTAATGATAGCCGATGGACCAATATCATGGGCATCCAAGAGGCAGCCTATAGTGGCCTTATCATCGACTGAAGCTGAGTACATAGCTGCAGCAGATTGTTGTAAAGAGGCACTGCATCTCAAATCCCTGTTAAAGGAAATAATCGATTCGGACGTAAAAATTAATCTGCACATTGATAACCAAAGTTCGATTCAACTTATCAAATCTGGGTCCTTTAACAAACGGTCGAAGCACATAGACGTGCGATACCACTTTATCCACGAACATTTCGTGAGCGGACTGATCAATGTCAGCTCCTGTCAGTCCTGTCCAACGGAGATACAGCTTGCTGATATTATGACAAAGCCACTTTGTAAAGTGAAGTTTGCGAGACACTGTGCAACGTTGATGAATGGATAGAGACGTGTCTCACCTCAGCCACATGAGTACACATCGAGGAGAAGGTGTTGGAAGGTTGTGATGAAGTCCACATGTCTTTATTATTTTGTCTATGCTTTATCTTTTGTTTTTTCTTTGAATGATGTACGGTGTCACTTCTATTGTTTTAACTTGAAAATAAAACGTATTGTTTTAATATATTTTAATGCTTTAATTTGCTATGCCCGCAATTCACAAATTCAGTACTCCTGAGTGCAGTGTGTACGCTGCACAAAACTTTGACGCTGCCGGCCCCGTCGGACGCGACGCTGAACGTTCGCCAATTCAGGCCTTTAAGGTGTCCACATTAGTGATAAATCGCTACATTTGTCACGACCACATTGTGGCAGTACGTAACAATGTTTAGGTGAATGGATATCTTGTATGGGAGAATTGAACGGAACTGATCTTAACATTTGTACGCATAATAAATCCCGTCCACACTATCGGTACACACACCCGGCTCTCCGGTGTTTGTTCGGCAATTTATCACTAATGTGGACTCCGCTTTAGAGCTCAGGCCTTACACTATCCCGACACCAAAAGGGTATTTTAAACTAAATACTTACGTTATAGTAAATTAAAACGCGTAAAAATCGTATTTTCATCTTGTACTTATATTATCATAAAAACAAACACGTATTTAACTTCTTTTAATTTAAGTCACGAGTTTTGTCCCGGCCCACAGTGGGGCAACGGCGGAATTAATTCAATTTTGGGATGGTCAGCAATAGTCACATTTTTTATCTGATATGTATATAAAACATTTCAAATACCTCTGATCTAATAAAATATTGCGTATATATATTATTTTTATTAATAAATTAGGCCGCCAAGCACGTACAAATGAACTCGCATGAAATAAACGTTAAAATACCTTGCATTTGCAAAGGGTGTATTCCTCTCAAGTTATTGATTTTGTTTAACATGTTTTATTTATATACAAGAAACATTATTCCTGCTATTGTAAATGAAATAATATTTATGGTTTCTCTTAAATTATGTGTAATTTTAGGGCTGTAAGAAATTGATCGTATTTCTCGCCTAAATATTACATTTCATTGGCTATAACTTTTTAGCTACAACGACCCTCAAGCTCTAATATAACAATATTGACACATTATTTAATCTAGATCATTATTTAATTGGTTCTAGCTGCAATTATCTGCAAACTTTTTATTAGTACCCCATTAAGTAAATGATCTTATTTTTCTCAGAAAAATACTTACGTGCGTTATCGATGGTAATGAGGGTAATTAAAGAGACTATTAAATTTTAAATAATATAAATAGTGTATTTACAATATTGTGCATCATTTACTTTTGTAAATTCAATAAAGCAACACCTAATTCAATAATTATGGCAACTTTCAACATTTCTTACTTAGAATTGGTTGATATAATTATATCGAGTAATCGGGAAGTGCATAAGTGTATCGAAAACTTGAAAAATAAATATCCAGACCTTTCAGAGACAGTGTTACAAAACATTTATGAAGGTTTAAGTAAACATTTTTTACCAAATTTCACAAAAAGGTGGCATGCAGCATCAAGAACAAAGAAGTATTTTATTTCTAAAAATAAAGAGTGGTTAGCTGGGACATTTTCGGTCGTTGTTAAGGATACACAGATAGATATTCATGATACAGAACCAGGGCCTTCAAAACGATCTCGAAGCGGGCGTCCAGAAAAATCTTTTGAAGATTGTTGTGAACGTGCTAAACGAAACAAAGTAAAAAACCTGTGTGAGAGTGTTTCTAAGGAGTTGCTAGAGAAGGCTGCGGATACGGTTCAAGACCAATCGGTAAGACCAAAGTTTAGTCCAGAAAAGGCTTTAGCACTGATGCTAGATGCTTCACTTTCAAAACATCAATATGAAGTTCTTAGAAAAGCCTCCAAGGATCTCGGATGTGACATCTTTCCAAATTATCATAAAGTAAATGACGCGAAGAATAAATGTTACCCTGCCGACCTAGATTTAACTGAAAGTTATGCTTGTGTGGGATTGCAACAGTTACTTGATCATACAGCGAGTAGAATTCTGGAATCAAAAACACAGGAACAGCTTGCAAATATGAGTGAAGAAATCACTTTAATATCTAAATGGGGTTGTGACGGCTCATCTGGTCACAGTGAATATAAACAGAAATTTGATGAAAAAAATGTCACAGATGCAAACATATTTTTGACTTCATTAGTCCCCCTTTGCCTATACCCCAAAACAAATCGAGAATCCTTAACGTATTGGCAAAATAAAAATCCATCTTCTACTAGGTTATGCAGACCAGTACAATTTCAATTCTCCAAGGAAACTACTGAGATAACGAAGAACGAAATATCCAGAATGGAATCCGAAATAGCCAATTTAAATGAAAGTATAGTTTGCATTGGAGGTAAAACATTTAAGATTAATCACGAACTTCATTTTACTATGATAGATGGTAAAATAGCCCAAACTATCACGGATACATCTTCAAATGCTGTGTGCTTTATATGCAAGGCAAAACCTTCTGAAATGAATGATATAGATCGAGTACGAAGCAAAACGGAGGACACGTCTGCCTTCAAGGTAGGCTTGTCGCCATTACACGCAAGGATCAAATTTATGGAGTGCATTCTACATATCGCATATAACAAAAGTTTTGAAAAATGGCGTACAAATACAAGTACACGGCCACAAAAAGAAGCGGAGAAAAAAAAGATCCAAGAGGAGTTCTTTGAGAAACTGGGTTTGAAAATCGACTTTGTTAAGCAAGGCATGGGATCGTCCAATGATGGTAACACCTCTAGGAGATTTTTTAGTAACCCTACCTTAACTGCTGAGATAACTGGAGTAGACAAAGATCTGATTCACCGTTTTTCGATAATTTTACAAGCTATTAATTCAAGTGCCCCTATCGATCCTGAAAAATTTGGCGATTATTGCAAAGAAACTGCTGAATTATATGTTAGTTTATAAAGTTGGTATAATATGCCAAATACCGTGCACAAAATACTTACCCATGGAAGTAAAATAATCTCAGCTGCAGCACTGCCTATAGGCATGTTGACAGAAGAAGCACAAGAAGCACGGAATAAAGATTATCGTCGGTACAGATTATTTCATTCCAGGAAGTAAGTGTTCACGTGAATCGACCAATGAGGACGTTATGCATATGCTGTTGACTTCTTCCGATCCTTACATTAATAGTCTTAGAGCTAAATATTCCAAAATAGATTTACACTTACACGACGAAGTTAAATCTTTACTTATACAGACTTGTAATAACGAATAATTGTTTTTTTAGTTGGATTGATTATATTAAAAGCCATTTTTTATTATTTATTTACCTTTATATTAATCTCTGTGATAAATATAATTTGTTTAATCATTAATGTTACATTGGTTACGTTTGTTATGTTGTGACTTGAATATATTTCATGTATATTTTATATTAAGTTCATTCAATGTAGGTATTATATTAAATATTAGTAGGAATGATTTTATTATACTAATAAATATATTTAAAATGTGTTTTTTATCCATTAACCTAAAAAAAACAATTAATTCCGCGGCTCCATACAACGTGCACCACTGTGCGGCCGGCCTCTGTAGTAACGTACTATTTATCAGTTACCAGTATGATTCTTAAGCTGCCAAGTGGTATTTCAAGGAGTTTTGTTATCAAGAAAGAGTTCTTATATCTAACAATACCTCCTTACTTTTTTTTTTTTTTTTTTTTTTTTTTTTATTTATTATTCAAAAGATATTTAAAAATACAAATAAATTGGCTTAATACAGCGAACGGAAACCTTATGCGGTTTATTTGTCGCTGCCATCGCTCAGTACTAGTTCACTTATTTTAATTTTAATAACTAAAAACTAAACTAATCGCCACTTTCATGACCAACCTGCAAATACATTTGTTTAAGAATCTTTTTACATTTTTGAGGATTGTTTCGAATCTTATCATACTCACAAGAGGGTAGACTATTTAAAATTAGCGGGAGAAGGTACTCCCACGTTCGTTTGCCATAAACATTGTTAGATGCTGGTAGTAAGAACCTTTGCAAGTAGGATAAGCTTCGCAACTGGTTGCCTCTCTTTCTTATTTTCAGTTCATCTACATTTTGAATTTCATCGCAGGTTAGGGCGATATTAAACTTATTAAAAACACTAATAACATTACAATATTTTAACAATGCTATGTCATTATTTTTACACTTTTTTTTGATAGACTTAGGTACAATAGTTTTTAGCAGTCTTAGTTGTAAATTGTAAATATTTTTAATATAGGTTTTAAATGTCCTACCATAACTGCTCAGGCTGTAGTTAATGACAGAGTCCGCCAGTGCCATGTACAGCATTCTTAGGGTGCTATAAGGAAGTTTATGTTTTAGTATTGACAACTTGGCGAGTACAGCTCTAAGTTTACGGCATACGTAGTCTATATGGGGACGCCAGTTTAACTTATTATCTATTATTAATCCTAGATAAGTGTGTTGACTAACTAATTCTAAGGATTCACATTTACAGACGTTTTTAGTATTGTCACAATGTAGACATAAATGACTGTGCAACATGACACTAGGATTGGTGCATGCTCTCTGATGGGCAGAGTGAATATGCATCAATTTTGTTTTTTGGTAATTTATTATTAGACCCACGTCATGGGCCCATTTACTGAGCAGGTTAAGGTTAGATTGCATTATTCTTTCCGCCTCGTGAATATCTTTTTGCGCTGTAAGTAGACATGTGTCGTCAGCAAATAAGTATACCGACCCTTCTGTAAATATATTAGGCATATCATTCACGTAAATCAGATATTCAGTCGGTCCAAAAATAGATCCTTGTGCCGTGCCTCTTTCCGTTAGCGTCATGCTACTGTACTCGTCACCTATCCTAACAGTTGTAAAGCGGTTTGAGTGGTAGTTTCTAAAAAAGTCTAAGAGGGGACCTTGAATGCCACTTCTAGATAAAGTATCGTATAGTGTGTTGTAGTTGAGGGTATCAAAGGCCTTGCTGAAGTCAACGAATACAGCTAGAACATGTTTTTTTTCATTTAAATACCTGTTGACCTCATTTGTGAATTGACTAAGTAATTGTGATGTGCTTTTCTTTTTTTGAAATCCGAATTGTTTGTCATGAATAATTTTGTTACTTGTTAGAAATTTGTTAATGTTAAATCCGAAATATTTTTCTATTATTTTATCCATGCAGGACAAAATAGTAATAGGCCTGTAGTTGTTCACATCATTACAGGCACCTTTTTTATGTATGGGCCTGATGATACCAATTTTTAATTTTTCTGGATAAGTAGATGACTTTATGCAAGTGTTTATCAGATGTGTGATAATTGGGGTAATTTCAGATTGAACGCATTTTATATCTTTAGCTCGGATACCATCTATTCCAGGACTTTTTTTATCATGTAAATGTTTCAATATAGGAAAAACTACCTCATCCGTAGCTTTACTTAATTTCATCGTTAGGACAGGTTCCACGCGATGAGAGCTATCTGTCAGCAAAGGTTTGTTACACTGAATACATATTTTTTTTACATTATTATTAAATTCATTTGAGAAGCACTGTACAATATCTTGTAAGGTTTTCTTTTTGAATGCTTTTATAATGATATCATCGATGGCCTTAGTAATTTTTCCACATAACCTATTTATAATTTCCCATACTTTTTTTTGATTTCTAAAATTATTACAAATTTCTTTTTTTGTGTATCTATTTTTTAAATTGTAAATGTATTTATTAGTCTTATTTCTATATGTATTATAAAGTATCTTGTTTTTAACATTACTTTGATCACTTTGCCATATTTTAAGCAATTCGTCCTTTTTTTTACACATATAAATCGCTCTTTTATTAATCCATTCACACGAACTTCTTTTACATGATTTAATCGTAACTCGATTATTACAGTTGTTGTATACGTGACTAAACTTGTCAACAATAAAACTCAACACATCGTTGGGATTATCGTACTTAAGGCCGGGACTCCAATCGATTTTTCGCAATGCATTTTGAACCTTACTGTTATCAAGTTTTTGTGTCGTTTTACGATGCATCAACAACGCCGCGTTATCAGTAATGAGAGCGACACCGGTCATAAAGTGATCAGCTGGTGCATTTTTTATAACAGCTGTTTTTATAAGTGCAATGCGCCCGCTCCGGCTCGCTACGCTCCGAATGAGTATATGGTCAATACAGGATCTAGTTATAATGTCGCCCCTTAATTCTATACGGGTGTACTGATTTATCCCAACCTCGAACCCGTTATCGCTTATGGTATTTAAGTATTTCGTTACTACTGGGTTGTTTTGCTTGATATCAATATTAATATCTCCTAAAATACAACAGTTACGTTTATTGGATAGGGACGAGATAAGTTGGGATAATTCAGAGATAAAAAACAATTTATTTAGGTTCGGGGGCCTATATACGGCACATAAATCAACAGTTAGGTTATTACTGGTTTTTAACATACCTAGGATACATTCAAAGTTCGTCGTCGATGTATTCGTCCTTATAAATTGTACACTTTTGTGAACATACACGATAATACCACCTCCCTTCCTATTAGAGCGAAGTTGGGAAAACCACTCATAGCCATCGAGCTCGAAAAGTCTTACACATTCGTCTGATACGTTTGCTTCAGTGACAACAATGACATGCAACGTGCGGCAGCTGCTTGTGACTATATATTCCAGTTGTGGAAAGTTTTTGATCAATGATCGTATGTTAACATGTAGTGCTATTAATGAGTGGCGTTGCATTGGTATAACATCTACAAAATGGTTCCAATCGTCTAAATTTTCTTCAGTTATGTTTGACTCGTATTCGTTCATTTCTGTTTAACTTTTAGATCGGGTATGCGTGCGTGCTTCAATAAAACGACTAAATATAAATTTATCTTTGGTACATGGTGACAAGCCTATTTATGTCATTTTCCGATTTAATAGCATTCGTCTTTTCTTTGTCGGCCCTGCGGGTTAATACAACCCCATCCTTAAACCATACATATTTACAAAGGCCTGTGGTTTTTAGCGCCATTTTAGCTTTCCATAATATAAACGAGTTCCGAGGTGTTAACGATTCTTGTACGTAAATTTTTGAGTCTAACTGCCATCCTAGGTCCTTGGTGTTAAGGTTTGCGGTTTTTGCAGCTCCAATCCACAGGTCGCGTACTTACATATAAACTTCTCGATTTCCTTTATTGTAGGTACCTACAGGGTGTCCCGTAAGTACCACGTCAAACTTAAGGGGGAGGTAGGTGAGCAAGCCACCTACCTAACATGGAAAAATCGCCTTAGTAAAAGTCGCACCGTTTTCGTGATATTGGATTTTTTCTGATTTTTAGAAAAATGTACACCCGCACTGAGTTTTTGATCTGTGGTATTCGGAATTTATTATTTTTTAATTTTTATTTTATTGCAAAACAATCTTGAATAGTTGTGTTATCAAATGGTAAAAACCATTGAAAAGTAGCTATTGTAGTTTTTTTTATTTTTTAAATTAAATTTAAAAATTGCCTCTTCAGTTTTATTTTGGTAAAACTTTAGCCCCTCCTGGTGAAAAAAAATAAATGACCACTGGTTAGCCAATTAGATTAAAAACATGCTCGTTTAATGGGCATTTAAAAATGATAAATAGTTTATCATCAAAACACTAATAAATATTTTTTTTAAAGAAAAGCGTAAAATACACCGCAATTCACGTTAATTCGGCGGAAATTCCTTTTTGGACATAATCCGTTTTCGGCATATTCTTGTTTCGGCATATTTTAGTAAACAAATTATACTATGAGATACTTGTGACTTTGCTTGCGTAATAAAATAAAATTATATTTGTTAGTAAAATATTATATTTTAATGAATAAAAATAAAAGACAAAAATTAAACTGTTTTATAATAAGCAAGTCAAATAAAATTGCACATGGTTTTACGTTAGCTTCCGTTATTGACAATGACATTAAATTGATTTAGTTTTATCGTTGTTATAAGTGGACAGTGCTAATAGGTAGGCTTTTCAATTGATAAGAATAAGATCCTCATTACAAAAATTACCTCACTATTTCACTGCCGTCTACCTTGTATTAGGTATCTGTTGTGGGTAAGTATATTACAAAATAGCCCTAGGTATTTTTAAATTTCAGAATAATTATGTTTTCGGAATTATGGCTCTTGGGATGTTCTCAGCCACGGGTGTGGTGGTTAATGTCTCATGTAATTTTTGTCGGGAAAGTTCGTATTTATCTCTATGACAAGCAAAGCGAGAGAGAGAGATAACAGGAACTTACATTAAAATACGATGTCAAAACATTATTTACTACATCCGTACAATATTACTTCAAGCAATATTTATTCGATGAGGTATTTGTAGTATTCACCATAGGAAAATATTTTTTTGTGTTTCTTTCTAGCATGCAATTTATATTATACTTATGTCTTGAAAATAAAAATTACTATTTCTAGGATTCATTTCATTTGTTGTATATAATGAGTTATGCCGAAAACGGAATGTGTCGAAACAAGAATATGCCGAAAACAGAATATGTCCAAAAAGGAATGTGCCTAAACAGGAATCAATCCTATTTTTGACCAGACCGCTTAGACCATACAATACCTGGACTGGCCTTATAGGTTGTATTCGAGTACAATCATGTCTGCCGAGATTTGCGGGGGGTGAAGAAATAACAGATGCAAAAGATTACTTACAAATGTAAAATCAATGTGTCATTACACACGCACATTTTGACAGAAATCTAACACATAACATAATATGAACATAAACATATCACACATTTAAAGACTTTGTTCAATCGCGGTATAAGAATACGTAAATGTCAATGTGGTCGGCATAACCTACGGTGCGAGGATTAGGTCGATATTTTTACTGACATTTGCAGCAGCATACCATTTTTGACCCGCCGCCTAGCAGCAGTGTTCGCATTGTTGTGTTCCGGTATCGGAATAAGACAACCGGTGAAATTACGAGCATAGAGATTCCATCGCAGAACTCAGAGTTGGCAACGCCTTTGAAGTCTTAGGCCCGTATTAATATTATCTCGACTTTAATGCCAGTCTCAAGATGCGTCAAAATGACAGTGTTCTATGGCTTGTCGTTTACTGTGACGTATCTTGTGACGGACATCTCTCAGTCAAGATGAGTTTTTTAATACGGCCCTTAGGATTGCAATCTTGAGATTGTCTCAGTTTCCACTTACCATCAGGTGGCCCGAGTGCTAATGTGCCGTCTTCTCTGCCATAAAAAAATCAGTAGATAGGTATCTATCGAACATCGTAATAGCCATAGGATATTATACATACATACATACATAAACTCACGCCTTCATTCCCAAAGTGGGGTAGGCAGAGCTACAGAATTACCAGCAACTCTAAAACCTTGTTGATTATGCAAAATGTGGTTACAGAATTATCAACAAGGTTTTAGGATATTATTGGTCAATGAAATAGTTGTTAAGTCATGTTAATTATATTTTTTTTAACAATAACGGAAAAGTAGGATGTTTTTTATATTTTTTTACAAAGTTTGCCCTCTTGAACACTCATGGAGATTATAGCACAAATCAGCACAATGTTTCTTATTATTGTTTTATGAGAAGAAACCTTATTGACCGTATTTGTATTAGATATTATTTGACAAAGTTATGAAAGTTTTAAAATATCATGGTAATTGGTATTTCTTTGTATAAGTAAATATTTAAGAGTGAATCGTGAATAACTTACTAAGATACTAAATATACTAACTTTTTCATATAAACATAAAGTAGGAACAGCAAAATCTATTAACTTTCGCTTCTTGCTGCGTTCGATACTGACTTGCATCAAAATGTTTCGAACATATAGAACTAGTACGAGTAGGCACCCAATTTGCTTGTCTGCTGCATGAGGCGGTCCATATTTTTTCAATTCTGGGTCTTTTGGTAACGTGAAATACACTTAAAATAAATAGTGTTCACTAGGCAATTTCCAGGTCCTGTAACGCTCCAATGGGAAAAGGGAGCACTAACTGATCCTAGGACTGTGCCTAGGATAAACGTTGAAATTTAAACAAATAAAAAATAATTTGTAACCTAAAGGTAGTTTATTTTATAAATTATAAGTGTCGAAAATAGAAAGTTGCGACAAATATTAGTATAAAAAATAAATAGAAACTAGTTTGGGTGAAGTGACGATAATATAATATTAACAAACAAAATTAGAGGTTAGAAAAGACGAAAATTAAAGATTAACACAAAAATTTAGAGATAAAAAGGTATTTCAAGAATGATGTAAGTACCGTTTCCGAATATTGGCCGAAAAAGAACAAACGTTCATGGAGCGCGCGGGCTCTTTTAGAATTTGGAGAAGCAAATCCCTACAACAATATTAATCAAAGGGACCCTAAAAATATGCGCATATTTTTTGTATCGAAGTTCCGAGATGGGAATTTTAAATGCTTAAATCATTATGAAATTAAACATGTACGCAAATATAAAAAAATATTGAATGTAGTTTCTTTTTAAAATAACAAAAATTAGAAGTTATGCTAAGCTTATCTTGAAAAAGGGTGAAGGTAAAGATCTCGTAGCCAAAGTCTCCGGAGTCACACGCGTGCGTTGTACACAACGCGTGTAAGTATATGCGTTTCGCTATACGCGTGTGATTGCCCAATAATCGTCCGAAGCTGTTTAGTGGACTACTTCTTCAGGGGGTAGGTGGACTAGAATAAAAAGTACCAATAAGAAACGAACGACAAGACAAACAGAACGGGGCGTAGCGGGGAAAGATCTTTACTGCTTTTGATCTTAATAAATAGTAACTTACCCGGATCAAAAAAAACATCTTACATCAATGCCGAACAATCTGACAACACATTCAAAATTTTAAAATAATAATCGAAACCATCAACAACGCAGGCCAGCAACTCTAACACAAAAAAGTTCGAACACCTAAAAAATGAACAAAATAAACGCGCGAATTTAAAGCGATTTTGTAGCGGTAACGCTACAGTCCTTAGTAAATATTCCTTACTGTCGATCAGAGTTGGGCGTTATCTAGATAATTTCTCATCTAGATAATTATTTCAAATAAAATCATTCGAAATAAATTTATTCGAAGATAAATTCAATCACAAATAATGCGTTGACAACTTTTTTATTTAGATAAATTATCTAGATGAAAATAACTGGCCTCGATTGTTATTGAAGTAAGCTTAGATATAGTTATTTGTTCAACAAGAGAGCAAAGTTGGTTTTTGCTGCGAGTGATGATTTTGAATCCCGAGTAAGCGAAGGATTCTATTATTGAATCACGAGCGTAGCGAGTGATTCTAGGTTAGAATCCTGAGCGTAGCGAGGGATTCAAAGATACGAGACGTAAAAAACTTTGGTCTCGTGTGAGACATACAACTTTTCACCTCAGCAGCGAGAACAACACAGCGTGAAGCTGGTAGGGCCAACGCAGGTCTTCCGTTGTGACCATTTGGTGAATACACGACTAAATAACGACACGATCGCATATATGCATCAATCACAAGCATTTTTGCAAAATACTAATAAAATAAAAAGTGGAAAAAATAAACATGAAACAAATAAAACCTGTCACTCAACTTGATAATGCCGTAGTGCAAACACAACTTTATACAGCTTTATGTAGTCTGTGGCTTTGAAAAAACCTAACTAGGCCTTGTCTATGGCTATTGGCTACAATAATCCCGCTATTTTTGAAATGCGTTCTGAAACTGCCCCCGCGGTTTATGTCACGAAATTAAAGATTGTTAAAACGATTACAAAATTATGTAGATACATGATAAACTCCTTATTTTTCATTAATTTTGTCTTCAAAACATTAAATAAGAAAAATGATTGTACCTACTGTATAAAATAGTTATAATAAACACATTTCATACTTTAACAGATAGTTTTATTTGCAATTTTACGGTTATGTGTGCATCCGAACGTGCATTTCTTTTTGGGCCTACTATGTGTGGAATTTGAAAATCGAATTTCGAATCAAGTTGTTGTTGTTGTTTTCTATCTCTCGCTTTTTTCCTATCGAAGTGAAAGTGACAGAACAAAGTGAAGTTCAATTTTTTCGAATGTTGTGAGTAGCCCCAGCACTGCTCACGGCATTTAAAAAAAATAATTAAAAAGCTACTTTGCCTCACGCTCGCAGCAAAATTGAATTTTGCTCACTGTTTTTAAGCAGCAAAACCTGCTTGTTTGAGCTGCTGAGGTGAAAAATAAATTTATATAGAATGTCACGTCGGATCAAACCGTCACACTGACATTTCTCATAAAATCAGAAAATTATTTTTGCAATTTCATAAACGCTACAATGTCGTCTACTAGGTCCAATTCAGCATTAGACGGCAAGTTTTTTAAATACCATTCCGGAAGGTCTGATGTATGTATGTTATGTTTACCGCTGAATCAAGTGAATATAAAGGGATCTCTAACTTCTCAAATTCAAATTTGAGAAGTTAGAGATCCCTAACTTCTTCTTCTTCAAGATCAAATTTTCTAAATCATTTAAAACGAAAGCATGGAAACGGAGCATTTGAACACGTTAAATGTTGTAAAAGAGACAAAAAGAACGGTAGCGGAATGTCCCATATATTTATATTTCATTAATTTAAATATGTACAAAACATTCATTAATTTTGTTGTAGGTTATTTTCATTTCATCATGCCCAACCGCTTCTAGTTCTACAGGGTGGGCCAAAAATTTTTGCACTTTTAAAACATCGATAAAAATTTAACTTTTCATGTTTTTTTATATTTTATTTATTTAACCTTGTAACAGATAAATGCAATTTATTTTTGAAAAATAACGTCATCCAGATGTCCTCCGTCTCGTCGTTGCACTCCTGCAGTCGACTACACAAACACTTTGGAAAACTCGCTGACGCATGCTGCGAGGGATCGCAGCTATCTCATTCTGAATGTTTTGTTTTAACTGGGGTATTGTAATCGGATTATTAAGGTACACTCGACTCTTTAAATATCTCCACTTGAAAACATCGCAAGGTGTTAGGTCCGGGCTCCTTGGCAGCCATCGGAATTGGGATGTCACCTCTGCGAGAAATCAACTTTTTCGGAAACATTTCTTTCACCACCGGTAAACTCATGTTTGACGTATGGCATGTTGTTCCATCTTGTTGCATCCATGTTCTGGTCACCTTCAAATTCATGCAGTGGGTGCAGTTTCAGATCTAGATGTAAAATTCGCCGTAGACTAGTTCTTGGTATTGCTAGAGCTGCTGAACGTTTACGCGTAGATAATTCTGGATCGTTCTCTACAGAAACTTTAACCTGCCGTATGTTCTCATCATTTCTTGTTAAACGTGGACGCCCTGTTTGTTTGATATTCAGTGTCGAACCAGTTTGCTTGAAGTTTTTGACCTAAGATTTAATTAAACTAACACTTGGACACTCACTCACGTGGCGTTATCCTTATTCAATTCTAAGTAGGCGTCGTACAGAAAGATACAAATCGTTGTTTTTATAAAACTGTTTAATACAAAAACCCCGTTGCTTTCCCGTGAAACGCTCCTTTATAAATAAAATTGCACGAAGTGACCTATAGTTTCCCACCAATTTCCCGCCGCTCACTCTGACAGAGTCCGAAAAAATCAGTGTTGCTATTTGCAAAAATTTATGGCCCACCCTGTACATGACTGTACTACTGACATTCATCTTTTATTTAAAATCCCAACTAATTTATCTAGATAAAAACGAAAATCATCTAAATAAATTCAAAATAACAAATGACGGGTTATTTAGTTATTTCAAATAAAAGATGATTTAGTTAACTTCCCGTTTATTCGTAAATAGATAATTTTTGCCCAACTCTGCTGTCGATAAATATTGATTTCATCGAGACTACCCTCATCACTAAACAATTATAGACTTTATTTCAAAAACTGTTGTTTCTTACAAAGCATTAGTACCGAGTCTCGCTACCCCGAGTACGCATTCATCCAAGTAAGAGTCTCTCTTCGGAGCAAAATGCACAAAACGCAAAATGTACACTACACGCAAAAAGTAACCAATGGCAAAATGCACAATACGCAAAATGTACACAACGTATAATGTGATATACGCAGAACGTACAAAACGCAAAATGTGCATACATTTACTTATTACACATTTTCCGTATAAAATTGAGTTGGCAAATGAAACGGTAAGGAGATTATACATTTTGCCGAACATATTTCGGTCAAAAGGCAAAATTCCGTCAAAAACATAAGCCCCACTTTCGTTATTATACTGATTTTCATAAAGTAATTTAAACGGATTAAACTTCCTGATATTTCGAACGTTTTGCAATATTATTGACCCCTGAAAAGAGTACGTATGTATCATCGGAAAATTTGAGGTTTTAGTCCGGGTGCGGGAGTACACATATCACTCAGAGTACACTACCGTGACCCTCAGCGCGCTGGTGTTGATCCAGTTATATATGGACGACTTCAAGTTTGGTGATATTTTGCGTAATGTTAATTTTGCGTATGTACGTTTTGCGTTTTGTACGTTCTGCGTATTTCACATTATGCGTTGTGTTCTTTTTGCGTATTGTGCATTTTGCCATTGGTTACTTTTTGCGTGTAGTGTACATTTTGCGTATTGTGCATTTTGCTCCGAAGGGAAGAATTTGAATCGATTGATTATAATCGTTAAATTTGAAGTGCTATGAAAATATTTAAAAATAATATTTTCACCTCAGCAGCTCAAACAAGCAGGTTTTGCTGCTTAAAAACAGTGAGCAAAATTCAATTTTGCTGCGAGCGAGAGGCAAAGTAGCTTTTTAATTCTTTTTTTTAAATGCCGTGAGCAGTGCTGGGGCTACTCACAACATTCGAAAAAATTGAACTTCACTTTGTTCTGTCACTTTCACTTCGATAGGTAAAAAGCGAGAGATAGAAACAACTTGATTCGAAGTTCGATTTTCAAATTCCACACATAGTAGGCCCAAAAAGAAACGCACGTTCGGATGCACAGATATCCGTAAAATTGCAAATAAAACTATCTGTTAAAGTTTGAAATGTGTTTATTATAACTATTTTATACAGTAGGTACAATCATTTTTTTAATTTAATGTTTTGAAGACAAAATTAATGAAAAATAAGAAGTTTATCATGTATCTACATAATTTTGTTATCGTTTTAACAATCTTTAATTTCGTGACATAAACCGCGGGGGCAGTTTCAGAACGCATTTCAAAAATAGCGGGATTATTGTAGCCAAATAGCCATCTAGACAAGGCCTAGTTAGGTTTTTTTTAAAGCCACAGACTACATAAAGCTGTATAAAGTTGTGTTTGCACTACGGCATTATCAAGTTGAGTGACAGGTTTTATCTGTTTCATGTTTATTTTTTCCACTTTTTATTTTATTAGTATTTTTCAAAAATGCTTGTGATTGATGCATATGCGATCGTGTCGTTATTTAGTCGTGTATTCACCAAATGGTCACAACGGAAGACCTGCGTTGGCCCTACCAGCTTCACGCTGTGTTGTTCTCGCTGCTG
The DNA here is from genome assembly GCA_927399475.2 of Acleris emargana. Lineage (NCBI taxonomy): Eukaryota > Metazoa > Arthropoda > Insecta > Lepidoptera > Tortricidae > Acleris > Acleris emargana. The sequence continues at coordinate 35,284,310 of OV656835.1, forward strand.
AGGTGAAAAGTTGTATGTCTCACACGAGACCAAAGTTTTTTACGTCTCGTATCTTTGAATCCCTCGCTACGCTCAGGATTCTAACCTAGAATCACTCGCCACGCTCGTGATTCAATAATAGAATCCTTCGCTTACTCGGGATTCAAAATCATCACTCGCAGCAAAAGCCAACTTTGCTCTCTTGTTGAACAAATAACTATTTACAATTGTATTAAATATATAAAATTACTAACAAATGAAATGTTGTGCCACCTTTTTCTAAGCTTGAAGCATCGAAATATAATAAGTATGGATGTTACAGATTAATCTCTAATACTGTTATTTTAGTACCAGTGGCGACATCTTTGGACAACAGGAGGTAACACTTCGACTTCTCGCTAAAGATTTAGTAAACTATTTCTTCTGCATTTTATTAAATGTTTGTTTTATCTTTAGGAAATCGTTTCTAGCGATATTATTTATTATTAGATATTGTTAAAATCTGTTTCTTCTAATTTAACTTAATCTAAATATCTGATCGAAGTAGGTATCAATCGATATGTTCAACTCTAGGTTTGGTTATGGACGCTTGTCTATGGTAGGAGGGACTTGGATTTGGCTTGTCACTCTCGCAACCGCTACAGATATGTAAGCACGTAAAACTTACTCTGTGTGTGGGAGTCACGCTACGGCCATATGGCCATCTTTTAACTTAGCTTCTTAATGCGCAATGCATCCTTGTGATATGTGGTGATTTTTCATGTAAGTATTTCGTGAGTGCTAAGACTTGGTCTACATTGTCGTCAGGTGCTTTTATTTTTGTGATTTAGTGTGTCGATTACTTTGTGTCTCTCGTTTGCTTAAACTTCCTATTCGCAGGTATAAAACGTGTGTTTATGCAATAATTCTAATGCCAACAATCTTTGCAGCCAAAACAGCCGGTGCTATGCTCTGCTCGGTACTTTGCTGTGTCTGCTCAGTGCTCTCTGCTCTCTGCTCTCTGGGTGTATGGATGTCTGTGCTCTCTGGGCCCCCTATCATGCCATGCTCTCTGACTGGGAGACCGTCTGTCGGCTCTGAGCACGTGTCTGTCCGTCTCTGTGCACGTGTCTGCACCTGCCTGCTTCTACTGGGTGTTCTTGCCACGCTGCCTGGAGATTGCGCGGTGTTGCTGCGATCCATGCTTTCATCTGGACTTGTATGATGTGCTTCTTCTTCTTCATCTTCATATTTAACTTCAGGTGAACTCGTTTCATACTACTCACACCTTCACTATACTCAAGGAGCAACGCTCGATAAACGTAGGGAAGTATGATGTAAGTGCACTGTCACAGTTACAGCGCATTAGTGTGTAAGGAGCAACGCTCGAATTAGGGAAGTATGATTTAAATGCACTGTCGCTGTCACAGCGCTTTAATATGTAAGCAACGCATGACATACTGTAGAGAGGTATGATTTTAATAACCCTGTAAATGTGCAGTGGTATCTGTCTAAATGACGTTTCATGAATCTTAACTGACAAGAGGTTAGTTTGTATAACTTTTACATTTACTCTCGGTGTAATGTACATTTTTGACGTACCGTTAAGTGGTATGATTTTAATAACCCTGTAAATGTGCAGTGGTATCTGTCTAAATGACGTTTCATAAATCTTAACTGATAAGAGGTACTGTACTTTTATTATAGTAACGGAAAAATAAACTGTTGACAAGGTTTCTTTGTTTACTTTACATTCTTCTCTACTAAAATAAAATTTAAAGAATGTACATTTGGCACACTATCTCCATCTTTCTGTTGGTTTAGATTAAAACAGATGGCGCCCTTTTCTTTCTTAACTCTTTAAATTACTGCACCAAATTTTGTGTGCAGTAATACTGTTGTAAGTTGTTTTACCTTGAACTAGCTCAAGAATCCACGACCCTCAATAAGTCAAGTAGCCACGGCCTAACACCAAGTGTGGACAGAACTTCTGTCAAGTTACATACACACAGCTGTAATCACAATAATATACTTTAAGGTGTAACATGGAAGTCTAACTGACGCTGAAAATCTGCCCCACCGACACAGTGCCGGCGGGGGTGGAGCTAATATACAGTGCCGAACTGTCTATCAGTCGACTTTCTGACGTAGTGTCAAACAGTTGTTTACAATCACAAAAGAAAAATTCGATATTAATGATTACCGGATTTAAATGATGCTGCAACAATGCCAAGTTGCATTGTAAATTGGTGCAGGACCCACACAGATGCAAAACAAAGCGATATTTATTTTCATTAGTAAGTACCTAATTGAAATTTAAATATTCCCATATTAAAATGTCAAGGCTGATGTTATGCAATATTATCTTTGAAAAATGTGAATAACAAGCAACTACTTCGAATTAATAGAAAATTAAATTTTATGTCATCTTTTATATCGTTACTTTACATAGTAAAACAAATACGTAATATTATGATCTTTTTAAGTTTTCCAAAAAATGAAGTTCGCCGTCTGGCTTGGGTGGATGCAGTTCATCGCGCGTTATTTATAACTCTACTCTTACAACATCTTCTGATATACTATTTTACAACTTTATAATACGGCGAATTTTTATTTTGTGAATTTTTCTCTGATTTCGATAAAATTTGGTGAGTTTGTAAAATTTGTTATTCTGACCATGGTAGGTAGCCCTATTTGACGCTATGTCCTACAATTTTTCCTATTAAGTTCCTAATTCGTTACGAAATTTTCCATACATTTTGTGTAACTAAATGGGAAAAATTGTAGGACATAGCGTCAAATAGGGCCTACCATGATCAGAATAACCAATTTTAACAACTCATCAAATTTTATTGAAATCTGAGCAAAAAAAGAAACCAACATGAAAAAAAAACGCCCAATATTGTAACATAAGAATGTTAAATGATTCAAGTGGAACAATCAGTAATTTGTCAAAACACTACTATAAAAAAATATTAATATAATTCATTATTCAATTAAGGTCAGGTGGGGTAAGGGGAACTACTGGGAAAGGGAAACACTAGTTGATATATCAAAAACTATAGACCGCAGAGTTGTGATTACACGATCGATAAAGCAGTAGGGGAGGTAGGGGAGGGATGGGCACTTTTTCACTATTTATTGCATAAAAAAACAGATTTTATAGATAATCAACTTTTATTGCCAATTCTTATTGCACCATACATTTGGCTAGATATAAATAAAGAGCTTTCTTAAAAATTACAATCAGTCTCAACATTACGAGATATTTTATAAACTAAGTCAAAAGTGCCCAATGCTCCCTACGGTAGGGAGGCTTGGACATATCCTGTGGGAGGCTTGGGCACGGCCTATAAATCTCTTTATATCCTTAATGGAATTCAACAATTAGTTAACAAATAGACTATTATTAAACTATATCAATAATATAAACCAAAATTAAAAGTTAACAAACAAAAAACATCTTAAACGGCATCTTAACTTATCTGAGATTGGGTATAACCCATAGAGGACTATCAAATGTGTACTTAGAGCAAAGTTGATCTAGGGATTTCATATTTATCAGCTGTTGTTTTTATTTTTGATCTTTTTGATACCTCTTCTATGGCTCGTAATATTAAATCTTTAGGAATTTCCCGTCGCAAACCTTTCTTTTTGAATTTAAACGGCATCTTACTGTAATTAAAACAAAAAAATAGTTAAAATCCTCCTACACTGAACATAATAGGAGGGAGCATTGGGCATGCCCAAACCACCCGCGCGTCCCATGCCCATTGCTCCCCCTGTATACATTTTCGACATAGGTTACTGGTATTTTTTTGAATCTACGTATTTAGGCTTAGATTTCAGTTAAATTCATAGATTAGTAAATATACAATAGATAGATAATAAAAAATACACATACATTTCATTCGTTTTCTCTTTATTACGATCCGAAACCACAACAAAATATTTACTTTTACGAGCGCATAACCTTTAAACGTGTTTGTGTTTGACAATTGACAGAAATGACAGATAGTCTATGGATGAATAGTGTTGCCAGTCGGTAAAGTAAACTACCAAATCAAGAAAAAAATAAAATCTATGATCAAATCAGAATAAAAGGGGGGTGCCCATGTCTCCCAACTGCCAATCCCTCCCCTACCTCCCCTAACTGAGATTTATTTCCAAAAAAAAAACACAGATACCGTTATGACAACTGAAACTGCGAGTGTGACAAAAACAATAATTTAGTTGACAAACAACGAAACCACGAGTTCGACGTACCTTATTTAGATACTGATTTATCGCACCTTCAGAGCAACAGTGACCTAATTCAGAAATTTTAAATTTCGATTTAGGTCTCTATAATAATAAATTTAAGAGTTGAAGTTTGAAAGCTGATATTGTGAATTAGGTCACTGTTGTTCTAAAGGTGCGTTATGTTATAAAAAGTCTGGTAACAAGTCTGCAAATGTCAGTAAGTATTGATTTATAGATATATTTTGTTTGTATGCATACAGGGTGACTGGTAATTCGCCGTATTCCTTGAAAGGGGTTATTCTACAGCTCATTTGTAACGATTTAAGTCCAGTCAACCAGGGGTCAAAACTCACTGGTTACTGAGTTATTCACGTTTTTAGAATTTTTTAAAAATACCCGCCTTTCGACCTAAAACTAGTCATTGTGTAAAAACTTCGTCATTTAGAAATAAAAAAAGCATTTTTCAAATAGCCAATGAATTACTGATTACGAAAAATAGTAAAAAATGCCAAAGAAATGCAAAGTTTTGCAAATAACAGGATTTGAAGTTGAAAGTTCAAGTAATTATTTTCCAAATTTTGTAACATATTAAAGCATTACTAAAAAAAAAGTATGACACTTCGCGTACAAATGACAGGAATAATTTGCTCAATTCATAAGCTTTCTAAAAAAGTACAATTTATGACCTTTTAAACTTAATTTTCATTTAAAAATGTACAATTAATAAAAAATAGCAGAAATTTTCGCGGTTAAGCTCCATCGTTTCAACTAAAAATCGCGGAATCGTTATCGTTTTTAAATTCACCTAATCGTGTTCTTTTAAATTTGCTTTTTAAAAACATAAAGTGCGTTCCATTTTTAACCGAAAAACGCGGGTAGTGTTGTAGTAAAATGAATAAAACATCGTTCTCCATTTTAAATTCGGCTAATGAAGTTTTATTTTTAAATAAATTTGCTTTTTAAAAACAAAGTGCGTTCCATTTTGAAATTTCGAGCATCCCAAAACTTTTTGAGTGACCTACGTAATCAGTTACTTTCAACTTTCTTTCCATTTCGGACGATATTGATAACTAAGCTTCTTTCTCAAATGCCTGCTTGCCAATTCGAAGAATACGCAGATATCATTTATTGTTACGGATTCTGCGATGGAGACGCGGCTGCAGCTAGAAGGGAATACCAACGTCGTTACCCTAACCGCCGTTTACCTCACGCAAGCGTGTTTGGTTCATCGTACCGTCTTATTCGGGAAAGAGGATCAGTTCAACGCCGCCAAGCTGATGCTGGAAGACCTCGACATGATACTGCTCAAGATGAAGAAATCCTTCAGTGTTTCCGGGCAGATGGCCGTGCCGTCTGTCCGCAAACGGCGGTTAGGGTAACGACGTTGGTATTCCCTTCTAGCTGCAGCCGCGTCTCCATCGCAGAATCCGTAACAATAAATGATATCTGCGTATTCTTCGAATTGGCAAGCAGGCATTTGAGAAAGAAGCTTAGTTATCAATATCGTCCGAAATGGAAAGAAAGTTGAAAGTAACTGATTACGTAGGTCACTCAAAAAGTTTTGAGATGCTCGAAATTTCAAAATGGAACGCACTTTGTTTTTAAAAAGCAAATTTATTTAAAAATAAAACAGTATTAGCCGAATTTAAAATGGAGAACGATGTTTTATTCATTTTACTACAACACTACCCGCGTTTTTCGGTTAAAAATGGAACGCACTTTATGTTTTTAAAAAGCAAATTTAAAAGAACACGATTAGGTGAATTTAAAAACGATAACGATTCCGCGATTTTTATTTGAAACGATGGAGCTTAACCGCGAAAATTTCTGCTATTTTTTATTAATGGTACATTTTTAAATGAAAATTAAGTTTAAAAGGTCATAAATTGTACTTTTTTAGAAAGCTTATGAATCGAGCAAATTATTCCTGTCATTTGTACGCGAAGTGTCATACTTTTTTTTAGTAATGCTTTAAAATGTTACAAAATTTGGAAAATAATTACTTGAACTTTCAACTTCAAATCCTGTTATTTGCAAAACTTTGCATTTCTTTGGCATTTTTTACTATTTTTCGTAATCAGTAATTCATTGGCTATTTGAAAAATGCTTTTTTTTATTTCTAAATGACGAAGTTTTTACACAATGACTAGTTTTAGGTCGAAAGGCGGGTATTTTTTAAAAATTCTAAAAACTTGAATAACTCGATAACCAGTGAGTTTTGACCCCTGGTTGACTGGACTTAAATCGTTACAAATGAGCTGTAGAATAACCCCTTTCAAGGAATACGGCGAATTACCAGTCACCCTGTATAATTTTTTGCTGTATATGCTATAAATATTAAATTTTAATGTGATTCGTAACATAACCTACAAATGCATAATAGGGGTAAGGGAAACTATCATGACCGGGTTAAGGGGGACATATGTTTCTCTTTCCCGACGTCAGAAGTAACAAACATTTTGAGACAGGCAAATTTTATAACAAGTAGAAATAGTCTCTTGAATCGGTAACTAACTATAAATGTTATGATATTTTACACATTGCTTTGGTACCGTAACAGCTGACCTCTCCATACCGATTATACCCTAAATGGAAAAATAGGTAATTGGTTTGTAAAAAAAATTTGGGAAAAAGATAAGTTATGGGAAAAAAAATGTTAAGTAATAAACTATTCTATGGGTTATAATTATCGGTTATCTATTAACTATTATTATATCTTATTACTTACTTACATTATGCTATTTTGTATGATGTCAAATGACGGTTGGCGATAATTCTATGGGTTATAATTATCGGTTATCTATTAACTATTATTATATCTTATTACTTACTTACATTATGCTATTTTGTATGATGTCAAATGACGGTTGGCGATATGAGGGTGGATCAACTTTTTGTTGTTGTTATTCTGTCCCGTAAGCCAGGAGACAACAGTGATAGAGTTTCTTAGATTTTTTTTTATAATATATACTTCCAGCACACTCAGGAGAAAGGCCATAAAAGAATGGGTGTGTAATTGCCAATAAAACAGTTTTTTACTGGACTTATATCCTTTGAAATCATAGTTTTAAAGAGTGACCCAGGAGACGTCACCATGGCAACGAGCTACAAAGAAAAGTTGATTGACCCATGAACATCTTGTTTTAATCCTTTCAGTTTTTTATTTATTTAAAGACTACATTATTTTTTACAAAAAAATGCCTAGGAACTATGTGAGAACAATTGTATGCCAAAGAAAAGTAATTTAAATAGGCTACTTTATTTTAACCATTACTTAATAAACATTACAATAAAAAATTGCACCTACTTTTTACTTCCTTTTTTTTAGTTGAGTACCCCTGTTCGAAACTCGTACGTTTCCCTTACCCCAAATACCGATTGTGGTAAATATTTTATATTTGTAACCGTATTTCGTTAAGTATGAAGTACACATTTCAATAAAGGTGTTTTTAAAAATGTTTTGCGTATGAATAATCCAAACTAGTATTATTAGTTGTAGATTTATTGAGACTGTTTCTCTTACCCCAAAAATAGGGAAAGGGAAACGATAGAACTAGTCTCACGAATAATCATTTTCTGGCGATGTGCATTAGAACTAGCATACAAAGTATTTTGTCCTGGAAAGTTAACGCAACTAAGTATGTTTTGTCTTTAGCGAAAAAACTTAGAACCTTATACTTTGTAGTATAGAACTCAAAATAAGATTAGAAGAATAAAGTATGTTCCCCTTACCCCACCTGACCTTACTGTGTTGTTTTTGTATTAAACCATCCACGTCAAATGTTGAAATACTTGGCCGCGTTCAAGTAAACCTTATGAAATATTTTTTTGACAAATAGAATTCTTGTGTCAGAGAGCTTGTAACCAATCGCAGATTTTTGTCTTTCAAACGGTATAAAACCTTACTGAAATTACTGTCTACTCAAACGTTATATCAACATCTGACATAAATGACTACATACCTTAACTCAATTAATATTAAGTTGATTGTCGAAACCACTCGTACACAAGATCTTTTCATCGTTTTTGTTTGAGGTTACCCTTCCATACTTATTATTATTATATTTCGATGGCTTGAAGTAGTTGATCGTTTTTTACACAAACTTATAGCACATGCGAGCATTTCTCCAATGAGTGTTCTCTTCGCCTTTTACCCGTGGTCCCCCGGCTATGACCCACAGTGGGTCCACGGGTAATTTTTTTTTCCCCGTAGACCCACTGTTCTAGAATGGGACTACGGGTAATTGAAACAAAACTGCCTTTTCCCCGTGGTCCACCGCACTGCGGTCATATAAGATTAAACAGGTTGGATAATTTTCATTATGTATATTACAATCTCAAGTTTGCGAACGTTTTATCAATAACATTTTTTTCTTCATTTGGTTGACACCTATGCATTTTCTGTTTATGTATAATATTATCCTACAACAAACAGACATATATTAAAAATTAAACAATTCTTTTTAATACAAGCTCTTTTGTGGACGGTAGGTAACTACTCGTCAAGACAAATCTGTCGAGCCCAAACACGACGAGGGTATCTTTTTTTTAGTTTTTTTTAGAAGCAAATATCAACACGAGTTACCTTGATCTTGACTGTTCCCGTACATTTTTCTTTTCTATAATTGGAGTACCTCCAAATTTCTGACCTCTCTTTGTAAGACCTCAATTTATAATACTGGTGTCCATCATACAGCAGCACAGTACCGCCCTTCCGTTTTATTAATTCCATTGAGAGACTTCCAGTTATTTCAAGACTTACACGGAAAATAATCCTACGTCAATATGACAATACGATGATTTATTAATCATTCAAAATAAAACATCCTATGTTTAGAATAAATACTCTTTAAGGTAAATACAGTAGAACTAGGAAAAAGGTGGTCTTATTACTCCTAGTTGAACTGCGGGCAATATTACTTGTCCGTAGTCCTATTGATAGAACCATGGACAAAAAAAATGCCCGTGGTACTACCAGTAGGACTGCGGGCAATGTTACTTGTCCGTAGTCCAACTGATAGAACTACGGACAAAAAAAAATGCCCGTGGTACTACTGGTAGGACTACGCAGTAGGACCACGGGCAAAGAATGAAAAAAAGATAGTTCAGTCAACTGTAACACGGTTAAAAAAAATTACCAGTCCGGTCAACTGGACTTAGCCAACTGTACCACGGGCAAAGAGGGGCATTTATAATTTATATTACAGTGGGTCCACGGGGAATGAAATTATTTCTGTTATGACCCGTAGGCCCACGAAAACTGGCGGATTGAAAGTAATAAATTATAACCTACAGCAGTGGGTCCACGGGGATTTTTTTTTATGAAATAGGTTTTGTATAACTTTTTGCACATTATGCAAGTTTTTCGGCAGAGGGGAAATGACCTATAAGGCCAGTACAGCTACTGTATGGTCTAAGCCAGACCGAGACCACTATATACGTCACGTACACGGTGTACATTCTTCAGGTACCATCATAATTATCAGCATTCAAATAAAAACAACATATTTTTCACTTATATATTTAATTCAATATACACCTAAATCTACCTTGCGAACACAAGAAAATATAATATATCCAATAATAATAAGTTGATATATGTTAAAAAGTCCCACGTAATATTTTGAACGCAATTAAATAATACTTCTGTAAACCTGCTTGGGTAATCTATGTATTTGCGATACTTTGTGAAATGAAAATGATAAATAATAATGACCGTGCTTAAATATATTTCTCGTAGTCGTGTAGGGCCTCAATGGTCGTAAATAATTACAAATACTACTTATATTGCACCATCTCAGTCATGTGTTACGGGTTTGCGTTTTAGAGCTAAACATTTTGTACAAATTGTATAAAAACGCGATTAGCTATTTAAGTCACGGTTGACGTCAATATAGGGCAAAACACCCACTTATCGGCAACCGAAATACCAGTTATTGGCACCTAGTGGTAGTAGAATATCGCCTCTATTGACTTGAAGTCTATAGTGTCAATAATCGCAATGCCAGCAAAAGGGCAGTTTCCTATACTTTAAAACCTTTACTTAATGTATGTAAAATATAAGGACCTGCTATTTTTACTATTACCTACAATTAGTTACTGTTTCTTACTTCTTAATTGGTTAGTAAAAAAAAGGTTTTAAATCTGTCAGGGCCTCGTATTCTTCTCGGTAAAACATAATTACTATGAAATTTTCATAGCTGGGCATTAACTCGTTAATCCGTTAATCGTTAATTAACGAAGTTAACATTTTGATTAACGGATTAACTTTTAAGTTAACTTTTAAAAATGTTAACGGACACGTCAACTACCATTAATATGCAGAAGTCCGTTAATCGTTAATCCAATGCCTACTATTTACCGCACGGCACCGCGGCGCGGCGGGAAAAACCGGTTCAGACAAGTTTGAAACGACAAGTACCGGGCGGCGCGTGGCAGCGAGTGAAACCAAAACAAAACTAGATATATTTTACCGGCGCGTGCGAGTGAGAAAACTGCGAAGAGATTAGTTTCGTTAGATCATTTCATTACTTAGCGCCGGTGCTTAGAGCGACGAGTGTTTTGTTTGTTCCTACACCAACAGGTTTTAAAAGTTCACTAACGCAACGATATAAAAATGCATTTTTTTACACATATTAACGGATTAACGATTAACGTAAACTTGCGTTAATTCTTCCGAAATGTAACGCTTTAACGTTTAACGAAGCTAACTTTGTTTGTAGCGGATTAACGATTAACGAATTTAACTATTTGATTAACGGTGCCCAGCTATGGAAATGTTATGGCATTGTCAACGTCTCGACGGCTCTTATTTACTTGACAGTAGTGGCGAAACAGAGTTAAAAACAACGACCACATGTCAAACGCAAGTAGAACAGAGGCCCAGTAATTAATTAAATAGTAATAAATGCTTTACAAAACCTTGTATAAAAGAAGTCGTACAAATTATTGTCATGTCTTTGTTTAACAATCAAACCATCAAAGTTGACAGGGATCCTTAATACCTTAAAAATTTATATATTCGTAGTAAATAGAAATGACAAAAGATGTAAACAAAACCAAACGGACCTATTTACCATTATTACACGATAATCACGTACTTTTAGACATCGCTTGAGATATATTTAATGACGTACACGCTTGCTTTTACATTTAAGATTAAATAACTATTACCTATAGATTTTTTTAAATCAAAACTCGTTAGCAGAAATATTGACGTTATGAACCAGTACTGATTTGTTTACATCTTTTATCATTTCCATTGACCCCGACATTAGTATGTAATTGATATCCTTGGAATTAACAGAGTGGATAAGGTATAATGAGAGCACCGCAATGCACTTCAGAACGATAATCACCACCATCAAGCACTAAGTGTCAGAGCGGCATTAATAAGCGCAATTTAAAGGCACCGCGGTGAAAGCCGATATTAAGAACGCACCGACTGTTCAGTGAAAGAAAACCAGAAAATTAACTCGTGAATTCAAATCCTTTTTGATTTTAAAACGGCATAAAAAATCAGCAACAAAAGAAAGTGAATACCTATTATGGTATGTTCACTGTGATGAACATTGTCACATTAATGGACTAACATGCTCTAACGCCTTCAATTCGTCTTTACATATTTTTGATCACTATACGATCAATATATTATATGTCGAGAGCACATCTACAGTACAAAAATCCGACTAATCCCAGTAGTTCGTAGTGCGAACAAAGGGGTGCGAACAACTGGGAAGAGCCCAAAAATCTATCAATTACTCCAGCTGGCTATAGTTATCAATGTTATCATCACTCTCTCACTCAAATCTGACAATATATTTAATACTCGTTTTTCATAGAGTTACAAAGATTGCTGCTGAAAGTTATTGATAAGAACAGGGCCTCTATTCTACTGGATAAAACCAAAATGCCTAAGACATGTTATAGTATTATCAAGACGTTACTTATTTACTCGACAGTATAAGCAGAGGTTTGTTGTGTTTTTTTCACATTAGAATAGAGGCCCAGGGACTCAACTAAACTGTCACGTAAATAAGAGCTACCTATAGCGTTGACAATTTAGTTAAGTCCGTAGTTATACATAATGAGAAACGCTTGCGTTTATCCAATACATAAATGGCATCAAATATAACTTTTGATATACAGAATCAATCAAAAAGTTCTTAATAAATTTTATTATTAGTTACTCTTCGCGTTAACTTAAAGAAGTAATAAAGAAAGGTTTAAAATCATTTACAAATTGTTGCTATAAACGAAGCTTAAATTTTACAAGTATTTAAAAAAAATCTTTAATGATCAGATCATACAAAGTTCAAAAAGTTTGTACGGACGCGTCAGCACTTAAATCTTAGTTTTTTTACCCGAGGCAACTTACGATTTTTTGGTTTTTTTTTTACATTGCCTTAATATTTAGGCTCATAGATCGCTATTTTGACGTACTTACTTTATTTTTGAATCCACCAAAATGCCATTCCAGACATTGCGAGAAAAACGATGTATCCTAAAAAATGTATTGATTGGCACCAGGCAGAAGGACCAAAACAATAATCCAAAAAATTAGGCAACATAAAAATAGATTTTTCTTAACTTATTTTAATCATCCCGTTAATTTTCGGTTGGATTGAGTTCAATATTTTACAAGAAGCGTAAACATGTGTAAACATTAGCATACCGAAACTGGTCCGATGTGATTGATTGCAATTAATTGCAAATAATTTGTGACGCAGAAACAAAAATAAGTGGATTTTATATGTGCGTATATGAAAGAATATGAGTCAATCTAGGTATTTTCAAAGTATACTTATAGCATTATTGGTCTATTTTTACAAAATTAATACAAGTTTTTTTTGTCTCTGCCATACCTGTGATTGGATTAATGATAATTATAGTTATGAGAACTTACCGATCTTATTTTTGGCATAATAAAATTACTGATATAGATATTGGTGTCTCCATAGAAAGTAATCGTATTAAAATTGGTAAAGTACTTAGTTATTAGTAAAATTAGAGAAGTGATATTTGTAGACAATTATATGGAAACAAAATGCAAGTGTTTCTAATTATGTGACCACCGTCAGAGGAAAATCTCACACAAATTGACCTATACTTATTCTAAAACACCCGATTTGACAGCTGTCAATTTAGTATAAAATATGACCACAAAGATTAATGAACCCCTATTTCTCCTGGTCACGCTATAGCTTGAGAACGGCTGAACTGATTTGGCTAATTACTTCTTTGTTGTGTTCCTCATTCTCAGGACAAGGTTTGTATGAAATAAAATAATTGAAAAATACACCGGGAAAGTCAAAATTTGGCAGCGGGGCTAAGCCGCTAGCCGGCCGCTAGTAGTTAATAAAATGTATTTATATGACCAAATAATATACAGGGCGTCGGGTTTCTTGTGGTCCAAATGAAAAATTTAAATAGGTCATCTTTAGGGCTACCAAAAACACCCCCATGTTTCAGCTTTAGTACTTTCATAGATATTGATCATTTTAATTGGAATTTTTGTAATTTTTCCTTGTGTCCATCGTACGAAAAACCCTTAAGCTCTTGTATTATTTCAATGTTTTTTCAGTCTTTTCTTACATTGTTAGAATCATTATGAACTTAAGATGTTTTTGAAGCTACATTCAAGTTTTTATTTCATGACAACTTTTTGTGTTATTACTAGGGTTAGGAATTTTGGTGGCATATCGTGGTTCTAAAATCTATGGAGTCGTTTTTTCCTAATTATTATAATACATGACACTTTGATTTTGACCTTCAGTGTGGTCATATTTTAAAATGAACCAAATACATTTTTAGTTCGGTAATTCCATACCTACTAATATTTGCTTGTTTGTAACGCTTTCACAGAAGAGATATCCTTCATACCAAATTGCATTGAAATTGGTTTAGTGGTTTAATGCATAAACGTAATTTAAATATTAAACAATTAAAGGTCAAAATCAAAATGGTATTTATTATAAAAAGTAAGAAATAGCGACTCCATGGATTTTAGAACCACGATATGCCACCAAAATTCCTAACCCTAGTTATTACACAAAGTTAGTTTTTCCATACTAAGTGAACCTCATGTTTGTGTTTCATCTAGTATGGAAAAACTAACTTTGTGTAATTACAGTTCATAATGATTCTAACAATGTAAGAATAAAATATGGATGGATAAGACTGTACTTCGCGTCTCAGTATGGAGTTAGTAATGTCAACTTTTCCGGTAATTTTTGAGTAAAGGTATATTAATGTGATAGTCATTGCCATTACTCATAAATAACTCTTTTTTGCCATATAATTCAGTCTTATTCATGGTCCGATAATAATAAAACTAATTTGTTACCAGTGCGGGCAACCCCATAATGCCAAGCAATGATGACGTCACAAATCGATTTATAATAAAATATGTCCATCCTTGCCTTTTTTTTAAAACCAAGTACGTCCATTGATTTCATTCAAAATTCGATATGACAATATAATTAGTTTTAGGGATTTTAACATTTCTCTTCATAATCATAAACCGTTTTTAATTTTAAGATGACAAGGATATAATCAATCACTGATGCGACAGAAAAACGACTTCGTAGTAAAATTTACTAATATTCCTTTGGAAATGAAAATCGTATCATATCTTCATTTTGTTTATCACGGACATATTGCATTTTGATATTTGTCAACTCACTTATTGAAATTTAGGTCTAAACCAATGGATTCAAATATATTTGATTGAATGATAAAATTTTGTACTTAGTTGGCAGCTATCAAAACGGAGCTTTTAGAATGGCCTAAATTAAGCTCTAGGCTCGGCTAGTACTATGGCTTTATTAACTTTTTAATTTTTTCACATAAGTTAAATGGAATGTTTTTGCTTCTCCTGGAAACAAAGCCTAATAATGGTTAGGGAGCTGGTAAGCATTTCGATATATGATTTGTACATGTTTCATATCGAGGTGGATTGCAGTTTAGGTCAGGTACAAATTGATTTGGTCCAGTCAATTAAGGTCCTATGTCGCTGCGTTTTCGCGTTACAGCGGATTGAAGTTGCTGAAAAAAAGGGGGGTATTAAATCATTTGCTCATGTATATGTATGCCTCTGGGGTTCATGGTCGCAATGACCCTGGAAACGAAGAAAATCGAAGAGGCAGACATTCAGGGCTCTGCATTATCATGGGACGGAGTGGTAAATGAAAAAAACAAACTCTACTAAGTGATTTGCACACGGTTCTCATTGCGCCCATTCGATTCATTATGAGGTCGGAATAGGCAGTTCCTATTTGCCTCAACTTCGCGGGAGGACGTAACTAAGAGTGGTTACAACCACCAAAAATAATGATTTATTTTTATTGAATGCGGGATTTCCGGGATTATTTAATAATACATAAATGTGGCGACTAAGGGAATAAAGGCTTGTAGTACTGTTAGGCGATGGGCTTGCTACCTGTCGCTAATATACACTGTTAAACATCTTAGCCTAATTGTAAACATAAAACTTTGACGATTGCTGAAAAGTGTGCTATATTAGACAGCTTAAAAGATGGAGTGTCTGCAACTTTGCTGTCTCAAAAGTATGGTGTTGGAAAAGCCACAATTACTGATATGAAGAAAAAAGAAACTTATGTTTTGTTTCTAACATACTATAATTCGAACGCTCCCTGAGTCCGCACAGGGGTTGTTTTTTTGAAGTTCGGATTATCGAGGCCCTACTGTAGTGAGAAAATTGTGAGTTTGTAGCGCGAACAAGAAAAGAGCGGATAAAAATATTTATGAACCATACGCGTTAACTGTACACGGTTCATAGTCCGATGTTATCCCGAGAAAGTCCGACGTTTCCCGGGAAAAAATAACAATACCACTGATTTTAAAAAAATAACATAAAAATTTAGCTCCGGCCGTTAACGTTTCTCACCCCCTAAATCAAGTCCAATTTCCACGATTTTTAAATATGTTGTAGTTATTATAAAGAACTAGGTCTGCAAGTTCCTGTTTTTATTCCGAATAGTTGAAAAACCCAGAACTCACTTTTTTCCTGAAGGATACATAAAAGAGATAAATAAAAATACAACTGGTTCTACGCAAACGGATTCTAGAGCAAACGCTTATATATATCAGGTTCTTATTGACACAGACTCGTAGACTAACATAAGGCTTCGGTATTTTTACCGATATTGCTACTCTATAAATGGATGTATCTATGTTAACACTATAAATCCCAAGGCACATAATAATTATCGAGACTATAGGTACATTTTTTATACTGAGTTGAACTGACTTAACTGTTACGATATTTGCATGTTGTATACTTATTCTGAATATCTGTAAGATAAAAAATCGTATTATAATTATCATTACCTGTAAATTTAATTTTCAACTTGTTAAACCTTGCAACGAAATTAGTTTAATTGTGTCGCGCTACGACGGTTTGAGTACCTACTAGAGCGAGTAGACACAATTTGGAGTGTAACATGTAGGCAACAGTTGTGGTATGGGAAGTTTAGAAGGACGTAATTAATGATTACGGCTGAGAAGTACTTGTATGGAGTGATAGAGCTCTAGTTGCGGTCTTGAAATACATACAACGGGGCCACTTTTGTACTGGGCTTTGACATCTTATCGTATCGTTTCATCCCGGGCGAAATTAATGTCAGGCAATTAAGAGCTCTCGAGACAATAAGATAATTAAAGCATATGGTTTTAATAAGTAACTAAATAGAGCAGTAGCAAATTATTGTTTTTTGACTTTGAAGGTGTTCAGGAATATTTCCGTGGCAAAACGGAGTCAGATATTAGAGGAGAAATCGTCGGTGTAAAGGTAAAACTCAACAGTTAAGTCATTAGTAATGTATATGTATTTAGTGAGATTTACCTTTACATCGACTAAATATTAATATTATTTAGTAGTGGAAATTTACAATTAATTTTGTTTTTATTCATTTCAGAAATGATGCAAATTTAACGCAACCTGTTAAAAATTCGTTCGATTTATTCATAGTTTTCTCCCGGTACGGTTAGTAACAGTTACAGCTCACCTAAATGTTTGGCTTTCTGAAAATTTACAAGTTAGAGCCTACAAGGCTAGAAGGCTCTGAATCTAATATACTTCGTGAATTTAAAATACTAGTATACTATTTATATGCATTTATTTATCCTCCTGAAGTTCCTTGTACTAAAAATAGTACATAATAGAGCCATAGAAATAAAGATCTAGTGCAAAGGAAGTAAAGTAGAATTTCGTTTGTTTTTATTACAATTTGTCAAATTAGAAAACTGACTTTAATTCATTCACAATAGATTCATATTCCTTTGACGAATTTCGTTGTATGGTGGGCCTTAGGAGGATAAATATTTATATCTATCTACAGGTATATAAAGTTTAAGCTTACAATCAAATCATTGCTCATTTTAAGTAATAAGATTTAGGTCGCACCTTAACTTCTAACCTTACCATCGCCAATATATGAACTATCAACCCATTTCGCCAACGTCTCATAAATAAGACAGAGCTCGTCTATATTCTATGCTTTCATACTGTGACAAGCATTTTGAGTAAAACGTAGGAATGTTTGCATAAGCACTAGAGCTCCGGATACGTGTTTCACACCTACACGAGTGTCCTTAGCCTTGGCGGTATTGCACGTCCGAAGTACACGGACCCGCGTAAATAAATCAGTGTTTCAGCCCGAGAATTCGAACCCAACAAAAGAAAGTAGCGGCGCGGGACTGAAAAAACTAAAAGTATAGTCAAATTAGCAAAAAGTATGGAAATAAGTCGTATATGTAGTAATGGTCCTGATATCCGTGTTACACGCGGAACCGTAGCTCCGTGATCTTAGCAGCGGCGGTGCTAAGTTCCCGAACTACACGGTCACGCCAAGATACGTATCCGTGTCTGCGTTCGGCTACGTATCTGCGGATCTCGGCTCCGGCTCCACTCCGTACGGTTATTGAATGAAAGCTTGTCGAACGGAGCCTTATTAGATATGTGATATGTGTTCTAGTTTATTTTTATTTGTCAAACTTTAGTTATATTTTTCTTTTTAGTAATTAGTGGTATTATTCTTTTTAGTAATTAGTGGTGTATAAAATCTTCATTAAACGTCACGGTCACGGGCGGATCGGATCTACGTGTAAATAAGAAACGTATCTCCGTGTAACACGGAGCTACGTATCTTAATTACACGTAGCCGAATTTCACGTGTAGAACGGGCCGGATCTCCGTTGCCGTACTACTCGGTAACGGAGATTCGGCTACGGGTACACGAAACACGGACACGACCAGGAGCCCTAATATGTAGCCGTGTTTGTGGAAAAGACGTCCCAACTAAATGGTTTCATCCGGTTGGCACCGTTTCTATTATGTACGGAAGGTCTTTAAATGTTACGAAGAGGGCGAGTACCTACTATTAAATTGTCGTTAACATTTTCCGTATCTTTTTCAGGGTTCGCAACCTTCTTTGGTTTCAAACTTAGGGGTATTTGCATGTTTTAGTCTTAAAAAACATTAATTTGATTTTATTAGTCAAGATGTAGTCAAAAGAAAAATGTGTTCGCTAATTAGTTTTGCGAGAATCTTCTATAATATCTACTTCGGAGCTAGCAAAATCGTGCAATACAAGTCGGCAAAGGACCCTACAAATTCTAAAACAAGGTGGAACTATTGAATGAAAGCAGCGAGAGGGTCATCCACCAATAACACAAAAAATGGAGTTAAATGTGTGTAAGCTTTTTGACCAGAATCCGGCAATCTCTTCCCGAGATGTGCCTAAGAAATAATGGTACCTAAGAGTCAAAAAATTGTAAAAAAAAAGTGCGGTATTACTACTTACAAAAAGCAAAAAGCCCAGAAGAGAATGGTAGGACCAGTATAATCGAGCAGTTACACATTCTAGATTACTGTACACCATGTGGGTTCAAAAAACAGGTTGCGTAATTATTGATGACTAAACGTATGTGAGGGCTAATTTTAAATTAATACCAGTGAACCAATTGAATACTTTTGTTCATGCAACGTCACAGGTCTGCATGAATCAGAGAAAGTGATTTCAGTGGAAAAATTCGCCATGAAATTACCCGTGTGGCAAGCGATATGCCAGTGTGGCATGAGAAGTTCGCCTTTTGTAACCATTGGTAGAATTAACACGGATATTTATATATTTAAATACTTAAAAAAAGGTTATTAATTACCACTTACAAAAAAGCACACTTTTGCAAGCCAGATTTGGCAAGTTGTCACTATTCGTCGCAAGCTTTGAACTGGTATGATCTGAATTCTATCGATATAGTGCCGAAGCATACGAAACCGCCAAATTGCCCAGAACTACGGCCTAAAATAAAGCTGCGGAAAACATGCCAACCGGACTCATCAGTACTTAATTTCAAAAGAAAGTGGATGAAATGTACTAAACTGGTCAAAAATCAATCCAATTCTGTTGGTCGCGTCAAGAGTAAAGTTTGTCAATTCTCTCGTCGTACTCTGGTGAAACCATAAAATTCTGAGGTGATCTATTTTATCATAAAATTTCTAGAATATTATTTTATTTTGTTAACTATTATTCAAATGGCGACAATTCTATAGTACTCGCCCTTTATAAACTTTAAAATGCCGTAATTTTGTAGTATGTTATGTTATGAACTATCTGGCGCAAATTTAGTCACGTATAAAGGCCCCTTTAGTACATAACGTAACTTATTTAAAAAGGTGTGCTTTGTATGAAATTTAAGATTGCGGCTTGAGGATAATTCAGTCGGTTGGTGCAAACTTACATACCTAATGCTTTTTAAAGCATTATAAACGCCCAGTCCATTTTGCACCCCTAGACTAATTCTGCCCTGCTTATTGCAAAACGCAGTACTAGCAAAATAGCGGTTCGGAGATAAACGCGGTAAACATAATTTCTTGATATCTTAGAAATCTGTGTTATATAACTTTTAAAGTGTAACCTAAAAATAGTAAAAAAGTCCAGCTCTATTGACATATTTTTTTCTTTACTTTATTGCCTTAGGGCCTGTGGTTTGATCAGCAGTTATAGTAACTAATTGTTAAAAATCGTAACCAATGGTTAAATCTCAAGGAAATGTGTCAAATTTTCCATTCCTTTTTCGAATTTTAACAATTAGTTGAGTTAACTACTGATCAAACAACAGGCCCTTAGTTGGATAACATGCTCAGTGCTGCATTTTCATCAACTTTCTGGGCTTGCGCGCATTATTACGGAAAGAACACGTCTAGTCACATTAGTAACTTTTTGAGATATCGCGATTTGAAAGTTAGGAACCATGTCATTTTGTACGTAATTTTCGTGTAGAGGTTTTTTTAATGGTGAAAAGATACAACTTATACGAAGATTTATATCTGAAACTGAGTGGTAGATAATAGTTAATTTCGTCCGCTACATTTTGTTTTTGAGATTCAAACTCATTTTGCTGAATGCTGCGTTTAGGTTTAGCGTCGCAAGAGTAGGTTATAGTTATTTGTTCAACAAGAGAGCAAAGTTGGTTTTTGCTGCGAGTGATGATTTTGAATCCCGAGTAAGCGAAGGATTCTATTATTGAATCACGAGCGTAGCGAGTGATTCTAGGTTAGAATCCTGAGCGTAGCGAGGGATTCAAAGATACGAGACGTAAAAAACTTTGGTCTCGTGTGAGACATACAACTTTTCACCTCAGCAGCGAGAACAACACAGCGTGAAGCTGGTAGGGCCGACGCAGGTCTTCCGTTGTGACCATTTGGTGAATACACGACTAAATAACGACACGATCGCATATGCATGAATCGCAAGCATTTTTGCAAAATACTAATAAAATAAAAAGTGGAAAAAATAAACATGAAACAGATAAAACCCGTCACTCAACTTGATAATGCCGTAGTGCAAACACAACTTTATACAGCTTTATGTAGTCTGTGGCTTTAAAAAAAACCTAACTAGGCCTTGTCTATGGCTATTGGCTACAATAATCCCGCTATTTTTGAAATGCGTTCTGAAACTGCCCCCGCGGTTTATGTCACGAAATTAAAGATTGTTAAAACGATAACAAAATTATGTAGATACATGACATGATAATCTTCTTATTTTTCATTAATTTTGTCTTCAAAACATTAAATAAAAAAAAATGATTGTACCTACTGTATAAAATAGTTATAATTTTAAACACATTTCAAACTTTAACAGATAGTTTTATTTGCAATTTTACGGTTATGTGTGCATCCGAACGTGCGTTTCTTTTTGGGCCTACTATGTGTGGAATTTGAAAATCGAACTTCGAATCAAGTTGTTTCTATCTCTCGCTTTTTTCCTATCGAAGTGAAAGTGACAGAACAAAGTGAAGTTCAATTTTTTCGAATGTTGTGAGTAGCCCCAGCACTGGTCACGGCATTTAAAAAAAAAAATTAAAAAGCTACTTTGCCTCTCGCTCGCAGCAAAATTGAATTTTGCTCACTGTTTTTAAGCAGCAAAATTTCGCTACACGAAAATGCAGTAATGGTGAATACTGCGTTTAGTTTTAGCATCGCGAGATTAGCTCTTTGTTATTCTGGCTACAATCAAATGCAGTAATGGTGAGTACTACGTTTGGCGTTAGTATTCGTTGCAAAAAAGTTATATGCTTAATGAATATACAGTAACCGTAGCAAGTACTGCATAATCTTCTAGCACATGCTTAATGCAGATCTTTTTAGCGAAAGTAGCATTTAGGTGCAAGTACTGCGTTTCATGTTACGTAAAAAACATGGTTCCAATAAGAAAAACATTGTAAATATATTTTTTACGTACAGTCTATTTCTATGGAACTTGCTAACTATGTAAACAAAAGACTTAACTTGGTTTTGTCACTGTTTCTCCTTGAATTTTCACCTCACCTCATCAAACACCATTGAAACCATACACTATTGAAACGGTCGTTACTGTAAAATATAAAATCACCAAATATATAACTCTTTGTTGGATATTTCATTAAAAGTTTAAATGGTTTCATAAGTTAGGTTATTAGGACCTGATGGAATGACTTTTTTGTTTCTTTTAAATTCTACAATTGTCTATGATGGGTAGTGTTGTGGCTAAAGTTGGCGATGTATTAAGGCCCCTACACATTACCCAACTCACGCTCTGTACCTGCCAACGCGGTTGTATACACTACGCGGTAGTTTGACACTATAAATTTTAGTAAATACGTAAACTCAAATGAACCGTTTAAATTCCCTTTTTCTCATAAACTTTTTCCATTCTTTCGCACCATTTTTTAAACATTATTTTAAAATTGGAAAATTTAATCTGGTCTTTTTGGACATTAAGAAATAAAAATATACCCTCAATTCATTTTAAAAAAATGCAATGACGGTTGAATGATTCGACGGTTTGAATATTATTTTACTCGTTCACTGTTTTTCTTGGCATGTACGCGTATCTTACTACCTTATTATTGAATTTTCTAACGACTTGGCCTGATTTACGGATTTTGGTTTTCATTGCGATCTGGATATTGTTTAACTTTGGAAAGACGACTTATTGCTACCGAACACGGATTCTGATTTTGCTTACTATTGCCGGTAACGAAAAAATGAGTGGTCAGCCAGGAACATCTCAAACTTCGGACTTGCAGCCACGAAAGAGAGCGAAACACACTCCAATTCAAATGACGGAAAATGAAAAAAAATTTGCCGTTAATGTGTACAAGTATGTACAACAGACATTGTCATCCTATCCGCATAAAAAAGACGTCGTACCGATTGTTTCAGAAATTATGGGAGTTTCTTATCATACAATTGATAACGTGATTAAGTTTTATGAAAAAACTGGAACGGTTAAACAACCCGCAGTCAGGCCACCAACCCGTGCTAAACTTAGCAAATTTGATAGTTTTACGTTGTCAGCTATCAGGAGGAAAGTACATCAATTTTATTTTGATGGTGAATTGCCTACTGTTGCAAAAGTGACAACAGCAATCAACGAAGATTCATCTCTTCCGACCATTTCTAAAAGTTCTGTGTACCGGTTGATGAAAAAATTGAACTTTAATCACATCAAAAGGTCACGTAGAAGCATTTTACTGGACAGGCCAGATTTACAAACATGGAGACATCAATATTTATTACGAATTGCTGACGACAGAGCAAAATAAAAGAATCTATTATCTTGACGAAACATGGCTGAATGAGGGACACACTTCTTCCTATATATCCTCCTGCCGCCCAGAGGCCTTTTAAAAGGCCTTCTAAAAATCATATTTTAAACTTTTTATGACAAGAACCTATGTACTGATTTCGATTAACAACTTTTTTGCCCTGGGCGGCACGAGGGTATGGGTGGATGACGATATTAAATCTAGTAGAGATGCGTTTTTAAAAGGATTATCAACCGGTCTTAAAAACCCTTCGAAAGGAAAACGGTTAATTATTACGCACATAGGCAGTGAAGACGGTTTTGTTGACGGAAGCGAATGGATATTTGAAGCAAAAAAACAAGATAAGGACGGCGACTACCACGGAGAAATGGATGATCACAACTTTGAGAAATGGTATGAACAAATATTAAATAAAATACCTACAGGTTCCGTGGTAGTCATGGACAATGCACCGTACCATTCGCGTCACGTCGATAAAGTACCCACCATGCCATGGAGGAAAGACGCCATCCAAGCTTGGTTACGGGAAAAAAACATCAATTTCAACGAAAAAGAAATAAAAGCTGACCTTATAGCAAAAATAGATAGGGCTAGATATAAAAAAATGTTCGTCGATGAACAGTCCAAATCAAAAGGGATAATTATACTACGTCTTCCTCCCTACCATTGCGAGTTAAACCCGATAGAACTGATATGGGCACAGGTAAAAGGTTACGTTGGGCGGAGAAGTAAAACCTTCAAGATGCCACAATTAAAGTTTTTGTTAACAGAAAGCTTATCGCGAATCGGAGCAGAGGAGTGCAAGAAATGCGTGGGTCACGTCATAGAGGAAGAAAATAAAATGAAAAATTTAGACGGCATCATCGATAAGGCTACAGATGATATAACGGCACCTTTTATAATAAATACTGGTGATATATCATCTTCAAGTACCGATTTCTCTTCAGATTGTGATTAAACAAATTAGAAATAAGTAACTACTTGTTTTTTACTTTCGGTATTTTATTATTCGATATGGTTTGACATAAATAAAGGAGTATTGCCCATCACTAGTAAATTCATCATTCAGAGACAATTTCAATATGGCGGTTTGTTTACATAGTTAGCAAGTTCCATAGAATTAGA
This sequence comes from Acleris emargana, assembly GCA_927399475.2. Classification (NCBI taxonomy): domain Eukaryota; kingdom Metazoa; phylum Arthropoda; class Insecta; order Lepidoptera; family Tortricidae; genus Acleris; species Acleris emargana. The sequence goes on from OV656835.1 coordinate 35,308,751, forward strand.
CTTTATAGATGATATCCTTGGGATGTCATTTTTGCAAAAAAGTGAAAATCAAAAAAAAATCGAATACTGTAAGTATAATTAGCAAGGCAGAATTATGGAACATGTATTTTTCATTATTTTCTAGATTGTACTTTTAAGGTAATGAAAATTTAAACATGGCACTTATTTTAAAGATACTATTAAGTGCGTATCATTAAATAAAATAAAAAATAATAATGGTAGTTTGTCAAATGTAATCGCAGCAAACGCCAGGCGACCGCCGGTAATGTGATGCATGATCCCGATAAGAATAACTTTTTTTAAGCGGTTTGAATTTAACGCAAATCAAATGAATACGATTGTGACGAATTTCAATAGTTACAAAATTTCCCCCGGAGTACTTACAAAGTCCGTTAACGTGGATAACTAGTTCCCGGGGGTCGCACGTCAGACCACACTTGATATTGTACTTTCACTTTGAAATTTTTTCTAACCATTTCCTAAACTTGCACCGCGTTCTATATTTTCCTCAGAGCCGCAATGGCCGAAAGTAAGTTTTTACTCATATTCGCACCTTCAGAACTATAGTGACATAATTGAGAAATTTTGATTTTCGAGTTAGGGCTCTATCATAATCAATTTATGACTTAAAGTTTGAAAGCTGAAATTTAGAATTAGGTCACTATCGTTCTGAAGGAGCGATATACAGGGTGACTGGAAATTCGCCGTATTCCTTGAAAGGGGTTATTCTACAGCTCATTTGTAACGATTTAAGTCCAGTCAACCAGGGGTCAAAACTCATTGGTTATCGAGTTATTCACGTTTTTAGAATTTTTTTAAAATACCCGCCTTTCGACCTAAAACTAGTCATTGTGTAAAAACTTCGTCATTTACAAATAAAAAAAAAACATTTTTCAAATAGCCAATGAATTACTGATTACGGAAAATAATAAAAAATGCCAAAGAAATGCAAAGATTTGCAAATAAAAGGATTTGAAGTTGAAAAATCTAGTAATTATTTTCCAAATTTTGTAACATTTTAAAGAATAACTAAAAAAAAAAGTATGACACTTCGCGTACAAATGACAAGAATAGTTTGCTCAATTCATAAGCTTTCTAAAAAGGTACAATTTATGACATTTTAAAATTAATTTTCATTTAAAAATGTACAATTAATAATAATAGCAGAAATTTTCGCGGTTCTCCTTTTTAAATTCAGCTAATGGTGTTCTATTTTTAAATAAATTTGTTTTTTGAATAAAGTGCGTTCTATTTTGAAATTTCGAGCATCTCAAAACTTTTTGAGTGACCTACGTAATCAGTTACTTTCAACTTTCTTTCCATTTCGGACGATATTGATAACTAAGCTTCTTTCGCTTCAAATGCCTGCGTGCCAATTCGAAGAATACGCAGATATTATTTATTGTTACGGATTCTGCGATGGAGACGCGGCTGCAGCTAGAAGGGAATACCAACGTCGTTACCCTAACCACCGTTTACCTCACGCAAGCGTGTTTGGTTCATCGTACCGTCTTATTCGGGAAAGAGGATCAGTTCAACGCCGCCAAGCTGACGCTAGAACACCTCGACATGATACTGCTCAAGATGAAGAAATCCTTCAGTGTTTCCGGACAGACGGCACTACTTCGACGAGAATTGTGGCTAACCGGCTCGGTATGTCTCAGTGGAAAGCGTGGTTTACACTGCACTCAGCTCGGCAGTACCCGTGTCATTACACTCCAGTACACGCTATTGAAAAGGGGGCGACCCAGCGAGAAGGATCTCATCAAAGTAGTGCCGTCTGCCCGAAAACACTGAAAGATTTCTTCATCTTGAGCAGTATCATGTCGAGGTCTTCCAGCGTCAGCTTGGCGGCGTTGAACTGATCCTCTTTCCCGAATAAGACGGTACGATGAACCAAACACGCTTGCGCACGAATTTAAAAAGGAGAACGATGTTCTATTCATTTTACTACAACACTTCCCTCGTTTTTCGGTTAAAAATGGAACGCACTTTATGTTTTTAAAAAGCAAATTTAAAAAAACACGATTAGCTGAATTTATAAACGATAACGATGCCGCGTTTTTTGGTTGAAACGATGGAGCTTAACCGCGAAAATTTCTGCTATTATTATTAATTGTACATTTTTAAATGAAAATTAATTTTAAAATGTCATAAATTGTACCTTTTTAGAAAGCTTATGAGTTGAGTTTTTTAGTTATGCTTTAAAATGTTACAAAATTTGAAAAATAATTACTAGATTTTTCAACTACAAATCCTTTTATTTGCAAATCTTTGCATTTCTTTGGCATTTTTTTATTATTTTTCGTAATCAGTAATTCATTGGCTATTTGAAAAATGTTTTTTTTTATTTCTAAATGACGAAGTTTTTACACAATGACTAGTTTTAGGTCGAAAGGCGGGTATTTAAAAAAAATTCTAAAAACGTGAATAACTTGATAACCAATGAGTTTTGACCCCTGGTTGACTGAACTTAAATCGTTACAAATGAGCTGTAGAATAACCCCTTTCAAGGAATACGGCGAATTTCCAGTCACCCTGTATATTTATACTTATATGGTCCATAGTTTGGATTAAATTAAATAACACGTGCAAATAAATATCAAGGGACAATGTCACACCAATTGACCTAGGCCCAAACAGCTATAAATAGAAATACTTATATAGAGATATATATACTTAAATACATAGAACACATCCATGATTCAGAAACAAATATTTGCGCTCATCACACAAATATCTGCCCTTACCGGGATTTGAACCCAGGACCGCTAGCTTCGTAGGCAGGGTTACTACCAACTAGGCCAACGCTTCAAAGAGAGAGAGAGAGAGAGAGATTGATATGGGTTAAAACTTATGCCTAATTGCACCAAGTACACCTTTTTTCTCCCGTTAGTTATGACCTTTCTTTGCATGGTTTTCAACCAATGCTCCCTTTTCCGGGGGGTTGAATGCATTTAGGGATTTATAAAGCTCGATTTTTAACCAATCCAAATCAATCAGAAATGCTTTTGCGAGTTCTTAGGAGTTTTTCCGGACTAAAGCGAAATTTCATCCAATTTGACTATACTATAAAGAGTTGTAGAAAGAGCAAGCTAAGTCAGACGCATTACAAGTTTAAATAGTTAATTTCTAGTGATATTAATTACATTTCAGAATTATTATTATGCGCGTATTGCTTTTTTGTATTCATTTAAAAACGTAGTTTTATATGCATCAGTTAACAACAAAGACCCACTTCAAAAACGCATTACGAACCTTATTTGAAAATTACGCGTAAACATAAAAATCGCAAATATCTCTAAACACGAAGTCCTCAAAATCTGAATGGTTTTTTCCTACCCAAACAATTCAGTTTGATCTAAGTAAGATAATGTTAATAACGTTAATATAATTATGGCTGTCGATAATGACAGGCTTGACGCATCATTTTACAAAATAACTTAATTGTTAAAAAATATAACTTTTTTATTTTGATACATTAGAAATGCATCACTGTGCATCGCAAAATTGTGCATGAATTTGCTTTAGGTTTCAGCAAATACCTGTTAACGCAATTTCACTATGAAACATCGGATGACAAAGTCAAAGTCGTTTGCGAATAAATGTAGAAATTTTACATTTCTTAAAGAAAATTTGTAATACCTACGTCAGACTTCATAAAATTATAAATTATAATTAAAGACATAGAATATAACATATTTTCGGTTACAAATAATATTATATGGAAAACTATTAAGGCCTGATTAACATATGTATGTCTTAGCGTAAAACCCATATTCGTAGTGTAATATTCATTATTTTTAATTATGGCGTAATATTTAATAATTTTAAGTTTATAAAAATAAGTTGAATATTACAGTGTTAGTGTCACAAAGGCGCCGGCGGCCGGCGCACCTACAGCAGCGCGCACTTCTTCCTCTTCACCGGCTCAGGCGGCTCCAGCGCCGCTAGGATTGCCTCGTCGAAAACATTCTTCAGCCCTTTCTGGAAATTAAATCATAATTCTATTACTCCAAGCTAACAACAACAGTTTTAACTGAGAAACAAATATTTGGTCCAGGTAAATAGTTATACTGTCAAGAATATATCATAAGGCACTGGTCCCACCAAGGGCGAGGAAGCGATAAGCTATCGACTATTTTCTCGCTCAAGAAACGAACAAAATATATAGATCCCGTGTCAATAAAAGAGACGCGAATATTAATAGTTGTTCGCTGGCTGTTCACACTGCCTGCGGGAACTCTTTCCACTCGATTACCGAAACAAAAAATATAATAATAATAGTGACGAGCTGTTGGTGAGTGGCGACACCACGGAACTGAGTGCTCCCGAGGGTAGGTCCTGTTCCTCACCTCAAACTTGCCTTCACCGGCCTGCTATGTATATGGCTATTTTGGGAGGCCCATTCCATTGAGCTAGCGAATCACCGCCTGCCATTTCAACCAAAGTAATTAGAATTGGCCAGGCAGTTGGTAAAGACATACAAGTAATAATAAATCATTTATTTAAGCAATATTCAGTTACAGTAATTACCAGGTGTCCCCACACTAGGCTACGCCTGTATCGCGGGGAATAAAGATCACGTGTCAATAAAAGAGACACAAATATGAATAGTTGATCGCTGTCTGTACTCGCTTCCAGCTCATCATCGGCGGTGGGACGAGTGCCTTAGTGGCTAATTACTAGACCAAGAGATTTCCTAGCACGAACGACGTGTTCTTAGTGCTTAACATAATAAAAACATCAACAATCCTGTTAATCACTGATTATACCACTTCAATGTCATAGAGCGATTTTCACTGATATGTATATGTATTTTTTATGTAAAATATTAATATATTGATACTTTTGTTATTAACTTATTACAGTACGATTAAAGGGCATTTCTATTTTTCCTTGTACAGTCAACAGCATAAATAAGTGATCATTTATGTACCTTGTCACTTTAACGTTATGTTTCAAATGCTATACAAAATAGTGAAACGATTGAGAGCGACAAGGTACATAAATGATCACTTGTTTATGCTGTAGAATGTACTCAATTAAAAAATTGTTAACGCAGCGTTAAATTAGTCCATTTGGTAACGCATTTTTTTAATGCTTAAATTTAAAAATATATACTTCTTGTTAAAAACTTTTTAATAGATTTTTCTGATTAAGTTTTTAACAAGAAGTATATTTTTAAATTTAAGCATTAAAAAAATGCGTTACCAAATGGACTAATTTAACGCTGCGTTAACAATTTTTTAATTGAGTACAAGGAAAAATAGAAATGCCCAAAAATCAGTTAACTATTCAACTTTTCTCGGCTATTATCGGCTAAGCCAGTAGACGAAAATGAGGTCTATTCCCACTAGTTCCGTTGACAGTTCCGTTAACGGAACTAGTGGGAATTTTGTGTGTTTCAAGGAACTAGTGGGAATGATTTTGTCCCAGTAGTTCCATTTTATTAAAAAAATTAATAATGTGACGAATATTTTCGTTTATTATTACGAATATTTATATTATATTATTATCGAATGAAATTTCTTCATTACTTAATGGTTTTAGTGAGACTATTTTTTCAATGTGTCAGTGAGTAAACGAACATCTTATCTAAAAAATGATCAATAGTTATCTCCCTGCATACCAATTGCAATTGCGTGTTTAGAACAAAATTATTTTTGTCGATGTCTAATCTTCGTCGTTTTGTCTAAGAACAATAACCAAATTTTTTCATTTTTTTTTTACGAAATGCTGCAATTCTAGTGTCATCCAACAAACAGTGCAGGACTTGAAGCAAATTTCTTTTTTTCTTATTAATCAGTGTTCATTTTGTAATTCCGCCCCGCGACTGCATTGTTTGTTCGATGACGCTCGCCGTAGTTACACCACATTTTAAGTAATTTATCTTTAAGCCAAAATGTTTCAAAGTAGTTTTATGGACGAGTGATTAATTGAGTCCATCTATTGCACTTTTAGCCGGGACTTTACATAGTGCTTTGTAATGTCGTATAAAGAAAGCGCGATTCGGTTCTGTTTTCGAGATATATCCATTTGTGTAAAAAATCAGTAACTTATCCTTTTAACCCTCAGTCAAGAATAGCTTTAGTTACGAACATGTGTGTACCTACAAATGGGTCCCACTCGTACAATAGAATAGAATCGCGTCGAGCGTCCAGCATCGCGACAAACCAAATAAGCGATCGAGGATGTAACTGGGATGAAAACCTTTGTTCAAGACTGAAGAGGTGGAAAGAGAGTCCAAGATAATTATGGCCAAATATAGAAACGTAGGAACGCTTAATTTTGCTTAGCAGTGACGTAACAACCACATTGCGGACCACGAATATACAGGAATCCTTTAAGATGGATGTTTCAGGTCACCTTATCACCTATGAGATACAGCCGCATGATTAAAATTAGAACTTGTAACGAGTTCTAAAGTTACAGTTCAATAATGTATTGGAACATTATAGTTAGAGTCACAATACAAATCGTTTTGGACACAAAACCGTTTTGCTTAGGCACTTTATTCGGTTTTTGCATTATTATTTATTCGGCTTAGTGCAGTGTTCACCAACAATTAAACGGATGGTTAGCGGTTTAACGGTTGTCAAATGTATTGACTAACAGCTGATTAAGACTTAACCTTCTGTTAAATTGGTTGGTGAACTCGGCCCTTAACCTTACCAATGTTGATCGGTGTTTAATGATACTATTGTTATTAGTTTAGTTTCTATTGTTATTTATTTATTATTGCTGATGCGTGATTTTACTAAAGTTCCATTCACGAATCTTAGGTTTCATTAAACTTGGGCGCGTAACTCAGAAGAAAAAATGTGTTACAGGGAAAGGCCCAAAAGCTTAATCACCTGGTGGACTCATTTGAACGCTGCTAACCTATTCGTCCAGTTCGATAGCGAGCTTCGGCAGAGGCCTTCGAACTTAAAGTATGACCCACTCGTACTTACACTAAGCTCTGCTAGTTCTAACCTGTATTGAGTGGGGTCCAGGACAAGTGAGGCCAGATCACTCTCGCCACTACTGCAAAAGGCGTGAAATAGGTATACCACAACTGATACTTTGAAAATCAAAAACTCGTGAATAATCAGGTTACATTAAACACAGGTGACAAACCAATCACGTTAAATAAAGACGTTGCCTTAGCACTCGAAGATTATTTTTCCAACATATATAATAAAAATATTTTGTGATTTTTCTAAAGCTTTTGATTGCGAGGTTCATACAACCCTTATTTAAAAATTTAGACCATTATGGATTGTGCAATGAAGCTATATTGTCTTGTCTTCTTATCTAAGTGATAGAACTCAAACAGTTGTAAACAAAATGCAATCTGATGGAGCTACAGTGAAAATAGTTGTGCCTCAAGGCTCTATTTTAGGTCCTTTTCTATTTTTGCTTTACATAAATGACTTACCGCCAACAGTAGATAAAATCTGTGATATTGTACTTTTTGTTGATGATACTTCACTAAATATCAAGGTAGACAGAAAATTCATAGACTATAGTAGGATAAACACCAAACTAGTTAAAGTACTTAATTGGTTTACTAGCAACAATTTGCTACTAAATGCTAAGAAAACCAAATGTGTTGGTTCGCTTTGCCTAATTTCAGTGGCGGTACTGCCATATAAGCCCAAAAGCCGGGCTTGCCTTGCCTTACAAAAATAACTATTCATTAAATGCACGTAATGTATTAGATAGGTATTTCACCTTCGCGCGCCGCGCGCTCTCACTAAATTCTTCAAATCAAATTACATGCAACAGTAGTACCTACAAAATTTTACCGCGCACCGCCGGCCGCCACCTACGCAGCACAGCGCTCAGCGCTGTGCGGCAACCAGTCGAACTATTCATGACGCGGCTAGCTCGTATCTCGCTCGCACGTATTGGCTTGCAATCGGGCTTTCATATTCTCTGTCTTACCCACCGAAACGGCATATGCCCAAACACGACTGGTCGTGTATTAATATGGCAAATAGTATGAGAGTAAAAAGCCCTGATTGCGTATGAAGTTGTACACGAGTCCATAGTAAATGCGAAATTCGCTTCGCGCAGGCGCGGAGCGCGCGTTGAGCCGCGTTAGCGGCCAACTTCACTTCATTTCTATTTGTTGACAAATGCTTTTATTCACGTGTTGAATAGTTTGTTTAGGCGTTGAGCGGCGCGGCGCGGTCAGTGCAATAATAAGTTTTTTTTTGTGGTGTTGTGAGTTGTGATTCAATTAGATTGACAATGGAGGAAGTCCTGTGTGACTGTGATATTTTAAAGTGTGCACAAACTTTGCTTGTCGACGGAAAGGTAAAATGTTTGGACTTTGCAGAGTAAAAGGTACTTATTTCTTCGGCAAAACCTACGCCTGACTTGTGTATTTCTCAGAGTAGTAAATCGCACAAAAGACAGTTTAACAGGTCAGTGTACAAAACTCATTGGATTGTTGGTTGTTCGCACTCTAATAAGTTACATTGCTGGTGTTGTATTTTCTTTTCTAACGACAAAAACGTGTGGAATACATCTGGTCTGGTTATGACGATTTAAATAATTTAGCTGGCGCCATTAAAAGACACATGAATTCTCGAAAACACATGAACGCGGTAATTTCTTTTAGTGATTTTGGTAAACAGCGAATTGAGACATCTTTATCGCGCCAATTATCAAAGGAAATTACAAAACAACATGCGTGTTGATAACAATAGTAGCGTTTTTCAAAGATTAGTCGATGTTGTTTGTCATTTAGCACAACAAGAACTTCAGAGGTCACGATGAGTCTAAAACTTCATTGAATAAGGGTAATTTTTTAGAGCTTGTGTCGCTACTTTCAAAATAGGTACGATGGCGTTTTAGAAAAACACATTCGATGTATACAAATAATAATTTAATTTAACTATGTTGTGTAATATGTATGTAATTTTTAGATAGGTAATTGAAATAAAAGTAAGTACTTATTGCTTTCTCCCTAGGCAAGCAAAGTTAAAATAAGAAGTTGAACCTTTATTTTATTCTCTCATACAAACCAAGCGGCTTTTTTCAAGGCCACCGAAAGTATGCAATTGCTGATATGTCTGTAAAATTATATCTAGTGGTAACATGCCTTCAGGGTGCTTTGGTGAGCTCGTCCACGTAAGCAAATGCCTATACCTACAACTGCAGAGTGAAGTGAAGATTGATCAGTAATGTGGTAACAAGATAAATTTATCCATAATAACCGTAAAAACTACAAAACATATCTCTCGGCTTGCCCTATTCTGAAACCCTAGGCACGCCACTGCCTAATTTTAAACCGATAGTTTCTAGTATTTTTCTAAATGACGACTGTTTGCAAATCGTAGATAAGGCAGTTTGCCTAGGCATAACAATAGATGAAAATTTGCAATGGAGTCCCCATACAGCTGTACTGGCAGGTAAGCTAAGTTCGGCAGTTGACGCCGTTAGGAAAATTAGACAACTAACCAATGCTGAGACAGCTCGCTTAGTTTATTATAGTTATTTCCATAGTGTCATGTCGTAAGGTACTCTGGTTTGGGGTAAGGCAGCTGACACACAAACTATATTTGTGTTACAAAAAAGGGCCATTCGTTCTATTTACAACTTAAATTCACGTGACTCCTTAAGAGAACTTTTTAAGGAAATTAATATCTTAACTGTAGCGTCTCAATTTATTTATGAGAATATTATTTATGTTATAAAAAATTTAGATTATTTCCCAAAAAAATGTAATACACTTAATTTAAATACTAGAAATATAAATAAAATTACTATTCGAAAATTCCGCGTCCGTAAAGTATATAAATCATTTGTTGGTCAATGCATTCATTTCTATAATAAATTACCTGACGTAGGTTTAAAGTTACACTTTCCAGCACTTGAAAATTACTTTAAAAAGTCGTTAAAGTCGAAAGCGTATTATAGGATCGAGGACTATCTAATAGATAAAAATACTTGGCTTAAACCCGAAACTTAATCTTTTTTTTCAAATTCAAACGCTTTATCTTGTCTAGGGGACACCGTTGATGTAGGAAAACATATCAATCTTATGTGGTCGTCTTGCACCGTCTTACTCGTATATACACATAAGTAGATGTTATTTTTTCCTTTTCTCCCTCTATCTCTCTCGTAAGATTTTGGTGTGTTTTCCTGCGGAAACTACGCAGGTTATTTGGTATATTTTTTAATTTAATATTTATAGATTTATATAATGTTTCTTCTCAGCAGTGGTCTCTCTTGTGAAGCGCTGGTAGATTACTTACTGACTTAATAAATGTCTTTATCTTTATCTTATCTTACCAACAATGAACACCATTTTACGTTTGGCACCATCGGCATCGGTCATATCGGTATTACGTTTATCATGCGAATGAATACATTGATCATGATCACCAACGAGTTGTAAACTCGCAACAATTAAAGTGCACCGTATTAATTGGAGCGTATGTTATGCGCCGATTTGTGTAAAAGACACCATGTATCTGAAATACAGTCCTTGTGAGACAAGACTTGAAAAAATATTCAGCATTTAAAAGGGTTTATTAATGAAACTTCTACTAAATCCTGTTGTATTCATGTCACAGTTTAGTCTCTTTCATCGATTAACCCTTCCGCGTTCCAACATCAAAAAGTAGAAAGGGACAAGTTACTCAAATACATAACTTTCAAGGGATTTCACGAAAACAAGTGCTAATTATCAGGGATTGTAAACGGTTAAAAATAAACCGATATGTATTAAGGTTATAATGGTTAAGTATTTAGGTTATCTACGTTCGAACGAATTGAATTGATTTCGAAACGCTCCCTAAACGGTTACTCCGTGTTTGGATACGCACTGCTAGTAACGACGGTTCACAGTCAACTAAATGAAAATCGAATCTTATACCATAGCAAACTAATCGTGGGTCCTTAAGCGAGCGGTCATTCACCCTAGTCTCCGCTCGCACGGAGGAACCGCTCTGTAACCGGTAAATTGATTTCGTTCCCTGTTTACGCTCCGAGATATACCGGTTAGAGCGATGTTCTTGGGAGCGTATCCTTTATTATGGGTTAGGCTCTCAAAATGTGGCTCTAACCGCTACGGGAAATAAACCGGTTTTCAATCCCTGTTAATTACAAGTAAAGTGTAGCCAGCTAGTGCTTAGAATTTGTTTCCAGGAGAAGCGAAAATATTCCATTTAACATGTATGAAAAAGATGAAAATTTCATACAGCCGAATTGGACCTATGTTAATATTTAACTTAAAACGAACTCAGGAACATGGTGTTAAAATGCTTCGGGTACGTCTCGGTCCCGGTGTATATATACTGTGGTCTAGTTGAGTTCTAATAATAACTACGTAATAAAAGCCGTAAACGTAAACAAAACGCTCGAATCTTTATAGAAGAACTCTAGAAGAAGGACTAGTCTCTATAGAAAACCGAGTCTCTCTCTCTCTATAGAAGACTACAGAAGACTGAAGTCCCTCCCAAGTTTAAAAGATCTCGAGCCTCGATTCAATTACTAGGGTCTTAAAAACGAAAAAAAAAGTCGAGTCTTGGAATTGGAGACTCCAAACAAACGCGGATTGCGGAAAATGTTCATAAATTTGGTTGTTTACTTCGTTATTATTATAATACCTCTACAAAAGTTAACTAAGCTAACCAAAACTCTCTTTTAAAGGAAAATTCTAGGAATATAAATTGGAGTGAACATTTTATACTAGAATATTGTGGTGAACTCAGTAATTTTGTCATTTATTTAAATATTATGACTTATCTCTCGATATTGCTTTAAGAAAACTATCTCTAGATATAGAAACACCTATACTAATCATAGTAATTAATACACAATAAGTGACAAATCTTATCCAAAATACGAACTTCTCCCGTTCTCAGCCCCGCCGCGCGGAGCAAATGTTGTTTTTTGACACATTTGTAAGTTAAATGTATGAGGAAAGTTAATGTTTACATATTCTATATAAATAGGGCTATTTACTCATATTTTTTTTATAAAGCATAATCTCATAGTTTAATGGTAGGCATAGATTTTGTAAGATTTTTTAACTCCTATTTTTCTACTTTATCACGGATCTCATTTTTTTTCTATGAACGAGTGAAAATGCGTTTCCTGAAATGAATTCCTCGTCCTCGAATTATACGAAAACGATATCAAACACGACCTAATTGCGGAGATATGGACGTAAGAGTGCGGCGCGGTAGATGGGATGGGAAGATCGGTATCCACCTATGTTGAACAAAGTGAACAAATAATTGAATTCAACAAAAAATTAACATTTTATCACAAACATTGCATTAAAGGGCATGGTGACACAGCAAAATTTGACACAATGGCCTTCAAAAAAGAACCGTACCTGTGTTAGTGCAGAACACTCAACATATTTTACAGCCTTTAGTTCCTTGGCAAGTTTTTCTCCTTGTTCTTGTGAAACTGGTTTTTGTTTTATTTTGGCCAGCTTTTCCATGGTAACTGGGTCATCTCTTAGGTCAATTTGTGTTCCAACGAGAAGAAATGGTGTTTTTTGCTGATGGTGCGTTATTTCTGGAACCCACTGTAACGGATAATTACTTGCTATCATTTATATCCACCAAGGCATACATTTTTAGAGGATTATCTAAACTGACCCAAACTTAGATTTTGAACCTTGGAAGCAATGATATTTTATATTAAGATACGTCATCGGCGCGCAAAAGCGTTCCTCAAACCGGAAGGTAATTTACCTTACTACTGATTAGTTACGCCGCGGCCGCTGACATGGACGCATCAAAGACAATAAAATTTTACTATCGAAAAGTAACAAATATATTTCGTACAAAATGCCGTCTTATGTTTTTTGAGGCTGCCGAAAATATATTGTAACTGTAAAAAGAAGAAAGGATGTTTTATTTCATTCGTGAAACATGAAATACAAAATTAGATATCGCATGAGTGCGTAAAAGACGGGTAGCTACACATGAGCTGGCACTTGTCTTGGCGAGAGGGGCGAGCAATTTGAAACAACTATTTATCTCTTTCTAACAATAGCGTTCGCTATGGATTGCCGTCTTTGTCCGTAGAAATATGTTAACGTAGCAACTGTTAGTAATTGGCGCCAGGTTTTAAATGCGTTTAGTATGAGTATAACTTATCTTAATATAAAATAAAATTCCTTGGAAGGGGATTATTAATACATTTCCAAATTAAAACAGATCCATCTTAACTTCTTAACGTACCTTCTCCTTAACATTTTCGAATGAGCTGGGACTGACCACACTGAAGCAAACAAGGAAAACATCCGTCTGTGGATAACTCAGTGGCCTTAACCTGTCATAATCTTCCTGCCCTAAACAGTAAAAATAAAACGTTTTTTACCTATAGTCTCAGGATGTGTCGTTGAAAATAATAGACATTATTATAATTATTATTCTTGATCTCAGTTTGCAGAAGGATCCGAGAAAGCAATTTACTCTTGTAGCTTTTTTCAGAGTCACTATTTTCCACGGTCGTAAAATTTCTTTATCGCATATGCATTAAAATACGGTTTCAGAAGAATGAGACAGTTCAAAAAGGCTACAAGCAAAAGAAATCTTTCAATCGGGGAAAAACGCGACGCAATGAACTCGCGATATATATCGACATAATACCTCAATTGAGAAAGATGCAGGCAAAAGGCGATAAAGTCATCTTGCGATTGCGGAAAAAAGCTACACGGGAAAAATGCGTTTACGGGACCCATCTAATCAATCACATACAGGTAAAACACAGAACTTTCTCCCTTTTATAGTAGACATGTGTTCGTAGGCTAAGCAAGCATTATTTGTCACTAGTATCATAAGTCGTTGGATAGCCTATCGCGCGTAGGGTAACCAGACGTCAGGAATTTTCCTGACATGTCGTGAATGCGGCCGGTATACGAAAATGTAAGGATTTTTTATATTTATTTTTTAATTTTTATCTACCTTTTTAGTGACATTTTTACAAAACACATCGATACCCCTATGCTGTACTTATTTTTACCACAAACTTCTGAAAATAATTAACTTTTTTTAACAGGAAAATATAATATTTAATACTTCATCTTCATAAGTATAATAAGTTACTAAGTAATCTACTTTAGAAGATTGTGAAGCTAAAATATTTCCATAAAAAATGTGATATTTCTCTCCCTCTAAGCAAAGTCCGATTTTTCCGATTTTTAAACATCTTGTAAATATTATGAAAAACTGGAGCTGTATGACCTTTCCAAGGAAAGAAACAAATAGAAAATTAAGAAAACCGAAACGGTGAGACCTCATTTTAATAAAAGATACAACATATTCAAACATCGTGGAAATCGAACTTGATTTATAGAAGATGAGAAACGTTATGGCCCAGAGCTAAATTAGTGTGTTTTTATTATAAGCAACGTGATTTCAGCGTCGGTACACAATCCTCTTATCTGGGCATCTATTCTACGACATTAAACAATACTGCCTTTGACGTGTTATGGTATTGTTTCCTTGGCCATCTTTACTGTCATGTAAATAAGAACTATCAATACGTTGACAATACGGTAACAGGTTAAAAGCGACATTATTAGTCGTCGTACAATAGAGGCCCAATAGACATTGTCAACAATAAAAGATATAAATAACTAACAACTTCATCGCGATCATCTAAATACCTAGTCAACATATCTCAACTCAAGGAAACATAATTGTTTAATTATTTCTAACATTCGCATTTGCAAAAATAACAATATAATAATAATCCTCTCTATATATTTTGTGACGCCGCCGGGCACTAAGTTAGGATTTTATTCATAAATCAGGGATTTTGTCAGGTATTTCAATAAATGTATCTGGTAAGCCTAGATGCGCGTTTAGATATAAATGGATGATTGATTCCTTTTTCGGCACATTCCTTTTTGGATATAATTCGTTTATTCTTCTTTCGGCACATTTTAGTAAATAAATTATACTATGAAATACTTGTGACTTTGCTTGCGTAATAAAATAAATTAATATTTATTAGTAAAATATTATATTTTAATCAATAAAAATAAAAGACAAAAATTAAACAGTACCTACACTGATTACTTAAAATAAAAGGGAACTAACTAATCATGAATTATCAAGAAGTTTTAAGACTTGTTGGTAATTCTTTAGCTCTGCCTACCCCACTCTGGGAATGAAGGCGTGAGTTTATGTATGTATGTATGTATGTAACTAATCATAACCAACAAGGTATCTAAATTCATATGCTTATATTATATTTTATGTCTTGAAAATAAAAATAATTATACCTAGGATTCATTTCATTTGTTGTACAGGGAGTCCGGTGGCAGATTTATGATTTAACTTGAAATAAAAAAATAACGGTTTAAGCTAGAAACTTTATTTATATCTCATAATGAAGATCACCAGGGGTCGGACCAAAAGTGCGGATGACTTAAAAATGACGTAATCTTGCACACATGATGATGTTTAAGTTTGTATTTAGACTTACGTGTGACCTTTAGTAACAAAGTAGTATTAATGAAACATAACAAAATAATCGTAAAAAAATTATCCATGGAATTAATAATACAGAGGTGATGATGAGAGAGAGAGGGTGATGTAGTGAATAATAGTATATTACACCACTAGGGAGATAAAACAAAGAAAGTCCGAGATCGCAGATGTTTGCGGCTTTTTCCGTACGCGTAGCGGGCGTAAAAAGCGACTTTATGGGCAGGTGTGACATAAACTTGTTACCATAAGGTATAATTATTTGAAATTAGAACAAGTCTGTGGGAACCTCAGATAAATAGGTTTAATACTCAAAAGTGGGAACAGTTGGTAAGATAAGTAAAAATAAAAAAAAGATAATTTGGTGTTATTTTATTATACTTATTATTTAATGAAATTATGCATAGATGACTATTTTTCTAACAAGTCTATTATTGTTGTCACAGACTTAAAATATGCTTGAATGATATTTTTTCCTCAATTGGTTGACCGGGGGAAAAAAAAATAGCCAACAATTTCGCGGTATCCATAACAATCGCAGTACTTGATTGCTCAGTTTGTGTAGAGATATCTTTGCCTTGTCCTGTAGTCTGCGTTCCTACGGATATTAAAATATCAGTTGTAGAATATATATATATATATATATGTATATTGCCACAATATTCGAGTAAAGATGACATTTTACAGCGTTTTTTATACATTAGTAAATATAATTTTTAGCTAAATATAATCGTGAAGATACAATAGCTAAACAATAAAGAAGTCAATTTATTGTTCATCTGATTGACAATATGTCAGTCAAAACCGTACTTACTCATTTCAAGTGGCGATATCGTTTAATAAAGAGGTTGATAAATGATAAGTGATAATTGTTTATGAAAATCAAAAATACTATTTGAAATCACAACCCCTGAAGATCACAAATGCGGAATTCATTACTTAAAAAATATTTCATCTAAATGTCGTCCCCCTACACGTGCACATTCCTGAAAACGGAGCCTCGCGTTTTGTACCACTCGCTGCAGCATATTCTGCGGAATGTTGCTGATTTCACTAGCGTTTTTTTTTTTTAACCAAAGACAATGTAAAAAGGTTATTTGGTGTTTTAACCGTGGATTAGACGATCGCGGGGCCCAGTAGCGACAATTTTGCTTGTTGACATGACCACTCATGTGAAAATGGGCCTCGTTACTCCAAAAAATGCAACTTAGAGTACGAAATCTGTGCAACATAACATTACATAACAACATATGTCACAAAAAACTTTGCGTTTGGTGAAATCATTTTCATTAATTTCTTGGACCAGTTGAATCCTGTAGGGATGAAACTTCAAATCTTTTTTCAGTATTTCATGAACTGTGGACTTTGGGAGTCCTAAACCGGCAGCTCTCTTCCGCACTGAAAGTCGTGGATTTTCTTGCAAACTCCGCTGCACTCTCAATATGTTTTCCGGCGTCCGTGTTAGCCGGCTGGGGCTTGATCTCGAGATATTTTGTGCTGAAGAAGTTTCTCGGAACCTTTGCACCCATGACCGAATCAAATTAACACTCGGCCCGTCACTTACACGACGAATATTGTAATGTGAACAAAATTGTCGGCGTGCAAGAACAAACGAATCATTAGCTTTAAAAAACGCTTCAACTGCATAAGAACGGTGGCGTTCTGACCATTGAGACATGATTTAAATGAAATCCGCAATATTGAACAGTGTATTCCCGCCAAATGTCAAAAACCATGTTTTTTTTTAAATTGTAAAATGACTTCGAAAATAGAAATCTGCCACCGGACACCCTGTATATAATGATTTCTGCCGAAAACGGAATGTGCCGACACAAGAATATGCTGAAAACGGAATATGTCAAAAAGGAATGTGCCGAAAAAGGAATCAATCAAATGGATTGCATTATTCCAAAATATAATACATACATACATACATACCTTCACGCCTTCATTCCCAGAGTGGGGTAGGCAGAGCTACAGAATTACCAAAAACTCTAAAAACTTGTTGATAACTCTGTAACCACAATTTGCACAATTAGGCTAAGATGTTTAACAGTGTATATTAGTGACAGGTAGCAAGCCCATCGCCTAACAGTACTACAAGCCATTATTCCCTTAGTCGCCTCTTACAAATATAATACATTTTACTAATTAATCTGATACTAACCAGCAGTATCAAAGAGACCTAGAGTGTAGGGTTCTCCACCAATCATGACAGTCACGGCATAGTTATCAAAGACCGTGGGCACATATTCAGAGGGAAACTTATTAGTGGTGTAGCTGATGAGCAAACAGGTTTTACCCACAGCCCCATCGCCCACGACAACACACTTGATAGTCTGCATCCTGATATCCTGTACAACCTTACTAATGTATTTTTGAGGCGAAGTCTGTGCTCATAGCAACCCCAGCTGTATGTTTATCTGAAACAAAAAATCAAGTACAGGAGTCATGAATGTAACTACATTTTTAGGGTTCCGTACCAAAATGGAAAAAAGGAACCATTATGGCAGGCTATCCCCACTAGGCCAGTCTATAACGAAATCAAACATCGCAAACGCGCATGTAACTACGATTTTATTACATGTGGTTAGGTCTCTTGAGAGTAGTTAACCGAGTAGTTAAGAAAAGTTGTAACCCTGAAAACCCTGTGCCGTTTTTCAAGCGTTTATCAAGTATCCTTGTGCCCTACTTTAATAAAGATAACTAAATTTGGTACTATTTGAGCGTAACCTCAGTACACTATGTATATAGGTTTCGGAGATACAGCAAGTCAAAGATGAGCAATTTTTTCAAAAAGTGAAAATGTTGTGGCTGGGTCATTTTCTAAGACACGTACCGGCTGAACTACTGCTCCCAGTTAAGTGTGTAGGGAATTTATTTAGCTTCAATCTAATACCGAAGTGGCTTCTACAAAAATATAAAAATACTAAAATATCGGATTTTGGTTAAATTATAAAAACATTGTAGGTACTGAATAATGTATATATCTATTTCTTAAAAAAACCAAGTGTAAATTAGATTTTTATGAAGTAATATAAATATGGTATCAAAACAAATAAACGAAAACATTTCATTTTTTTTATTTTATTGTTTTTTTTTTTGGAGACCATTTCGGCACACATCAACCTCATTGTACTTTTTAATTTAATGGTGTCGCTTATTAGGGGATAAGAAGTGATTGTACTACGTTATTGTATATTTTCTATGATGTACCCCTGTGTTGATGTGTTTGTTGAATAAACGTTTTTCTATTCTATTCTATTAAAACAACGTAAACTTAACATACTTAACGTGGAAAAAGGAACATTGGATAGAGCACTTGAGCCCTGGCTTTCTGCAAGTGCACGACCCTAAGCAACCTCTTTTTGCATTTGCAAGCCACCATTTTAAGCAGGGTCTGAGGACCGGGCTCTGCACACTTTGCCCATCTTTGACATGCTGAATCTCAGTCTCCTGCATAATGACAAAATAAACCAAATGTCGAACGTAACGAGCGCAGGCGCGAGAAAAAGCTAGCGTTTACGTAACAGGAACGTCCAATAGGAGCGGTAGGCATCGATAGCGGTGGGAACGCCCTCTGACCATACAACTGGTGTGCCTGTTACGTAGTAACTTGTATTTAATCTGTGCTTATGGTGAGACTTCGGTGTCTATCTGTCTATCTGTAGGTAAGTCACTTATGTAGGTTTATCTCTGAAACTATAGAAACTATCAACTTGAAATTTGGAATACTTATATAATTTGCTTGCCGGCATCTGTTTTAAGTAAAAACAATATGAAATTATTGTTCTAAATATGTTAAAAGGGGTCTTAAATGGGGGGTTGAAAATTTAAAGTGATTTGATTTTATAGGAAACGGGGCGTCATATGTAAGAGCTCAAATCTGCATTATTTTTTTCCGTGACGTACTTTTTAATTCATAGCCAAAAATGTACAACAAACTACCGTTCCCCTCCTCTTATCTCCGTATGGTAAGGACCAAAACATCTACAACTGATTTAAAGATAATTAACGCGAAAAATAAAATAATTAGTGTTCTAAATAGTGTTAAATATGCATGTTCACATCTAACAGCAAAGAAACAGTTTACTGCTCTGTACCTACCTATGGTGACAACTACTTCATTACGAGGAATTTCCAAGCAGTCTTTGCCAGTAGTCATTTTCAATACGTTTCACGTGGTCCAACCTCTTTTTTCCAGTCATTTTCGGTGATTGAAGCTAATGCCTTTTATGTTTGAGCAACTCTCTGCTTAACTAAATGCCATATATACTCAATTGGATTCAATGAAATCAAATGCTTTGAGCCAATCCACCATTACGCGTTTCCGATCTCTAGAAGTGGGGGGTTTATTTACCTGTGTGCTGTGATAGGAAGCATTGTCCATTACAATAATCGAATTTGGTATATTTGGTATTTGTGGTTGGTTTAGATTATTAGTAATCCATTTAAGATTTTTTTCAGTATTTACTTGGCCATTAATGCCATGATAATCCCCTTTCTTTGAATTGGCCTTCCAAATAGCTAATGCTCCCCTTACAAAACCGTGTTCAGAACCTGCGTGGATTATAATCCATCTATTCCTAGCACTGTAATTTTTTCGTATACCATGCTCGGACTGCCAGCATTTATTCACAGTGTAGTGACAATTCACCCAGGTTTCATCCACATAAACATCAAGCTTTTTGTTGGGACCTAAGAGGCATCATTTTCACGGATTCTTCTTAAATACCTAGCTCTCCAAGCTTTGATTTGCGGTTATTCTACTAACACCAATCGTTTCTGTGTGCACCTCTTAAAGCTAAATCCTAAATGTTTTTTCATAATATTTATAAATGTGGTTATTTGGCCAAGAAAGTTTATATCTAATTTAGCTTGATTTAATATTTTTTGCAGTCGGAACAATTTTTTGGCGGTACCTACATATTTGTTATAATATTACGTAAGGCACATTTGTCAAGATTGTCTAAAATAAATTTTGGCCTTCGTTTTCCTTTATAACGAGTGCTCAGTTTCAGAGAAATTTCTCTGGCAACATTCTCCTCGTTTTTATGGATATTACTGTTTTTTGCAAACGCCCGTCGCAGCCACCACACGATTTAAAACTTTGCGATTATTATTCAGTAATCCAATTATTTCCTATAATGTACCTATCCCTTGAAATAGTTACCTCAGATATCATATACACTTAGAACGACCATCAAAGACTTCAGAAGAACCTTCGTTTTATCATTTTCATTATTAAAATGTGTTAATACATTGAAGATGATTTCTCGGCACCGACCGTTTAACACTTTACCGCGATTCATATTGTACACTATAGTCTAATTCTATGGAACTTGCTAACTATGTAAACAAACCGCCATATTGAAATTGTCTCTGAATGATGAATTTACTGGTGATGGGCAATACTCCTTTACTTATGTCAAACCATATCGAATAATAAAATACCGAAAGTAAAAAACAAGTAGTTACTTATTTCTAATTTGTTTAATCACGATCTGAAGAAAAATCGGTACTTGAAGATGATATATCCCGTGTATTTATTACAAAAGGTGCCGTTATATCATCTGTGAGTGTGATCAGCGTGAATTAGGTAATGTGTAGGGGCCTTAATATATCGCCAACTTTAGCCACAACACTACCCCATCATAGACAATTTTATTGTAGAATTTAAAAGAAACAAAAACGTCATTCCATCGGGTCCTAATAACCAGGGCTCGGATTTTTCATCGCACGGTAAGATGAAAGAAAACTATGGAGTCGATATTAAAATTAAAACTTAAGTCAAATTCATACTCATACTCATCCATTTAAATAGCACTAAAGATTAAATTATAAATAAAAATGTTAAATGCCACGCCATGTTTATTACATAATAAACCCAATAATAAAAATAATATGAACATTAAGCTCCTAGTTATTAATATCCATAAAGAGCATGTAGCTGCAGGAATTAGTGTTTCAAAATCTTGACAAGGTATGACGTGTGTATTGTCCATTTCAAAATCACAATTGTAAAATGAATAAATCATGGTTATTTTTCCATATTTTCAGTAGCAAAGCAGGTTCTATTTCGTTGAAAATCCACTTGTGACTTGAAAAAGATCGTTCTACATCAACGGACGATACAGTCGCATATTCTAGTATTCGCTCAAATTGTTACGAACTTGCTATCTGTCTTATTTCAATGAAGTCCGGATTTCTATTGAGTACTTTTTCCAATTTATCTTTAATGGTCTCAGGGCCAAAAATTTGTGTAATCTCATCTTTTATTTGAAAACCCTGCTTTATAGAATTATTGGTGCACTGTAATTTTGTGATCGATTCAACAATGAGTTCATAATTATCTTTTATAAAACTAAGCTCGTTTAGCATATCGCACTGCTAGATCAAGACAGCATCAACTCAAAATCTTTTTTAGATTTGTTTCAATCTCATAGACGTTGTATTAAAGTTTATTTTAAAATACAGTTGTATTTTGAGTTACTCCTCTTTTGATCTGGCAGTGCGATATTTACGTCCAATATTGCAGTTTGAGCGTTTAATATAGCGACGGCATCTCTACTGTTCAATGTAAAAAGAATACTTTTTATTTTTTCATAATAATAGGCATAATAAAATGCAGCACTGAACCACGTCCCCCATCTGGTTACTAAGTGTTGCGGTGGTAAGGGCAAATCAGAAGCCATTGCTTTAAACAATCTTGTTCTTTATGGAGATTTAAGAAATACCATTTTTACATTGGATTTACTTGTCGACTTCTTCATGTTCTGATCTTATTTGTTCAGCAACACGATTAAGTGCGTGTGCTAAACTTGTATTCAGCGACCGAAATTCCATTCATTTTTTCAATAACCTTACACGATAGTAAATAGGGTCGACATGAAAATCCTTGCAAAGACTTTACCATTACATTAGTAACGCAATTGTCAACAGCATCCACAGTTTCATCTACTGAGAGCCACAAGTAACAATCATTTAATATGGTTCTTATTTTGTTTATGACTGGTGTGTAGATTTTTTGGAGATAATGCTTTCTTAAAGTAAATTCATCCGGAAGTTTCCTAGTCGAACATTTACAACAAAGATACTTATCCATCATTTTTTTGAATTGAGCGTGATTGAATCTGTTTCAAGGGATATTACAGGTAATCAGGAACAAAAAGATCTATGTAAAAGTCATTTGTTATTCCAGATTTCTGTTGATGTCGGGAACTAATACTAAGCATCTTAAAGTGTGACGTTAATGTCATATTATTTCATTTTTCAGTATTGCTATAGTAATAGTATAAAGTTTAGATAGAAACCCAAAGAATAATAAATTAATAGCAATATAAACCAGACTATAAAACGAACTTTGCACCAGCTTTATTTCTTTACGCATTGCGCAGCATTAAGTAGAGGAAAAGCCCCAAATATGGACTACCATATACTATTTGTTAACCCTTAATTTGGCAAAAATAAAAAAAGTCGGGAATTCAAACCCTTTTTGATTTTGAATCAGCAAAAAAATAAAAAAACATTCCAAACATTAAAAGTGAACATTATAGTATGGTCACTGTGATGTACACTGCCAAATTAAGGGTTAAATAAAACACAGGATTTTAAAGTTAAAGAAATGTAATAAAAATTAATCAGTCGAGAAATTATCTGGCAATCTTGTAACTATAATAAAAATGTTATAAAGAAACGAATTTTAATAATAAAATTGTACTTATAAAAAAACTCAAAATTAACCCTTTCAAAAAAGGGAACATTATATGGACCACTATGTTTATAATATGGCCTATGGGTGCGCAATATGGACCATAGTATCTAAGGTAAGATAATTATCACATTTTTTTCTACTAGAATTACTTAGGAACTTGTAGTCGGCCTTATATGTGGAAGTAATAGGTACTATAAAGTCTCCACCGTATATGCTTCCTTATTATAGTAATATTCACATAAAAATGAAATGCCATCGACACCTAGTTTAAAGGCTAAAAACTTGATGTATCTCCTAGTTAAACCAAAACCTAATGCCTCCAGTTAAAGTACATACCTATGCAGTGCGCACAAGTGCATATGACCATGTTCATAATATGGACTACTACTCCATATTTGAAACTACACTATTGGTCCATAATATGAACAGGTGTCATTTTGTCGTTAAATATTTTTCAAACAATACTAGTAATACGTGTCGTCACACGCTACAACAAGAAAGTTTACTAACAAAATAACGTTTCTAGGACACGGGGGTACAAGAATAAGCGGTGGTCATGAAAGAAGTAATAACCTTACAAAACTCACAAAAAAAAATCATCAAATGTGACTAAAAACTTCAATCGACGATAACTGACACGTGCGCGCACTGAGCTTCGCCGCGAACCACCGGCGCACTGTGGGACGAAAATCGGCTCTAGAGGACATAGAAATCGAAGTTCTCATTTTTATAATTTTTTGATGGGGATTGGTTTCATTTGCAGTTATAATGCTAAAATATTATTTTGGTTGGATTGCGTTTGGAAACTGATGAGTTATAATTTTTTTCCTTAAAATTTGTATGGGACAGCATGAAAAAGTCCAAATATCTCTGAAACCGCAAGAGAAACCGTTATATCCTCGCAGATGGTAATAAAAATAATTATTTGTGATTTTTTGGCGTAGTGCATATTTCAGTAATTGCTGCGGTTTTTTTTTTAAAAATCGATGTTTTTTTTGTTAGTCCTGGCGGATTATTTTATCAATACACGTCTTGAATATTTATATTTTGTATATTTTATACTCAAATTATAAATCAAACAATTTTTTGATTAATTATGATCGCTTAAAATATAAACAATTAAATATTTTTCCGGTAATGAGGCGATTATTGTGCATGTTTAATGAACTATATTCAGTAATGGGATTATACTTAATTTATTTTGGTTGTAAATAGTTTGTAATTATTTCTTGAGTAATTAGTTATAAGATTTAATGAGATCCCTTAATTAATTCTGATAAGTGATTGATAAATAAGTAGGTGATTACTTAACGAAGTGGTAAAGGAATCATCATTAGCTCACATCAATAAATAGACCAGACATTTTTCCGAGAGCGATAATCGCAATTATTCTGTATAACTGTGAACATCTGTACTCCTGCTAAAACCTAAAAATGACACATTTTTCTACCAACTTGGACCTATTTGTCGTTTTACAAAGCAAGAAGCCGGCATTTAACCATGAAGTATTGTTCGAAGCAGTGGTGCAACGTTTGGGTTCCAGTTTATCTGAAGACGAAATAGAAATACTTAGAGAATTCTGTACAAAGTTTACTCGATCTGCAGTTACGAAATGGCAAAAAAGTAACCGGAATACGAAAGACTTCAGAAAATACTACGAAAGTTGGCTTCAAGCTAATGTTGATTGGCCCAGCTGTCTACAAACTAATCTACTCAGCCTTGGACTACTTCAAGATTCGTCGTGTTCTGAGCCTTTGGAATCGTCAACTACGACTGATTTTACTTTACCAGAATGTTTGATACCATCTACTTCAACTGGAACAATGACCATTCGATCCAGAAAACCATTTGAAGAACTATCAATCAAGCAAAAAAAGAGAAGATTCGACAGTTATACAGGAGAAGACTCAACTGAATTAACATATGCAGCGGCAAAACTCTTGAAAGAAGATGGGCGTGAAGATATAGCATCCGTAATTGAGTACATGCTCAAAAATTCTGAAGCAGCAGCAAATATACAAAAAATGATCAAGAAATCAAATACTTCAGTTACATATTCACCAGATAAGGCACTCGGTCTTTACGTGGCATTAAAGCTGACTAAATGGCAATACATGACCTTAAGGGAGTCAGCTATTCAAGAAGGAGCCGAAGATCTTTATCCATCATACTACAAGATTCAGTCAGCGAAATTACAAAGTTACCCTCCGAAATCCGCTATAACCATAACGGATTCATCAGCTGAAATTAAACTTCAAGCTTTACTGGATTTAACTACGCAGAGGATTCTAAAAGAATTACCATCTAATATTGAAGACAAAGAGTTGACGCTGATATCGAAATGGGGTTTTGATGGTGCATCCAGCCAGAGCAAATATAAACAAAAAATGGATGGCGAAAACGATGACTCGAGCATATTCATGGCATCATTAGCACCACTCAAATTGGTTTGTGGTGAGGACATTTTATGGACGAATCCAAAACCCTGCTCACCGTCTTATTGTCGCCCATTGATGTTCCGTTTTGTTAAGGAAAGTAAAGCCGTAGTTTTGGAGTTAAAATCAAAGTTCGAAGAAGAAATTAAGGCTCTACTTCCTACGGAATACAATACAGCTAAAATAAAACACCTTTTGAAGATGACCATGATAGATGGTAAAATTTGTACTTATCTATCGGAAGCTAAGTCAAATGCTACGTGTTACTTGTGTTTGGCTAAGCCTACCGAAATGAATAAGTTAGATTCAGTTGTAGTGAAGCAGATTTCGACAGAATTATATGAATTCGGGTTATCTTCACTACATGCTCGTATAAATTCAATGGAGTGCCTTTTACACATTTCTTACAGACTGAGAATTAAAAAATGGGCTGCAAAAGGCGAGGAACTCAAAAAAATAATGAACGAGACGAAAAAAGTTGTTCAAGACCGATTCAAGGAAGAGCTCAACCTTTTGATCGATAATGTAAAGCAGGGATCGGGTACCACAAACGATGGCAATACAGCAAGAAGGTTCTTCGAGTTTCCTGAAAAAACTGCAGCAATAACTGGATTGGATGAAGAACTTGTTCGCAGATTTGCTGTAATACTGCAAGCAATAACATCTGGAGAAGAAATTGATGTTATGAAATTTAAGGAATATGCCTTTAAGACTGCTCAAAAGTTCGTAGCAATGTATGATTGGTATTATATGCCGTCAACTGTGCATAAGCTATTGATTCATGGAGCAGACATTATCGCCAGCAACGCCATTGTTCCTATCGGAAGTCTCTCGGAAGAGGCTTCCGAAGCTCGAAATAAAGATTTTAGGAGGTTCAGGGAGCATAATTCTAGGAAAAGGAGTAGGCAAGCTTGTAACGAGGATATACTGAATATGCTTCTATTATCCTCCGATCCTCATATTACGGCAATAAGACCTGGATAAGAAGAAAAGGCAGGCATTTTTTGCCGAAACTAGGTCTTTATTTTCGGTTCAGGAAGTCGAACTGGAACAAGAGGTTTCAGATCCGTGTGATCTATATCAAAATGAGTCCGATATAGAGCATTCGTTAGATATATTACCCTGATAAAAAATATTATGTATTGTGTTTATTTTAGTCACATTATGGATAGTTATTTTTTTTACATTTTCTACTTTTATTTCTAATTAGTTATACAGAAAAAATACTATTCTATCACGTTTTTTTTTTATTTTACTTTTTATTATAAATATTTATATATGTAAGAAGAGTATTTGCATTCCGCTACCTCCCCCTCCTACATAAGTTGAAAAAAAATATACGCCACGGACTTAAAAAAAAGACAAAATAACATCGATTTTTCAAAAAAAAACCGCAGCTATGACTG
Organism: Acleris emargana; assembly: GCA_927399475.2. Taxonomy (NCBI): domain Eukaryota; kingdom Metazoa; phylum Arthropoda; class Insecta; order Lepidoptera; family Tortricidae; genus Acleris; species Acleris emargana. The sequence continues at coordinate 35,335,764 of OV656835.1, forward strand.
AAATATGCACTACGCCAAAAAATCACAAATAATTATTTTTATTACCATCTGCGAGGATATAACGGTTTCTCTTGCGGTTTCAGAGATATTTGGACTTTTTCATGCCGTCCCATACAAATTTTAAGGAAAAAAATTATAACTCATCAGTTTCCAAACACAATCCAACCAAAATAATATTTTAGCATTATAACTGCAAATGAAACCAATCCCAATCAAAAAATCATAAAAATGAGAACTTCGATTTCTATGTCCTCTAGAGCCGATTTTCGTCCCACAGTGCGGCGGGGAGCCGCACCTCAATGGCGTCAAAAGCGGCCAACTTCACTTCGTTAGCAATGCCACCTAGCGAGATATTTGAGTGGTCCATATTATGTACCTGGTCTATATTTGGGGCTTTTCCTCTAAGTGAGAGAAAATGCAACGTTTTCACGTTTCAAATTTTCACGAGGTTTAAAGACGTCAAATTTGAATGGAACTCGGTACCTATGTCCGCGATCGTGCATGTAAACACTTTATTGTACCAAACACAGAAATTCAAATACAATATTTATAGAATAGTAATGTACAAAGGTAAACTTATCCCTGTAAGGGATCTCTTCCAGCTACCCTTTGGGTGATTGAGGAAAACAAGAAAAAAAGGAAGTGGTCACGTATATTATCCACGCATATTCACCCTCCCCCCATCGTCACCCCATGCGACATTTTTTATTCCCTAACCTAAAAAAATGGCTCGGCGGAAAGAGATTTGTGTCAAATGAAGAGGTCATCGTCGTCACAGAGACCTATTTCGACGACGTTCCGAAATCTTATTTTTTGGATGGCTTATTAGCAGGGATCGGAAATTCGGATCGATATTTACCTATACTTTCGCGCCGGCTTTGTTGTTCAGTTGTATGGAGGTGGACTCAATCATATAATTCATAATAAAATTTCCGGGATTTCAAAATAATATATTACACCGGCATTAATTCATAATTATTTATTTATATTAACTGTTTGAAGTTATTTTCCATGTATATGTTTAACCAAATGATATTTAATTTACCTGTAATGTACGAATTTATAGGAGCAAAACAGAATGTTCTTAAATGAATCCTACATGTTAAGTAATTATTATATTAACGTTTTGTAGAATCCCAGAATACCAGAACTTAAATTATTAAAATAATATTTTTAAGAAGCCGACGCCATGTTTGCCTATCTTTTTCCGGGATTTTGCCAACTTTAGGTAAATATCGATCCGAATTTCCGATCCCTGCATTAAAGCTAGAATACCGCTGGCTGTTAACGACTGTTATGTACACTAAGCTACACTCGGGAGCAAAGAAATCGAGCCACCGTTGCATTTTTTACGTCGATGCTAATAGGGTACTTGCCTCATATTAAATTTGGCTTAATAAATTAATATTTTCTGTAGTATTAGATTAGACCAAAGAAACCAATATTTATCGATTTTAGATATTAAAAGTGTAAGATGGCTACATATTTTCTATTTAAAATTGTTCATTTTTTATTTAGAACTCCGAAAACGCTGTCGGACATGGTGTGACGTCATAGGACTCTAACGGCCAAAGCCTATATTCAAACCGAGGATAGATAAGGCTTACCTCAGGTTAAAATTTGACATTTGCCCATACAAAATGTGTCAAATTTTAATCCGTAGTAAGCCTATCTATCCGCGGATTGAATATAGGGTTTGGCCGTAAGCAAACTTCATGTCGGACCTTATACGAGTGAAGTTCGCTATGTAATCTGCAAGTATTCTGTGCTGTGACATGACATTGACATTTATGACCCGTGGACTTTTGAGGTTGTGTTGTGATCGTAATCGGTTTAATATTAGTAAAAACCTATTCTGCGTGTTACTGTTACTGCTTTCTCGTTTTATTGATAAGAGCAATCATGGATGTTGGATTCGTGAAGGCAGATAGCACAAACTTACCAAGAATCGACACGTTGATGGTCGGTAATTTTTATTTCACTGGGCACTCTAATGTAAACTGGTGGAAATCATGGTTTTTATTAAAAAGTATCGAGGTTTTCACAATGATAAACGTTTATTTATATGTCAAATGCACTAGTCAAATGTCAATGTTTGTTTTGGGCTCGGATGACGTCACAGCACAGATAATCTATAGACTAATATGGCTGTAGGTAAGCGTTTTCACCTGTTAACGAAAACTAAACTTTTAAAATAAAGTTTTGCGGTTTTCTAGGTCCTAAAAAAATATGGCAATATTTTTTTTAAGCTAATCTGACAATAATTAATAATTTGAGACCTACTTTAAAAAAGAGGCAACTAGCCTATTGTGTAAAGGCCGTGTTATCATGAAAATTCAAATGCCATATGATAGGTAATTTTGTGTTCTATCAAATGACATATTTTTTGGTGGTGGGGATGGGTATTTCCCTTCATTGTGGGCAATAACAATACCCGCCCTCTAATTAGCTCGTTAGTGCACATACTGATTGTGCCACGTCATTAGGTATAAAACCATTTTGTTTATTGTTTTTACATCATTTGTTTATGATACGTTATCCTGAACACATCTCTGCTCGATTCTACTGGAAAACCTTGAAGAAACATGGATACTACCCCATCTGAAGCCGCCCAAGCAGTTGCTCTGTTGCAAACTGGGTTGGGTCAACGTGAAGTGGCCCTACAACTGGACCTGACGCGTTCATCTGACCAACGTGTGTTCCAGAGGTTCCAAGCGACTGGTGCGTTCTCCAGAAGACCTGGCACTGGCCGGGTACGCTCTACCTCGGAGCAAGATGACCACTTCATTGTTGTCAACTCGCTACGAAATCGACGACACTATGCTGTTCAGCTTCAGCAGAAGCTACGAGAGACCCGGATTGTGTCCATCAGCCGATGGACTGTTAGAAGAAGACTGGCAGAGAAGAATTTAACTTCACACAAGGCTGCAAATGGCCCTAAACTCACCCCGAGTCACCGTCAAGCACGTCTTCGCTTTGCTCAGGACCCTTGAGCAATGGAGGGCAGTACTTTTCTCCGACGAGTGCAGGATTTGTCTTTTTGGCAATGACGGCAGGGAGAGGGTCTATCGAAGGCCTGGAGAGCGATTTTCACAATGCTGCATCGAAGAACGAGTCGCATATGGAGGCGGTTCATGCATGGTCTGGGCCGGCATTTCTTTGGATGCGAAGACAGACATTGTGTTCGTCACTGGGCCTGGTGTCGGGGCGAATTCAAGAGGATTGACTGCTCATCGGTACATTGAAGAGGTCCTCGCTGAACATGTGGTCCCATTTGCTGGCTACATCGGTGAAAACTTCATGCTGATGCAAGATAACGCCAGACCACATACAGCCCGGATCACTCAGGAGTACCTAAGAGAGGTTAATATCCCTACCATGGATTGGCCAGCACGATGCCCGAACTTGAACCCGATGGAGCACGTCTGGGACGAGCTCAAGAGGCAAATCCGGGCCAGAGATCCCGCTCCTGAGACTCTGCATCAGCTCAAGACAGCGATCGAGGAAGAATGGGCGGGCATACCTCAAGACTTTCATCAAAAACTCGTGCGTTCAATGAAAAATCGCATGCGTGCATGTCGATTGTCTAGAGGAGGCAATACACGTTATTAAAAACCGATAATTTGTTTTAATTTTCATAAAACTTTTAAATTTTTCCCTTGTATTGTTCGGTTCTAAAGTGACCATTTTGAGGGCCTTGCGGTTTTCGGCCCTGAAATGACTGAAAATATTCATCCCCACCACAAAAAAAATGTGTCATTCGATAGACGACAAAATTACCTATCATATAGCATTCGAATTTTCATGATAACACTTACGACCTTTACACAATTAGCATCGACGTAAAAAATGCAACGGTGGCTCGATTTCTTTGCTCCCGAGCCGAGTGTATATGATGGTCATGTACGTAACGTGTTATGATGTCATGAAAGTTACAGGATTTTTTATCGCGGTCATACCTCTTTGTCTAACTCCATTATCAATCTGCGTTAAAATTTATGCGATAGATATACTTTTCAAGTGTGCTTTTCATTACGTTCCTTCTATGAGAATTCTATTTCTATGGTTTGTGCTTTGATTTTGACAGATGTCAAAACAAATGTCTACTGATAGAATTACAAACGAATGGTACGGACCACTCATTTTTAAATTTTGTCGTAATTCAAAAATAACTTATTCTCCGTTTTTTTCACTTTCGAGTGAAACTTGCAAACGCTCGAAAGTCAAAAATAAGCCCCCTGTCCACCATTCTTAGCTTTGCTTCGTTTTGAAATTAAAATTTTACTACTACCTGGGAGACTTTCAACTAAGATTTTTCAATTAATTCTGATAATAACCAAAATTGCTATACCTCGTTGGATAGCTGAAGAAATGTTAATATTTTTAAGATTGTCTTCAGTATTACTGCCATAGACTTTTTTTTAAATATTGGTATAAGAAAAAAATATTTCGTCAGTTTATTTCCTTCTTTACCTATCATTCATATACTACGACTCGGTTTGTTCAGTTAATGGCAATTCAAGTGTCGATAAAGTTGAAGCAACTTATCTACTTATTGTATAAACAAACAAATTAAATGAAAGGATTCCAAAAAAAATGTTGCAATATACAAAAAATCGGTATTTAAGAATAATTATCTTAAAAGTTAAATATCTTGAAAACGGTTAAGTTTAGGATATGGTGTTTCTTAGTCAAAGTGGTCAGAAATCATAGAAACTGCAACCCCTTAAAGGAACTAGGTCGACTTAACCAGTAACCCTGTATAGTCCTCGATCCGATAATACGCTTTAGACATTAACGACTTTTTCAAGTAATTTTTGAGAGCTGGAAAGGGTAACTTTAAAACTACCTCAGGTAATTTATTATAGAAATGAATGCATTGACCAACAAATGATTTATGTACTTTACGGACGCGGAATTTTCGAACAGCTATTTTATTTTTATTTCTAGTATTTCAATTATGTATATCAGATTTTTTTGTGAAAGAATCCATTTTTTTTATAACATAAATAATATTCTCATAAATAAATTGAGACGCTACAGTTAAGATATTAATTTCCTTAAAAAGATCTCTTAAGGAGTCACGGGAATTTAAGTTGTAAATAGAACGAATGGCCCTTTTTTGTAACACAAATATAGTTTGTATGTCAGCTGCCTTACCCCAAACCAGAATACCGTACGACATAACACTATGGAAATAACTATAATAAACTAAGCGAGCTGTCTACACGGAGTCAACACGGACATACGGCACTTTGCTTACCACCATATCATCGCCAATTCAATCCCATTGTAAACATTTGGGGAATAGTCAAAAATTTTATTGCCAAAAAAACGTTTCAATTAATATGGAGTCTATTAAAAGTTTAGCAAAGGAAAAAAATGGTATAATATAAAAACTCAGGAAGAACGGAAAAATGTATGCTTACATACATTGAAGGAGGAGCAAAGGTATCAATGTCAAGAATTACAAATGGACGCAATATCGGAGATTCATTATAAGTGTTTCCTCGGAATAAAATGACAGTGAAATTGTTTCTGTACAGTCCACTGATAAAAATGAGGATGACGAAATGGGGAGTGATTGAGGTAAAAATAGTATTTTTCACCATCGTGTTATTATAATAGAGAGCTTTATAGTCGAGTACCGTGTTTAGGCCACGAAGCTTGCTGAGTGGCCTAAGGTACGAGATTAAAAAGCTTAATTATAACACTATTGTGAACAATACTTTTTGTACGAGTTCATTAAAATTAATAATTTAAGTCATTAATACAAGTATATAAGAAAACTAAATATCGTACGTGTTCTACTATCCAACTTCTTTGACACAAGATAATTGAAAAGTAGATTTTTGACAGAAGAAGCGACGCTGATACGTTCCGAAACGCCACAGATTGGCAATTTTGTATCGGATCGAGTCTCCTTAAACAAGGACACATATATGGAAATCCGAAGTTCTATTTTCAATTTTTTTTAGGTTGTCTAGAGCGTATCGAAATAGTTATTTCGGTTGTTTCGGAAGTAACAACGATGAAAATAGTGACGTTGCAGTATTCTCTTATAAATCTTAATACACAGATTTTAATCGACGAGTATAAAAAAAAAATTTAGTAATTATTAATATGTACAACTCATATTAAATATTTATATAAATTATTTGCAAACTGTACACAACTATTAACAAACCGCGATTCGAATACACTTCGGAAGTACCGTTAGCACAAAAGTACATATAATAAATAAATATAATTAATTATAAGTCAATCTATGAGATTTTTTAGATGACTTTCCCAAACGCATTTTTTCTTCGAAGATAATTTTCTTTTCGCGTTTTTCCCGAAAGTGATAATTAATAGTAGCTTTTTTTCCGGCGGTTTATTTTCACATTCGTGTTTTTACCCTTGCGAGTTTTATCAAGTCGCGTCATTTCCTAGCATTATATATTCACAGTAGTGTTACCCACTCCAAAAATTAAATTACACAGAGTTGACGGAGCTCCGCTACCGCGGAGCTCCTATTTCTAGATTATTTCGCCCTCCGGGCCTGCTGCAAAACTAACATAACCTAAACCTACCTACATTACGATGTAATTACTTTTGGGAAAGAGAGAGACTGGGATAGAAATCGATCGGGAAAAAATGCGACTGGGAAATAAGTCGACCGTGAACAACAGCGACGGTAGTAAAATCGACCGAGGAAAAACAAAATTGGGTAAAATTAAAAAAGGGAAAAAATGCGAAAAGAAATATCGCTTCACAGAAATAATGATTATGTAAAATGTATCTAACAAGTCATCTATGATATCTTCATAGTTTAACTGCAGACACTTATAGATAAAAGTTTTACAAAGAATTGCTTCATCATAATCCTTCAGTTCCTATAAACAACAACTCTACCTATTCTTGGTAAATAAATGCTGTGTCATTTGTTTTATAAAAAAAATTAGTCATAAAAATATTTGACAAATCAATGTCATTATTTCCCACATAATTTTCATGTTACCGAATCGCTGTACGTGCAATTGTACGTGTCGAAAATAAATTTGTATAGTGTACAGAATGAATCGTGGAAATTCCTCGTAATGAAGTAGTTGTCACCATAGGTAGGTACAGCAGTAAACTGTTTCTATGCTGTTAGATGTGAACATGCATATTTAACACTACTTAGGGTGTGTGATGATACTAATGATCGGTATAAAAATAATTAATATAATTTCATTTGCCCTAATATACACATAACATTTGATATAATTTTAAAGGATATAATCACTTATCTATATAATAAAAATGAATAGCTAAATGTGTTGCTAAGCGCAAAACTCGAGAACGGCGGAACCGATTTGGCTTATTTCTTTTTTTTTGTGTTTGTCATTGTCAGGACAAGGTTTTTATGACAGAAAATAATTGAAAAATCTATCGGGGAAGTCAGAAATTTGCAGCGGGGAGAAGCCGCTGGCAGGCCCCTAGTTTTATATAATAAACCATTGGTATATTATCAAAATATCTATTTTTATTTACTATAATTATCATTTGGTACATAATTTATTTATTATAAACATTATTTGGTTTTCTTAATCATCATTTTGTATAAAAGTCATATTGTATAACTATCATGTGGTATATTATTTTTTATTGCCACATATTTAAAATATTCTTCTCTTCTGGTAGTTGTTAAGTATATTTGTTTGGAATAACTTTTTTTGTCGAATGGTTTTTTGGTACAACGCTGACCATGAGGCAAAGTCGACGGAGCTCCTATTCCGCGTAGTTATGGCGCTTCGCGCCTTGACACAATTCTAACCTAACCTAACCTATATATTAGTTGAGACCTAGGAGTTACCGCTCTGTAGGGTGTGACCCTAGGTCCGTAACTCCTAGGTCTCAACTAATATATAGGGGCGTTTTCCAAAAAAAGTGTACACGTGACGAAACGGAGAAGTAAAACTTTTATGACTCCAATTTTGAAATTTGACTATTTATTCGATTCATTATAAGCAGGGATCGGAAATTCGGATCGATATTTACCTAAAGTTGGCAAAATCCCGGAAAAAGATAGGCAAACATGGCTTCTTAAAAATATTATTTTAATAATATAAGTTCCGGGATTCTGGGATTTTACAAAATGTTAATATAATAATTACTTTACATGTAGGATAAAACATTCATTTTTGCTCCTATAAATTCGTTAGGTTAATGAGTTACAGGTAAATTAAATAACATTTTATAAATCTATACATGAAAAATAACTTCAAACAGTTAATATAAATAATTGATTATGAATTAATGCCGGAGCAATTTATTTATTTTGAAAACCCAGATTTTTTTGTAATGAATTCTATGATTGAGTCCGCCCCCATACAACTGAACAACAAAGCCGGTGCGAAAGTATAGGTAAATATCGATCCGAATTTCCGATCCTTGAATATAAGTTAAAGTATATTTATTGAGAAAATGACATACAAATATTGAGAAATACAGAAATTAACGACATTATTACTTCAGGTTGTGGTCAAACTAGTTCGGATTCGTCACAAATATAAAAATCATTATATATTGAAAGTATTATTTTATGGACCATCTATTGTTTATACATTAAAAATAAACACAAAAAACTTTTTAAAACAGGCTTGTTTTATAGAATTAATGGAACAAATAATCTTTGAGGATAAAATATGTGACCATTTCGTCACAACAGCCTTCTTTTGGCTGCTACACGTTAATTTTTTTGGTATAAAGCAGATACATGTCATTAAACAATATTTAAATATACATAATTTAATATCCATTTAGAATTATTAACGCTAAAAAAACGTGAATTGTTATGTGTGAATTCCAGCAAAATACAATTGTTTTTAACAATTCAAATCTTGGGACAGTGACTATGCGGAATCTCATGTGACTATCTGGAAAATGTAAGGCATAGTACACACCTAGGTTTGACATGGAAGGAAAAATAACAAACGAATGTGTTTGATGTGATGTTGTATTTATTAATTGTAAATAAATCTAAAAGTGTTAGATCGTTTTTATAATCTTTCTCACAAATTACGATGTATTATTTATTTCTAAGTTTTCCACAGTTTCTTATTAAAAATATTTTTTACAATTATACATTAACATAAAACAAAACAAAATAATAACAAAAACACTCTAACCAGTCTTTAAATAAAAAAGAAACAAAAATGTGTGTGATCTTTTATCACTGGGTAAATACGACACCCTATTTTTTACCTATTTATAATGACAAACCAACGTTTAGTTGTTTTAAATAGTATTTACTCTTAAATTAACTTACTCTCAATAAAATCAACAAACTAAAACAAAAACACTGAATTATAATTCTAATCAGTCTAGCAGAGTTAAGGCTCACTTTTATGTCTAGGTAATTATAATTAGGTAACTAGGATAATGTTAAGTCAGTCACAGCCGCAGTTGCAATGACTACTCTATATACGTTTAATTTTAATAACACATACATACATACATACATACATACAAGTCATACTGAGAATCTCCTTTTTTTGAAGTCGGTTAATAAAATGAATTACACCGTCAAATTTCGATTCTGCACTAAGCTTTAGAATTCCAATTCGACACAAAATCGTTCCAGTAGTAGATCACGTGACGATTTGGATGTGACGATTTACACCACAACAAATTAAAAGCATAATATTTAATGGTCTAAACCCATTGAACCGTGAAATCTTTCCTGTTTCGGATACTATACAAGTTTATTAATGTTTAATTGTATAACACGAAAGTTAATCATTTGTACTTACCGAAAATACTGTGACTTTACCGGAACACTTTTTTTACACCATCACAAAGCGACCACCTTTCGTCACAACTTCTTTGACACTGACGCTTAATCAGCCAATGGCGGCGTATTAACTAGCATCCTAATGTTGCAAGGATCCAAATATTAACAACTCCTTTAGTGGAATTTTGGCTGAAAAAGTCGTCTAAAATCGCTGTGACGCAACCGGATTTTCCGGTACGTTCAATTTTTTTCAAAGTAAAATGACAATTTTTTAAGTTATAGACCGTATTTACGTATAAATGAAGCACACATTCCTGTATCTGGACTCATAAAGTATCTGTGTGACCACATTAAATATTCATACAAGTTTATTATACGTTCCATTTTAGGGTTTGAATATTGAGAATCGACGTGGGACATAAGGAATTTTGCACTTTTTGTTTCTTTCTTTTATGATAAATCTATAAATTAGAATATATTCATCGTGTTATAAATATATTTCGAATGCCAAACACTTATGGAATCAAACTATATCACTCATATTTCCAAATAGAACGTAGAAAGTAAAACAAAACATCTTTGAATCGGTGGGACATTCAAATTTTGCTATGTACACTTTTTTTGGAAAACGCCCATAGGTTAGGTTAGGTTAGGTAACTAACAAACCGACCCTTGTGGTTGGACACGAGTTAGTATAGACAGTATTTTTTTATACCAACTGTACTTTATATGAAATTAACTTTATATCATAAGTTGATTATAGTAAATATGCATTATTTTTTTTTTTGACGACCCGGTAGCCTAGTCGGTAGTGACCCTGCCTACGAAGCTAGCGGTCCCGGGTTCGATCCCCGGTATGGGCAAATATTTGTGTGATGAGCGCGAGTATTTGTTCCTGAGTCTGGGTGTTTTCTATGTATTTAAGTATATATTTATCTATATAAGTAGGTTTATCGTTGCCTAGTACTCATAGTACAAGCCTAGGGCTTAGTTTGGGGCTAGGTCAATTTGTGTGACATAGTCTCCTGATATTTATTTTATTTTATTTATTTATTATACTTAATGTATGTTACATAAAATATTTTTAGAATAAATGATCGTTATATAAAATGATAATTTTAACATATTTAAAAATATTAAATGTTGTTATATGATTCAATAATTATATCAAATGAGCGTTATATCGACTGATATTATAGAAAATATTTTTATATCGATCGTTACGCACCCACTTATCTATTTTGTTTTCTCTGTACCAGGTGATGATACGGACAGCTCTGAAGACGATGGTGTTATGAATTAATAATTTTTGATGGTGTTCCTAAATTTAATTATCACATTTGTATTTTTTTAAAGTAGGTAATATAATTTGTTTTTTTTTCAAGTTACTTCGTACAGAAATAAGTATTTTCATTTATCTGCACACTACCATTGACAATGTCATTTCATGTATTAATTCAGAAACGACATATCGTCGGTGAGACTGCAAAACCGCGTAACTAACAAATTTATGATAGAGAAAAATAAACCTTACTCTCTTATAAAAAAGATGCATTTTGCTCTTTATTTAAAATTTGACTTACGCGGTTTTACAGTTTCAGCGACGATATGTGCTCAATTGTATTCTAATCGCGGTTTGATAATACATACAACAGGTGATTAACTAAGTTATTCACCTATAATCTCCTTGGTCAGAAATATATACAAAAATAATGCTGGGTGGTATGGATTCATATTCGTTTGTTATTTTATTTTCAAAATGTATTAAATTGATTTCTTTATTGCATCACGTTTATTTGTCTCCTACAAGTGTGTCGAACATGTCAAGTGTTCATGTTCAAGCAACAATAGAGATGTGGGCGTCAGTAAAGAGCGAGTCAATGAAATAATTCATGAGCATTTGAACATGTCCAAGGTTAGTGCACGTTGGGTCGCCAGAATGTTGACAGCATTTGCGAAGAAGCTTTGGACACGAGTTGAGCGAAAGAGGAAGAAATAATTTCTTCATGTGATGAGACTTGGATTAGACAATGGGACCCGGACGGAAAGTAAGCAAGAGTCGTTACAGTCCATCTGTCGTCTGTCCATCGGCAGGTAAACTTATGGCTTCAATCTTTTGGGACACAGAAGGGATTTTGCCCATAGATTATTCACTGAAGAAAACTACAATGAATGCTGATTATTTTATTACACAAATTTACTATATCAACTAAGAGAGACAATAAAAGAAAAACGGCGAGGTTAACTAAGCAAAGGAATTCTGATTTTGCAAGATAACGCCCGCACAACGAAGCTAGCAATTAAAGACAATGGCTTCAAAACCATTGACCATCACCCCTATAGTCCATTATCTGTGGCAATTTTCCTTTTCAGGCTACTCAAGAAAGACCTCAGGGGACGAAGGTTTATGACCGATGACGAAATGAAGGCTGCGGTTACTGACTTTTTTGACAACCTTTTTTTTTAATGGCTTAAATTTAATATTTGTTTCTTTTTTATGGCATGGGAAGGCAGACGAGCACACAGGCCACCTGATGGTAAGTGGAAACTGTGACCCATAGACATTCGCATTCACAAGACTGCAAATGCAATGCCAACCCTGAGGACAAAGATGAAATGCCTCTATGCTAGTTATTTCACCAGCTGTCTTATCCCCAAAGTGGAACACAACAGTGCAAACACTGCTGCTTGGTGGTAGGTTAATGGATGAGATGGTGGTACCAACCCGGACGGACCTTGCACAAGGTCCTCCCACAAGTAAAAGTGTAGTATGTGCATTTTATAAGTAAGGGACTCCTTACAAGAAAAAAAAATGACACTTGTGACCTGTTAATGTTTAATGTCAGCGCTTCTTGAGAATATTTTTCCGTTATGGTATTAATTTTTTATATTTATTATGTTGGATGATGTTATTAATAAATAAAATGGACAAATGCCACGTAAAAATAAAACAAACCACAAAAAAATATTTATGCAAAAAGAAAACGAAAGCACGGGAAGGGGAGCACTCTGGTCCGTGGTCCAACAGCTCGCCACTAGCTGCCCTGCGGCCTATTATTGTTATTATGTTACTACAGTCGCAAAACTGGCAGACATCATGAAGAAGCCGTTGCCAACAACAACAACAACTTCTTTCGAAACCCATGAGAAACAACATGGGCCTAGAATAATGTGTACAATCGATGATTTTATGTTAATTTAAATTGGAAATTATTTAAATGGTCTGACTCGTTTTCGGTGAACAACAAATGTTGGGATTATGCTTATTTTTCCCATAAAATACTAGTAAGCAGTACTTGTTATTACTTGTTATGTAATTGTAATTTTCCTGTTATGTTTAAAGATGTGATTAATTTTTGAGGGAGCATGTTGAAATTTATCTCATTGTACAAAAATGAATGTTCAATAATAAACAAAATTTCAGTCAGTTCAGTAATGCATAGACTAGAATATGCTCTATAATTGTATATTGACAATGCGGCTCACTTATAACGCTCATCTCATTTTAAAAACATTGTTTTTCTGTACTGACTTTCCTCATACATATGAAATATTACAGTCAATACAATGATTTTATTTAAAACTTCCGCACCTTAAATATAAAATCTGGATGTGGACAACTGGGAATAAAAAATCCCCAATCCCAGTTGCAGTGTTACAGTTGCACTGCAGTGTAGACAAAGAGGTACGGACAGCTTGGAAGAGCCGAGAAAGTCTTAGGGGAGGCCTACGTAGCAAACAAAATCAACCAGATCAACAAAGTCAAAGATCAATTAAGAACAAAATAAATTTAATAAGTTAACATTATTATTAGCGTTGACATTCATTAAATAACTCTTTGGTTAAGATAATATTTATTTGTTAGAGTAAAACATTCGCTTCAGCCAAAGATGCTAACCTGATGCAAATTAAGTTAAACATCACTCATTTCTGTCAACTGCTGGACTGTGTTGGTTTGTTCCAACAACATTTTAAAATCATCAATATCATCATGCATAATCATATGATTCAATAATACTAGAAACTATTAAACTTGAAAAATCTTAAGTACCTACTTCTTGTGTATTGAAGTTGAAAGTTGCCGTATCCAGCAACAGTCGCTATAATAAATGTGCTGACAATTGATGACAATTATAGTAAATGTGATGACAATTGATATTAACATTCATTGCAGTTTTAAGAACAGCTTTAAATAAAGATCAAAGCCGAAAGGAGAGAGTTAAATTTCCGATATAGTATTTAAAAGATACTAGCGGCAAGCACTTCCAGTTACCTTAAATCACTAGATTACAAAAAGAAAGAGGACAATGACCCTTAATTATGTCGTGTAAACATATTAGTATGCGCCACAAGTAAAGAAACAATTCCAGTTTTACATTACACGGATAAATAAAGAACATCTCTTCCCTAATAGTATACCTAATATTAGGCTTAGACATGGCAAAAAGGTACAAAGATAGTTATTACAGACACCGTATCACTGCCAACAAATGTATTCCTATACGTTCCTCTATACTTTGAACTCATAAATATCTTCAAAACATAATTACTTACAGATATTAACTAATAACAAGCAGGGCATTCTCGTACATACCACAGAAAAACCTTCTTTACATAATCACGGCAATACACATTTCGACGTCCATTTTGTGTGTAGTCGAGACAAGAAACTGCAAGCATCGCGACCGACTATAGCTAAAATTATGTTGCGCATGTAAGCACTTTTTAGACTTACCTTGCAGAGAGACGACTTTACTATTAATCAGTAAATAAACTCCAAATAACTATTAACGTATACAACAAACTATTTTAAAAATGTATTGCGGGTTATTAAGACGTTAACGGTGACGCCATTGATTAATTTGCTATATAGATAGTAATAGTATAGTCAATTCTAGATAGATAGAAAAAGAGTAGGACAGAGTCGGTGTCTGTGGTTTACGACAAAGCATAGACACAAAACATTACACATTATGACATTAAATATTACTCGATTCCGCCATCTCTCACTCAGTTTTGGATTTTTTGGAAATAAGCGTTATAATTATGTAAAGCCCAATTTACACTCGCGCCGCGAAGTCGCTCCGTGTCCAGTGTTGCCAACTCTGAATTTCATTTTGTGCTAAAACTATGCTGGAAAAAGTGCTAAAATTGTGCTAAAACCTAAAAAAATGTGCTTAAAAATGGGCTAAATAAAAAAATGCGTCAATCATCCGAATTCAATGTTTTAATAATTATTACAGTTGTACAAAGTTATACAATAAGTTTTTTGTGACCCGCACTAAACCAAAATAACTTACGATACAATCAAAAATAGCTAAATTATGCATGTATGTTAAAGATCGAACGCGTAAAAAAACGTTTAAAAAAAAAAAACTTTTATTAAGAAATTACGATACAGTTATATCCAGGGATCGGAAATTCGGATCGATATTTACCTATACTTTCGCGCCGGCTTTGTTGTTCAGTTGTATGGAGGTGGACTCAATCATATAATTCATAATAAAATTTCCGGGATTTCAAAATAATATATTACACCGGCATTAATTCATAATTATTTATTTATATTAACTGTTTGAAGTTATTTTCCATGTACAGTGGTGGACATATAATTAGAAACACTTGCGACGTATTTCACATTATACAAGGCACATTGCCGTAAAACTTTTGTTTTTGGAAATAAAACAACAAAATGCATAGAATACGTTCAACAACTTATAATAAATTAAAAAACAAATAAATATCCGAGTTTACAACTACCATTTAGATATTTAGTTACGTACAAACAACTAAACGACATTTGCAGTACCATCCGTCATGGACAAGTAATTAGAAACACTAAAGAAATGAGGTAAAAATCAAAGTTTTAACGTGTCAACGTCAACAATTTCAAATTATTTATGTAAAATAATGTTTGGTTTACTAAATTTCTCAACAATTAATATTTAGTTGCATAACCTTTGTTATTAATGACGGCTCTGCAACGACGTGGCATTGATTCAAGTAATTTCATACATTTATCGAGTGGGATCGAGTTCCATGCTTCAACAAAGGCTTCGTAAAGTTCATTTTGACTGGAATTACGTTTAACGGAGACTTTTTTTTTAACGACGTACCACAAATTTTCAATTGGATTTAAATCGGGACTATTTGCAGGCCAGTCTAACATGGTAACACGTTGCTCACTAAGAAAGGATTTAACACTGCGGGCCGTGTGTTTTGGGTCGTTATCGTGCTGAAAGATCCAGGTCACAGGCAATAGTCGTCGGTGTAGGGAATCATTGTCTCTTCTAAGATGTTTTTGTATTGAAATTGATCCATAAATAAATAAATAAATACCTTCAATCTTACGGACGGGTCCAACTCCGCAACCAGAAAAACATCCCCATACTTTAATATTACCACCGCCGTGTTTGACTATGCTCCTCGTGTATTTATAATCAAAAGCATGGTTCATTGGACGTCTAACGTAGCGTTTGCCGTCTGAATTCACCATTATTTATTTTTGTTTCATCCGAGACTAACACTTTTTTCCATTCTCGTACGGTCCAGTTAAGATATTTCTTTGCAAATAATAATCGCTTCTCTCGGTGTTGCTTGGTAAGAAGCGGTACCTTTCGAGAAACCCTCCCGAACAATTTAGCTTCCACTAATCTGCGGCGTACCAGTTTCGAGGAAATGTTCCTTGGGTCATCAGGTGAAAAAACTTCATTTCTAATCTCGTTGGAGCCTTTGAACGGCTCTTGTTTAGCTACACGTATTATTTGCGAATCTTCCCGGGGAGATGTTTTCCTTGGACCAGCCTTTCTAACAACACTTTTAGTAGTTCCGTTAGTTTTATAATGAGCAATAGCGTTGAAAACTTTCTTCACAGAACATTCTAGATGTTTAGCAATTCTTCTATAAGTCCACTTTCGATCTAAATGTAATTTAACGATTAATTGCCTGGTTGACTCGTCAGAACTCTTATTTTTACCCATTTTTAACAATACTTATTATTCACGTAATTTTCCAAATTGACGTTTAATTGCCGCCGAAACAACAGAAAAAGCGTAAAAAGAGGTTTTTTTTTTAGTTTCAAAAATGGAACGAACCATGGATCCTGTTTCTAATTAGTTGTCCAAGCGGCCAGTAATAGAAATTCAACTATCATGATTTTTAAAATCTTTTAATAATTAAAGATAGAACAGATTTACTTTTTTAAATATTTTATGAGTTTTTTAACTCATTGGCTATATTCTGGCATAGTCAATAGTGATTTAATCAATATAATTTTTACTCATAACGATAGTTCATTCTGTGTTTACCTAAGTTTTATGTACTGTTTCTAATTATATGTCCACCACTGTATATGTTATTTAATTTACCTGTAATGTACGAATTTATAGGAGCAAAACAGAATGTTCTTAAATGAATCCTACATGTAAAGTAATTATTATATTAACGTTTTGTAGAATCCCAGAATCCCAGAACTTAAATTATTAAAATAATATTTTTAAGAAGCCGACGCCATGCTTGCCTATATTTTTCCGGGATTTTGCCAACTTTAGGTAAATATCGATCCGAATTTCCGATCCCTGGTTATATCATTCATTGCCTTATGTTTGCTATATAAAAACTAACACTTAGGACGGTTTTTGACGTTTCATTAACTGTTACAAGTTTATTTTTTATGACAATAATGTGAAATGTTAAAACTTCTACTTCTTAACATTATGCTTAAAATATAATTATATATATTTATATAATCAACATTATTAAAATAGATACACAAAATAGACAATCAACAACAGCTTCTCAACAAATTATAGGATAATTACAAAATGTTATCTTATAAATCAGCAAAATCATACTAAGTATTCATAAACAACATAAAAACATAGATGACACGTTTTGTCAAATTATAATACTTTAGCAAATAAATAATTTAATTAGGTAGGTACTTTTTAAAATGAACAATATTGAAAAAGTGCTAAAAATTGTGCTAAGTGCTAAATGTAAAAATTTAAGGCCAAACCGGTCCTAATTGTGCTAAATTTAGCCCTAAAAGTGCTAAATTGGCAACACTCTTCCGTGAATCCGCAGCGTGAATTTACCACAGACATTGTATAAACTAGCAGACATAACATTATTTCACGCCATCATAGACAAGTGTAAAAAATGCCACTACCCCTTTCCATCTAATGCTAAATCGTATAAACCTATTTCTTTTTTGCATTTATTGCAATACCAAGGCACACATAGACAATTTTGAACCCGTGGCAGTCGCCATCTGTGCTAAGAGACATTAAATTTAAGCGAAATATGGCGTTAATTTTTTGTTGTGGTGAATGAGCCTCGGATATCTTGTGGGAAATAATATTATTTTGAAATCAAGTGTGAATTTAAAGTTATAAAATCATGGTGAAATGCTGTGTTCCCTTTTGTTACAACGCATCATACAGGAAAACCCCTGAAATTGCGTTCCATCGGTAAGTTAATCTTTTGCCCTAGATTTATTTTTGTCATAGATTTATTTTGGTTTACCGCTAAGATTGACCTTCAAATATTTAGAAATAATTACAAACGCAATATTCATGAAGCTGATAAAACTTTCAATATAAGGTCTTCTAAAGAAATACGAGAAATATTTTAGTTTTACTAAATTAAATAACCTCATTTGACACTTAATGTACTGTGCAATTTATACAGGGCCGAACTAGGCCTAAGAAGGCGTGACATTATTTGTTTGATAATGCTTCTAAGCAGTATTGGATTTAACAAAATTGTGATCGCTACTCGCCTCGCCATTTAACGAAATATTCTCTAGACAAGTGCTATGGCAACGTAACTACCGATCGACCCTATTTAAGTACGCTAGTGTACAGCAGCATTTCTATTATGATGACCTCCGCGTTTGGATTTCAGGTTTCCGAAGGATGAATATCTAAGGAACGCCTGGATCAAGAACATTAATAGGAAAGACTGGCAGCCTAATTCATCGAGTGTGATTTGCTCTGAGCATTTTGAAAAAAAATTATTATCCAGTGGTGCTTTTCGCACAGTTCTAGCTCCTGGTGCCATCCAACTTTTTTTTCATACCACAATGAAGCCTACATATATTAATAAAACATTTTAAACTTCTCACTAGATTATTTCAATTTTTTTCGCTAAGTAGGTACAGTCACGATCCGGGATTGTTGAGCCACTTGCCATTGTTCGTATTTTAGCCGTGTATTCAATGACCGATGTCACCTACTGGCTGACAGCTATTCGATTTGCAGTACACGGCCAAATTAGAAACATGGGTAAGTAAGTGGCTCAACAATCCCGGTTCGCGACTGTATCTTTCAATCCAAAGAATACTCTAGCTGCAGCTGCCCGCTTGTGTATGGTAAGTATGTAGAGCTGTCAAACACCGCTGCCGTGTCCCTAAACTGGTCAATCAGCTTTCCTCAAGCACCATAGTCCATAAGAAAATTAATTTTCGAACAAAGTACATTTTTTTTTGTACGGAAAGATTAATCTCTGTATAAATTTCGACCTGTTTACCTTGGGTATATCGACTAATTCCAAGACCTTAAGTATTCCCACTCCCTCTTATATCAATTGGTTTGCACTTGACCTCATTTATTATTGCATTGTTTTGTAATAGGTACTTACCCTGAAAACAATTCAAAACGTAACATAACTTACGCACTGTGTACCTACTGTTTTGTCTTGTTCTGGTATTGTTTATGTTTAGGAGTTAGCTATCTTATCTACCTAAGTAAATTGCGGGAAAGTTCATTTCATGGGACTTAATGACACAGCTTTTGCAAAAAAGAAATTAATAAATTAATTAATTTATACTGTTAATATTTTCAGGTTTCAGTTTCCTTAATACGTCCCTGTTTTTGTATTAGTGTGAGTTAATCTTTTATGTGTGTAAAGCTGCCACGCATTCTGAGCAGTAATGTTATGTCTGCTAGTTTATATAATGTCTGTGGAATTTACGCAGTGGTTCGCCCACAACTGTGTCCCTCCAGACTCACGAAGCTTCGCAGTGTTGTTCGCAACTTCAATGAAAATGGGTGACGACGTGATTTCTGCTGCTGCTGGGGCTCTGCTTGCCATAGCGTACTATAATTACTTGTGTGTTAAATCTAAAAAGCAAGTAAAAAAGAAATGGAGAAGAAGACGTTGGTGGATGAAAAAAATCCATCGCAGCAGGACCAGGTAAATTAATCATTTTTGAGCATAGTTAAGTATTCAGCGCCTTTAAAGTTTGTATATACATACGTTTTTATTTTATAAATAATCTACCTACTTACTTTTTTTTTCAGTGCCACAATGGATAAACAGTTGAGTGAATTGGTTGCTGAACCATCAGGAGAATTCCATAAGTTTACGAGAATGTCTCAGTCGGATTTTAATGATTTATTAAGCAAAGTTACACCAATGATAGCCAAACAAGACACTCCATTAAGAGAATCCATCCCAGCTAAAATACGCCTTGCCATTACGTCATTGCGATATTTGGCTACTGGAGATAGTTTTGAAAGTCTCCACTATTTATTTAAAGTCTCACCTCAAGCCATATCGCAAATTGTTCCAGAAGTATGTCATGCGATGAACGAAGCCCTCAAAGAAGAAATTAAAGTAAGTAAAAGAGGGGCCATTTGCAACGTTAAAAGATGGCGGACGTGTAATTTGTTTTAGACTTTAATTGTTCAAAATTGTTAATTGTTAATTAAGGTGTTCAAAGTTCTTTTCTGATAGTGATTTGTACTTTTTATGCCTTAGTGTCGCACAGTGATTGAAGACTTGGACTTATTTCGTGTATCTGGCATCTTTCTTCTCGTTTCAAGTGGACTCGCAGTGGTGCAGAGGTTAAAACTATCTTGACCTCTGACCTACAAATCACCGTACAACGTTGCCCCCAATCTTCCTAGAGAAGATTTGATTGTGTTTTATACTCATATAAACCTTGACACTGGCGAAATCACTTCACGTGGAAGCCATATCCCTGCGGTAGTAGCTGTTCAAGTCGCCGCGGGGGCAAAAAAAAAAAAAAAAGTAAGTAAAAACAAGTATTTATTAATGAAACACTTTTATTAAAGAAACACGAATTATTGCACTTACAGAACATGTTATCGTAGTAGCCATGACTGGGGATTGCCAAAACGAAAATTTAATCAAAGGTTATCTAGTGCTAGGGTTGTAGTCGAAAATACTTTTGGAATCCTAGTGACAAGGTTTAGAATATTTAAAAAACCGATTCAATTAAATCCTGAAAAAGTTAAACTTTTGACGTTAACATGTATATTATTGCATAATTTCTTACGGAATAGTTCCACTTCCTCAAACATTTATACTCCGCCCGGAACAGTGGACGTAATTGATGAGAACAACGTATTAACACCTGGTTCATGGAGAAATGAAATTGGAAGGAATCGTGCGATACGTCAAATACCACGTTTAGCACGCCGAACCGCTCTCAGCGCTCGTGAAATAAGGGACGAGTTCACGAGATACTTTGAAAATAATTAGTTAAGTGAAAATAAATTTATACTTACAGTATTTATTGTTTCATTGCATTTAACACCATCTCCTAAAAATGAGTCCATTGTTTGATAGGCAAACCAAATTGGCAAGGCAAATTGTAGATATCACTTGAGCCCGCACCACTGTGCATAGAATCCTTGACTTTTTTTCTATAGCTCGACATTAGCGAATCCTTCTTTTTCTTTAACTCAGCCACTGGTATATTTAAGATAGCACTTATGCGTGTCCAGGCATCATGAACCTTATTCTTATTTTTATGGTCCTTGTGTTTCGACTGCCATAGCATCGGCTCAGCTTGGTAACACTCCAGCAGCGTCAGTTCGGGTTCATTATCCCATTTAGTAGTCATTTTTAACGAAAGCCAACCGTCAACGCACGCACAACCATCACCCACAATGTCTTGTAGGCTACTGCGATAAAACAGCGACTGTAGCTGCGTTCGCATTCGCGCGCCGCGTACCCTTTAGCCAGGTTTAGACGAAGCCAGTAACGCTGGCGCCAGTCCTCAGACATGCCAGCGCTGGCCTGGCCCATGTTGTTTAGATGAGGCCAACTGGGTTCATCTTATTCCTGGATAATTCTACGCGTATACAGTCTACGGGTATGCGCCAGCGACTGGCGCGATGCATCTACACGCGTCCTGACACTGGCGCGGGGGTTGCGGGGCACGCGGGCGGGTGTCACTGGCTTGAAAAATAGGCCAGCGCTCTATTCCCGCCAGTGCTGGCAGCCAGCGCTGGCTTGTCTTCAAAAACTGTTTATACGAGGCCAATAACAAGCCAGCGCTGGCTGCCAGCTTCACTGGCAGCCAGAACTGGCTTCCTCTAAACCTGGCTTTTGTCGCGGGCCTAAAAACCGCCACCGAATAAAGAGCGAATGATAATGATGTGTTAATGTTTTTTGTGATACAAATTAAACATATAATTTTGTAACTGTTATATTCAATTAATTTATAATAAAAATAAAAAACCGAACTTCAACATTAAAGCCGCATCCATATGCTTGGTGTTAACCACAAATAAAACGTTGCAGGACGACGTGTCAACGCAACTGTACGTTAGAATGAGATAGAAATAAATTGTGCTCACTTTTTTACCAATCACCAAGCATGTGCATGTGGCATATAAAATTAATAGTCTTGAAAGAAACGCGGACTATAAGTAAAAATATTAAGGTTTATTTGCAAGCAAAAATTGTGCGTTATTTTGGTTAAACCAATAACTAAGGAAACATATGAACCAAGCTATACATCAAATCGGATATGCAAATAGTATGCATTCCAACATCGAACGCTCAAAAACCATCTTTAAATAGTTATTTTTCTACTCGCGTACTATTATTGCAGTAGGTATTGCAAAACTCTTTTAATACGATTAAAAATTAAAAACTAAGTACATACATTAAATTTCGCCTGTTTCCCAGAGGGGTAGGCAGAGACCACTTCTTTCCACTTGCTACGATTTTGACAAATTTCTTTCGCTACTATTACCATTAAAAACTAGGTAAACTTAGTTTAATAAAAATAACGCTAACAACCTAACTTAATATAATTATGTCTTTAAAAGTCTATCTCTATTTTGAATGACTGTTAGAAATGTACCTACATAGGTAAATTATAATTATATTTTTTGTTAA
Source organism: Acleris emargana (assembly GCA_927399475.2). NCBI lineage: Eukaryota > Metazoa > Arthropoda > Insecta > Lepidoptera > Tortricidae > Acleris > Acleris emargana. Next base: position 35,358,685 of record OV656835.1, read on the forward strand.
ATTATTTGTGTTTTTCTTTGATAATTTGATAACGCGTACCTAACTTGAAAATTATAAATCACGTCGTTTTTTATTGTTTATTAATATGGATATGTCATAAAACCGTATAAAATCATGTCGTTTAGCACACTGTTTACAAGAATTGAAGCATACTTTTGTGTCATGTCCGTATATAAAACAACATTGCGATTTCTATTGATTCCGTTACGTGGATATAGAACACATTTATAAAAATGTCCTCGGTTAAAACAAATATTTTGACGCAAGGATTAGTGCTAAAGATTATTTACGACTTGATATTTTCAAGCCTGTTCTTAGTCCATAATGCCAAAAAATGGATAAAGCATAAATGTATTGTCACCCGGCGGGATATTAAACATGTATTAACAGTAATTTAATAAAAATGTTATTTTGAACATAATTGGTATCAAAAATAATTTTGTTTTTTTATACACTTAATTTTAATTAGTATTAAAATATTTTTTACTTTATTAAGTAAGTATACAAATTAGGATGTCAAGTATTCACTAAAAGCCAAGACTGATATCTGGAATGATCGTAACCATATAGTAATAACAATTCTATAGGTAATTATTATTATAGAACTGTTATTACCTTGTAACGCTCATTATAAAATGTTTTTCCCGCTTCGGTTACGCTATAGCACAGAATAATAACTAGTAACTAGCGTTACAGAAGCTTTACTTCACAACGGTTTTCAAAGAAATATGTACTCAATCTGATAGACAATATGATTTAATTTAGCTCGCGTTCCAGTCGAGCACGTGTTCATTTACATACCTTCTAATTTTTTTTGAGGAAATATGGGCCTTAATTCACTGTACTACGGTTCATAATAAGTTAGACGTGGTTATACGTGGTTATACGTGTGTCGTCTTTCGCTTGCGGCAGCCTACTAGATTGGCCCTTTCGCCGTGGCCGGCGCCTGGAGGTATGTTTTTAATACCTACACGCGGAGTGACACAGGCCTGGCTATAGGTGGTATTCTGATACGAGTAGGTACCATTAACGATATCAATACTAGCGGCTTTTAATATGCAAGTATAAAATAGTTATTTATGTAACTGGTACAAAGCTTCTTAAGGTAAGAGTGCTCTAATTACAGGCACGAGTACCGTAAAAGCTAATTAAAATGATAATGGCAAGAATAAACCATCGCTAACTTTTTTTGTATACTTTCCTCGATTTTTCTGCAAACAAATTCCTTGTCAGCAAAGTCATTTTCATTATTCCGATTGGCGTTAATAGTTTGTGCATTTTATCGCTAAATGTTTACAAATTTTAATAGTAACTACTAAAAAAGGCTCTGACAATTTATCATAAAAGTTGGAATGACAAACGAGACGCCATTTGTTGATTTCCATATTGAACGTACGTAGCCATGGTAACCCAATAACAAATCGATGGATATTAATTAACCATCTATTTTAGTAACTTTATAAAAAAATAACTTTTAATTCAAAATAAGTTTTGAGACTAACTGTGTGTAGGTACTTTAATTAAAGTAATAATTAACGTAATTTTAATTGGTATTAAAATAGTTTGAATGGTTTATCATACAAATTAGGATGTAAAGTATTTACTAAATGCCAAGACTAATAATTATCCGGAATGACCGTAATCATGCTAATAACAATGCTATAATAATAATTATGGAACTGATATTACCATGGCAACGCTAATTATAGAATTGTTTTCACGCTTCAGTTAAGCAATGGGTGGTATTCTGACACCATTAACGATATCAATATTAGAGGCTTATAGCACGCGAGTAGATAAACAATGTTACAGTGCGATAGCTGTGAGAAGATGCTTCGGTGTGTATTTGCCTCTCACTCGCTCTCGTACACTCTCATTTAGATCGAGTAAGAGAGAAGTAAAACCCGAGGCACTTTCTAAGTGCTCACAGACTGTCTCTTTTTAAAGCCTCACCAGAAAAATAAAAAACCTCGCCATATTGCGGATGTACTGTCATTTCTATCGTCATGGTGCAATAATATACTTCGCTTGGTATTATCTTCCGAGAAGCAGTGATCGCGTGAGTGGACACGACTACGTCATATAAGGCAACCGAAGATTTCCAGAATTTAATTATCGAAAAATATTTGCTTGTTCATATCAACTTAAGATTATCGTAGTATACAGAGTTGAAAGCTGAGATGATGCAGTAAGGGCAGCCTCTAGATCCCTCTGACCATACTAACTTTTTAAGAGATGAGCTGATGACAATCGACATTCACAGATTTTTGATAAAATGTACAGTCAGCGAGAAAATCCTCAGTTTTAACTTTTTTTTTAACGCCACTTGGTTCCATTTCTATTAAGGATTAAAATACTCGTTGAGACCTACTAAGAGTACTACCTAGAACACCCACACAAAAACGAAATGACAACCTTTCTAAATACTTGAAGAGGACCAATGTCATTCAATTCAAAAATGAAGTAGGTACCTATATCCAATTTTTTGAGCTACACTAATGCCAAACTACCGTTTGCGCTACATACATACATACAAAAACTCACGCCTTCATTCCTAGAGTCGGGTAGGCAGAGCTAAAGAATTAATTACCAACAAGTCTTAAAACTTCTTGATAATTCTGTAACCACATTTTGCACAAGTAGGCTAAGATGTTTCCCAGTGTATTAGTGACAGGTGGCAAGCCTAACAGTACTACAAGCCTTTAATCCCTTAGTCGCCTCTTAAGACATCCACGGGAAGACATGGAGTGGCACTATTCTAACCCGGCAACCACACGGTAACGTTTGCGCTAAAATGCAGTTAAACGTAAATATGGAAGGAAAAGTGCAAAAAGGTAGAAATTTTTGACGGTAGCTCTCCATAGATGATTCCATATCTTCGTTTCTAAAAGTCATGGAAGAAAAAGAAAAGAAGAAAAAGTTAAAGCAGTTTTGGTTATCTATAATATCGTCTAACAAGAGTTTGCGCTAAAATTCACTAAAACGAAAATAATTATGGATAAAAGTTGAAATTTTCAACGCTACCTCTCCATAGACGACTCCATATCTTTGCCCCTAGGGGTCCTGGAAAAAATCTGTGTATGCAAAAGTCAAAACCCTTTGATAACGTTATCACCCCTCTTGTTACATGATTAAAATTTGCCGCTTGAATTCTACTTTTTCAAAAATGATCTTAGAGTATAAACTCCTTGCGGTGCTTGTAAAATACACACATCTTTTAAAGAGGTGATAGACGGTAGAGTTAAGTCGCGTAGGTACTTGCGGCTCGTTGATCTGAAATGGGGTGATGAGGTTTTAACTAGAGTTTCTGACCCAAAATAAACATACAAAACAACACAAATGTCAAACACCTCACCCACAGACTGCCAAAAGAAAATCGTGACTATCGGAAACGTCCCTTGACCGGCTTGGGCTTGGGTCGTGACGGACGAGCCAAGACGGGCTACGAGCAAAATTCAAACATGTTGGATCGTCGACGTACTTACTCGGAGGTTTTAAGTGTGTACTTCGGATGACTTGCACATGGGCTAGTAACATCGCCGAGCCGCAAGTACGGGAACTTACTCGACCGTCTATCACCGCCTCGCCTCTGTGTCATTCCAAGTACGCGTACTTAAAAACCGCCGAGTAAGTTCGTTGGCGATCCAGTTTGTTTGAATTTTGCTCGTATCCCGTCTTGGCCCGTACGTCTGTCTGGGCAGTCATCGCGACGAGTAGAGTTGTGGCGACCTAGCGACATCTAATGGAAACTTGTATCAACCAACTCGCTAGCGTCACCAACGTCAGACAGCGGAATTAAGGGTTCTACATCGTGCTACCGAAGTTTCTAAAGTCGGTTGACATATATACCACTTCCAACTGCATCCCAATGGACTTCGGTCCCCAGGCATAACACCCGCTTGGAGACAGATCTCTCTTTTGTCCTCTCCTCCTACATTGGTGACCCCGACGTGATCGTCATCCTACATTGGTGACCCTCGACAATGGACAATTACGCAACCTGACGACCTTCAAGCAACATGCACGATGCAGTTTCACAGCAAGCCAGACTATCCGCACTGTGCACCACTAGCATTCTGTAATATCTCTATGCCTGGTGTCTACAGTGTGCAACCCTACTCTTACTCAACAACGCGACTCACTGCGTCCTACAACAAGAACTTCACGAGCAGGTACACGACTCACTCTGTACCCCACTCTTTTCTCCTCTCCTGCTACGCTCGCCAACGCGGCTCTGAGCACTATTGGAGACATCCACGGGCACTTGCAAGCGGCAATTCAACGCACAGACTGCACGTCATCAAATCACCATCAACCTCCGGTCTCAAAGGGGGGCTGGTGTGGCGACGTAGCGACATCTAACGGAAACTTGTATCAACCAACTCGCTAGCGCCACCAACGTCAGACAGTGGAACTAAGGGTTCTACATCGCGCTACCGAAGTTTCTGTCTGAAGTCGGTTGACATATATACCACTTCCAACTTCATCCCAATGGACTTCGGTCCCCAGGCATAACACCCGCCTGGAGAGAGATCTCTCTATTGTCCTCTCCTCTCCTCCTACAGAGTCATCGCGATGTTTTTTTTTCGGCAATTGGAGGGTGAAGTGTTTGACATTCGTGTTTTGTTGTTTGTTTAACCCTATACTTGACATTGTGCATTCTTATGCAGTATGCACATTACTCTTTAAAAAAATCTAGGGAGTAAATTAAGGACCTAGGAATCATTTTTAACGCGCATTATTTTAACTGATATTCCAATAAGATGGAGTAATATTATTTTGTACTGCTAAGTAAATCCATTTTGACAATAGAACGCAAAATAACGGACCGAAAACCTGCGTTTACGCATCGTGTCATAAAAATAATTAATTTCATAAAATTTTTGCTTTAATAATGCAAATTTATCGTTATTATAGTATAAGTAAGTATATTTCCAACACAATAGCAATTTTGGTATATCAAACAAAACTACATAACAATGGCTTTTAACGTTACATGAAGGCATATGTATCTTTAAATGCACAGCGCCAGCTACACCATTAAGTAAGGTTCATCCTACTACGTATCTTTAAAGATACATTACCAGGTACGCTATACTTTTGCTATGTATCTTTATGGATACACAGCCAATTTACGTATAAAAAAAAACTTTTTATAATCCTCTTTTTGTGGGTACTATTAGTTATGCTTTATATTTCAAAGTTTGAGGGCTTAGTACCGAGCTGGTACCATTGCCAACCTATTATGCGAGTTTTTTGGTACTAAATTAGCAACCAGGTGTCTGAAAACATCCATATTGATAATGCTTTCATGTTTTTCGAATCATATTGTTATAAAAGTGACTTCTTTTGTCGCCCTAAGTTTAAGAAAGCCTAGTCTATCCCTAGATTTATCCTAGTATTGACCTAGTCTATTTGTAAGTATATACACACGGGTTTTTTTTTCATCGTTTCAGAGATCCTATGTAGCATCCATTGACATAAAAATGTTTATTTTTATTAAAATGTTCCTATGAGATGAAAAAAACACCAACGACCTAACTGCCCCGATTTTTTAGTATGTCCTGAATGCGGTTTGTTGATTTTCTCGAGCTAGCATTTCAGTCATCCGTACCTACATTTTCTGCGCTGACTGCAGTTGTGCGACGGCCACTTCTGTCTGTCATTTTCACGGCTAGCTTTGAACCTTTTGAAGTCATTAGGCCATCTGAAAATATTTTCCGAAGAATTTTGCTCTATCTAATCTTCAACAATGAAAGCTTAACAATTAAGAAAAATATTTTTTCAAGTCATACGTAGATCGTCCACGCAAATGTTTTTGCTTACGCTCCAGCGAAGCAGACAAAAAGCGGGAAAAGGCGGACGCGATGAACCGAAAAGTTAATATTTTCTCATAATTTCTGAAAATTATAGATTTATTCTTTACGAATACTTGTAACTTGCAAAATAAGTTATTCACATTGTGTTCTTTATCCCGTATCAGAACTTTTAAAGTGACCTACGTGGTTTTCTTCGTCGTGGGTCTACAACTCGGAAATAATAAATAGCATAATCTAATGAAGTTGGAGCACTATAAAGTAGTAAAAATGTATTTTTTTCATTTATTAGTTCATATTTATCAAAAAAGTTGAATTATTGATATCAATATTTAATTTAACCTTAATTATGGCTGTAATTAAGTTATAAAAATAAAGCAACAACTCAAGATTTCACATTAAATACAGATTTTTATTACGTTAACTGCTAAGCACGTCAATTAATAGTTTTTTATCTTTTAAATAGGCCTATTAAAATGTGGTTACAGAATCATCAAGAAGTTTCAAGACTTGTTGGTAATTCTTTAGCTCTGCCTACCCCACTCTGGGAATGAAGGCGTGAGTTTATGTATGTATGTAAATAGGCCTATTTTCATTTATTTATTTTTGATTAGTAATAATAAAAATATTTTTTTGGGTACTCGTTTTATGACGGTGTGTCTCCCTGGATACATATACTTTTATATGTTCATTTGTAACGGCATGGCGGTGTGCATTTAAAGATACATTCAATAAATCACAAATTAAAAACCATGGATTTTTAATATTATTTTTTCAGCCCTATTCGGACCCCGAAAAACACGATTCTTAAAAAAAACCAACAACATTTCAGAAAAAATTGTCTTGCCAAGTATAGGGTTAAAAAACCTAAAATTAGTGATTATTAAAATTTTATAAGTATGATATAATTCCTTAATAATTCAAAGCTTCCTCTGTCGACGATAGTTTGTGTTTAAAGTGTGAGCAAGTTTCAACGTGTGTTACCGACGCGAACCTATCTAGTCGAAGTTGCGTAGGTATTGTTTTTACAAACCACGGTTTCACCTTTTAGAAATCTGATTATTTCGATATATGTTCACATCACTGTTAAAACTTTGATTACAAATTTACAATCAGAAAAATAGGCCTAGATTTCGATATTAAATAAACTGCATGGGTTGCCTAACAATATATTACCAATTTTACATTAAATATTACCTTAACGCATATAGTAAGAATCTTTCATAAGAAAAGACAATCCAAGATCGAGTTTTCCTTACGCCTAGAGTGTGACTTGCAGCCTTCCACCACACGAGCCATTTGCATTGCTTGCAGGTTGCAATAGCTGCTTATATAACTAACTCACACCAAACTCACACACTATTTTAGTGGATATTCTTCTTCTTTTATATTAATGGCGGTCTACCGCGGTTCCGCAGTAATGTCGCCGATGTCCAGTGAGTCTGAGTATAATCAGTAAAGAGAAATCAAAAGTAAAAGCCGGAGATTTTTCAATCGGCCATCTTTCCTCCCTCCCCGAAGGTTACCGGAAATCTTAGTGGATATTCCTCAGATTGTTATTACTTATTCATCCGTAATAGACTACTGGCCCATGCTGAAAAAAATATGGGTCATTTGAACCACCAGGTGACCTATCTAGAACGATATAAGAGCATAAAATAATAAGATTCAGCACTATGCCGTCACTTGTAAGCTGTCCAACTGAGTGCAGGTGAGAATTCGAAAGTACAGGTAGAGTGAGTACATTTTGGTCACATATTTTTGTACGGCATTCTTACCACCGATAGATCCATGAAAAATAATAAGAAAACGCACAGTGCCGTAAAAAAATGGTGCGCCACAAAGTCGAATTTTTATTTTTATTTTCCGACAATCACCAGGGTAAATTTGGTCATTTGATTTTGTACGGCATCTGTGTCATACTATTTCAATACTGCTTCTAATCCATTATTCCGCAACGCCGTACAAAAATCATGCGACAAGGGGAAAAAATCGAGGGTTGCAATCCCATCTCTTTCCGTGGTCCAGGGGGTGATTTGAAAAAGTACGGCTTCGGTTCCGAAACATTATCTAGCACTCAAAAGTACTATTAAAAATAATGCCGTCAAAAAATGATTGTTTATTTGAATGTATATCAATAATTATCTTCATTTCATCGTATCCTTGATTTTTAGAGCTGTAAAATCATTTGATCCTGTACGGGAACTTTATTTTTAACATAATATTGTAAAATACAATTGTTACATAGTATTGCCGTTCAAAATTACACTGAATAACAACAAGAATAACACACTTGAATCTATTGAGATTCAAGTGTGTGTATTTTTTTTTGTCGCAGCCAATTTTTAGTCCACTGCTTTCTTTTAATTCTTTTTTTTAAACTAAATGCTAAAATAATAGCGAGACAAGCTTTAGTTTTTGTCTCCATTAGAGTCTGGCAAATGAAAGATGAGAATGAGTTTTTTATGGAACTTTTTATATGACAACACAAGCTGAATTGTCAAACGTGATTGTTCTGTCATTCATTCGTTTTGACATCATTGTTCGCTTTCCGCAATTGCCACGTTTTTAGCTGTTCATGATGAGAAAAACAATAAAAAGTAATGTTCGTAAGCTGCTTCATACTATAATATGTAAGTATAAAGAAAAACAAGAGGAGAGAAACATTGCTTTCAAGCAGAAACAAGAGTGTTTACACGTGATATCGTCGTTTTTAGGTTAGTATGAAATATAATTTTTGATACTTGCGTTAATCCAATAAATTTACCCGTCGCTACCCATTATCTAATACTAGTATAATAAAATTACGCGTGTAGTTATGTTACGTCAATTTAATATTGTTATTTTTTTTTAACAGAAGGACGGGACATTTCGAAGGAGTCGATATTGTCAAAAATACAGTAGAAAAGTTATGCGAGTTGGAGAAAAACGAAATTTGAAAGACCCAAAACCAATATATGGAAGAAATTGCTTCTTACACTGGTACGTTATGTATGTACTGATGTAGTTTAAAAATATTTGCCATCTGGGCGGATCAACTTTTTTTTGTATAAACGCGTCCCGTTCACTTTAAAAATAGTAAACCCTACTTTTTATTACATAAAACATGGAATAAGATATTAATTGTTTAATCAGATCTATTATTTTGTGTTTGCCTTAGTTTTGTAAGTCAGACTTTTTCCATTTTTAAAGAAAAATTTACGTGACTCGGGTGACGAAATTTTTGTTTCATACTAAATCATACTGTCCCCCAAGGGTACTAACTTACTATTATCGAAAATTCTGAAAACAAAGTCCATTACGACTTTCTATATTTAGAGGTTTTTATATACATATTAGTACCTTTAATTTAAATTCTTATTAATTAGCACGATATTACGTATTTGAATTATACAAAATATTTTTTCAAAACTATGTCCCCAAGGCGGTGAAATAACACGTGTCGTCTGAGTCACCGGATACTTTGTTTTGCTAATTGCGAGCGAGACAGCCTATGAACGGCTTAGCCAATAGGAGCTGCATCTAAGTATCGCGTGATAGCGTCTGCGTTTGCTATACGTTCAGACTGACTCGGCCATTTCATCCGTGACTCGCGAGGTGGTAGCGTGTGTTTATTGTGTGTCGGCCGAGTAACGTTCGAATTTCGGTAAGTGTACCTCTTTCTAATATTTTTTTTTCTTCATCTAGTGTCTTTTAGGTCTAAAATGCTGGAGGTGTATGTTTTTACCGTAGTATATATTGTTTTGCGACCAAAACAACAAAACGATGTTAAAATGTCACTTTAGTCACAGTCACCTTAGTAACGAAAACCGTGACTCAGAAGACTTTTTACGTGACTCAAGAGACTTTTTTTAAGGTATTACCCTTAAATCCTTACATACTGCGTTAAATTAAACAATTTGGTAATTAGTATTTCAGTTGCTAAACTAGTACAAAAGCGGGATACTTTTTTTTGTGTCTGTTACCTCAAATTTCATAGTTTTTATGCATGTATCCTGTTTGCGGATGTTATGTGACGGTGACACTATAATTTGAAAATAAATTGCATTACAATAATAACATTTTACCTTATTTTCACTATTATTAATATTATTATAAAGTAAAGACACATTGACAATACCTAGGTTAAAAGTAGGTTCGTTTGTTTCAGTAGCAATGCCGCTTTCAGCTGCAGAAAGACAAAAACGCTATAAAGAAAAACTTAAACTTGACCCTGAAAAGTATGAAAATTACAAAAAAAAGCAACGAGGACATTATCATGCAAAAAAGAGACTTATCGGTGATTTAACACCCCAAGAAAAATACAATGCACGAATAATTTGGAAACTAAGACAGCGAAATTTAAGACTGAATAGGAAAAATTTAAACCGTGTTCTTAATAACACCCCTCCAAGCTCTCCGACGATGATGGAGCCTAATGTCCCTCAGCCAGAAAACATAGAGCATGCCAATATGGTACCTGAAGATGTTTCTGGCGTCGACTGTTCTCAAAGCACAACCAGAAAGAATGTAGGTCGCAAACAAGTAAGACGAGACCGATCAAAATTATTCCGGGAAAATTTACAATTACGGCGAGAAATAGACCAACTGAAGAAAAAATCACACAAATATAAAAAACGTTTACAGAGGATTCAGAAAAAGGTTAAACCCAAACCAATTAAAACTACCACTAAGTATGAAGAACTCTCCAACGCAATAAAAGAAAGGTATAAAAACATTAAGGCTCACAAAGAAAAGAATTTACTGAAGGACATATTCAAGAATGTTGATGACACAAGAAAAGAGGAAATGATTCAAGAATCGCTGGGTTTAACAGGAAAAATAAGAGATACTTTGAAAGTGCGAACATCGGCAACAAGGTTGAAACAATTGATAAAAGATTTTTTTCTCAGAGAAGACGTTTCAAGAGCCACCGCTGGTAAAAAAGAAACCATTACCAAGCAAGGTGAAAAAGTGCAAAAAAGATTTTTGCTTGACACCCAGAAACACTTGCACAAAACTTTTCTGTCTGAAAACTCCGGAGTTAAATGTTCGTACTATTACTTTACGAAGAACAAGCCCTTCTATATTCTTAAACCTTCCGTGAGTGGACGTGAAATGTGCCTCTGCAAAACCCACACTAACCCAACGTACAAGGCAAAATCATTAAAAACTGAGGGTATTATTAAGACCCACGATATAAACCAGCTCATTGTCGCAACAGTTTGCGATGCAAAAGTACAAGCCTGCATGTACGGAACGTGTGATCGATGTTCTGATTTAATCATACAATCTGAAAGTCCTGAAAAAAATAACAATAAAATTCAGTGGAAAGAGTGGGGAAGAGTAGAGGAGACGTACGAGAAAGACGGAAAAACTATGAAAGCCTTTAAGAATGTAAAACTAGACAAAGAAAGTACAGTAAAAGAGCTGTTGTCTGTTTTTAATACGGAACTAAAACTATTGAAAAAACATGTGTACAACATGAAAGTTCAATTTCAAAGTTTTCGATCAGCTATAGACAATCTGCAACATACTGAAGCCGTCGTGGTTGCGGACTTTAGTGAAAACTATAGCTGCAAACATCATGAAGAGGTACAAGCACATCACTTTGGTGGTTCCAGACAACAAGTGTCACTTCACACTGTTGTAGTGTATGTCATGGCAGAAAACAACAGAATAGTCAAATCCTACTGCACTGTGTCATCAAACACTAATCACCAACCCGCAGCTATATGGGCACATTTAGATCCAGTCTTAAAGGATATTCGTAGTTCTCATCCAGACATTACAACCATCCATTTCTTTAGTGACGGGCCTTTCAGTCAGTACCGTCAGAAACATAACTTTTACCTGAGCTCTACCGCGGTATTTCAACACGGCTTCTGTGCTATGTCCTGGTCTTTCTTTGAGGCTGGCCATGGAAAAGGGCCAGCCGATGGAATAGGCGGATATCTTAAACGGTCAGCAGATGAGTTAGTAGCTCGAGGTGAAGACATTTCAAACAGCAAGCAATTTTACGATGTTCTAAAAGATATAAGCAAGATTAGACTCTACGAAATTTCATCCGAAGACATTGCGAAAATAGCCGATAAAATACCTCCAAATATTCATCCTCTTCCAGGCACGAAAAACGTACACCAAACTTTTACAACCGTTGCTGGAAAATTAAAATACAGGAACCTTAGCTGTTTCTGCAGTAGAGGATTTTGTGAATGTCTTTCACCGAAAAATTATGAACCGGTTAGACCTGCAACCAAGAATGTCAAGAAAAATAAACAGAACAAAAAGAAGAAACATAGTATTATTGAAAGTAGCCTCAGCTCCGACGATGACGAGATATTAAGAGATTACAGGACTCCCGAAAAGCAACCAGAGCAAAACTCACCTTTTAAAGAGATTGAATTACTCGAGCTTACAAAAGGCTCCAATAAAAACTGGTATGATAATGTTTATCCTGAAACTTCCGATGACGATGAAGAAACACGTTCACAACCTAGTACATCAGCAAATGCAACGGATAAAGAAAACCAAGGAGTGCAGCGTGGAGACTTTCTATTAGTAAATGTAAATTCTAGCAAAGGTAAAACTTTTAAATATGTCTGTACAGTCGATGAGCTGCACGAGGACGGTGATATGCGAGTCACGTTTTTACGTTATGTTAAAAATAAAAGTACTTTTGTTTTAGACAAATCTGATATAGCTGATATTGACTATACAGACATAGTTACAATTTTGGATAAACCGAATATTACTATCAAGCGAGGCGTACAATATTATATTTTCAAACAGAATGTGGAAGTTTCAAAATAAAGATGGCACGATTGTTGTTGATGCTCAAGCATTATGTGATATAGCTTTTTATATTATGTTCTTGACAAATAATATGTGATAAAAAAAATGTTAAGTTGTTTTTTAAATATTGAAGAAAGACTTGTGAATTATGATTGATCTCAGAACTTATAGTAATGCATATAATTATCTTAAGTACTTTCAGTTTTTAAGTTTTTACTAATCACGCCTCGTGTGTGAACACGACATTTTGATAATGTTTTGGTTATGTTGTTTTGTAAAACATTTATTAGATAGCTTTTAATTGTTTAAAACCCAACAAAGTTGGTGCTTATTACTTAGATAATACTTTAATCTAAGAATTGTTATGATTAGTAGTTAGAGTTGACTGATTGTTTTTTGTTGATCTCACAATTAAGAATAATAAAAGTTATAATATGGAAGATTTATATAATAATGAGTGTTATTTTGTAACTCGTTTAGACATCTAGTAATAATATTTTGATTCCTAATCTTCAAAGTTACTGGAATTGTGTCTCTTGAGTCACATGTTTTGTCTCTTCGCTAACAATATTGTCCCCCTAAATTGCAACAGATAACGGGCTTTTAAACAGTTTCTAAGAATCACTATTTTAAAACTATATGCAAATAATGTTTTGCTTAGAACTTTGTTAGGTTAAATCACTATACTTGTTTAATTATATTGAGTGCATACTGATTTATGTTAAAAAATATTCACTTCAAACTAGGTATGTGACTCAGGAGATAAAACCAACCCCATTATTACGAAATTGAGACTGAATTTTGTACCTTTTATTTCGTAACTGTGTTCATTATTAATTACTTTCAATAATAAAAGAAATAATTTTAGAATTAAATGAAGTTTCTTTATCAAAATCCAGAAATCCGTATCCGTGACTCAGTAGACGTTTTACGTGAGTGTGCCATTAAATTTGTGTAATAATTCAATCAAAACACTAGAACGAGCGATGCTCGAGATATATTTGCAATCTCCGAAAGTAATATTATCAATATTAAATAATATTGCGAGGATAAAAGTACTTATTTTTTTTTCACTAAAAAGTTGATTATGTACAAGGAATAGTTGATCCGCCCATCTGCAAAATTCCGAAATCCAATAAGACTCAAACTCTATATTAATTGCCGTATTTTAAGACGTATGTACCTACATGCCCAACAATATGAAAATTTATTCGTCAATGTCAACATGTCAAAGTGAAAATATGAAGAATGAAATCAGACATTGACATACTAAAATAAGGTCATTGATTTACAGTGTGGATCTCATCGGATATCCGAATTTTGCCAATAGAGAATAATTTTGCACTACATCTATATATTTGTGATAATATTCCTGTAGTGTGATTATTTACAAAATATCTGTGAACTTACATTTTCTTTATTTTTTTTAGAGGTAAGTGTGTCAACACTTAACAGAATCAAACATAAGGGGTCAGTCAATGAAGGTATGGAATACACCAGGAAAAAACGCCCTCACCCGAAAACTGTATCAAACTTAGATAGCTTTGATATTGATGCTATACGAAACAAAATCAATGAATTTTATATTGTAAAAAAAGAAGTTCCAACACTAAGAAGCCTCTTGGCAGACTTGCAAGCATCCATTAGTTTTCGTGGCTGTCGTGAAACCCTCAGACATGTATTGCTTGCAAATGGCTATGAATTCAAAAACTTACAAAAATGAACGCTCATTGTTAATAGACCGTTATGATATTGCTGCATGGAGGCACAAGTTTCTCCGAACAATTGCCACTAAAAGGGCAGAGGGTAAGCAAATTGTATACCTTGACGAGACTTATGTTCATAAAAACTATAAACCTAAGAAATCATGGCAAGGTCCATCTACGAGCGGTGCTGTGGAAAACATATCATCAGGAAAAAGGTACATTGTTGTGCATGCTGGGCACGAAAATGGGTTTGTACCTAATGCATTATTGCTTTTTAGTTCCAAATCTAAGAGTGCTGACTATCACCATGATATAAATAGCCAAAATTTTAACAAATGGTTGACTGAGAAGCTTATCCCAAATTTGCACAAGCCCAGTGTAATAATCATGGACAATGCCAGTTGCCAGTTACACACTGTGCAGAAAAATAAGGCCCCAATGATGGCGAATCGCAAAGCAGATATTCAAAAGTGGCTTCATGAGAATAACATAGAGTATGAAGAATTTTACTCAAAAAAGGCATTGATGTGTATAGTTGATAAGCATAAACCAAACCCTATATTATGTGGCAGATGAGCTTCTCCAGCAGAATGGCCATGAAGTATTAAGACTTCCTCCATGTGAACCCAATAGAGTTGATATGGAGTTTAGCGAAGCGACTAATTGCAAAAAAAAAACATTGGATTATCTGCAGCAGACACAGAAAAACTGATTAAGGAGTCATTCGCGAGCATAACTGCCTCAGACTGGAAAACCATGATTGACTATGTCGTTAATGTGGAGGATA
Organism: Acleris emargana; assembly: GCA_927399475.2. Taxonomy (NCBI): domain Eukaryota; kingdom Metazoa; phylum Arthropoda; class Insecta; order Lepidoptera; family Tortricidae; genus Acleris; species Acleris emargana. Next base: position 35,373,768 of record OV656835.1, read on the forward strand.
AGTACAGAGAAAGAGACAAGGTCACAAAAAATGCATTAGAAGAATGTATTATCAATGTGGGCAGTGATAATGACACAAGTAGCTCAGAAGAATCATTGTATGAATTTTTTGAGTCTGACTTTGAACACTGAATAAATAATAATATTTTGTTTTTTATTTATTAGTAATAATATCTACATATATTTTCACAGCTGGTAGTGTAAATCATGATTACACCAGTGGCCCGTTCCACGAAGACAAATCCTTACTAATAAATAATAACTTATCGATACAATCCTTATTTACTAATATTATATTAAAATGTGGAAATCACTCTGTGTGTCTGTTCTACATATCGACATAGTTTATATACATATATGCAGTTACCTAAACAACTAACCTATAATAACCCATAATAGTGTTAACTTGATAATGTATTGTATGTCCGGATTCATTTAACTCGAAAACTACTGAATAAATTGGCATGAAATTTGGTATGTGGATCACATGGGTCATTTAGGGTACTTTTTAACCCATGAATCTGTCATGTTCACATGTGTTATGCGGACGAAGTTGCAGGGCACAGCTAGTTTATAATATTTGGATTGTACTATGTACAGGTAAATTAATAAAAGGGCATTTCTATTTTTCGTGTTAGTCAATTAAGAAATTGTTAGGTAACGCAGCGTTAAATTAGTCCATTTGGTAACGCACTTTTAATATTTTGCATTAATATATTTGTGATAAATCAGAAAAATCTATTACAGTTTTTAACAAGAAGTATATTTTTAAATTTAAGCATTAAAAAAATGCGTTACCAAATGGATTAATTTAACGCTGCGTTAACATTTTTTTAATTGACTACAAGGAAAAATAGAAATGCCCAAAATAGTTTTAAATATATTACAAGTATCAAAACTGGTTTTCGCGTTACACGTCAAGGATACCACGCTCAGAATTTTTGAATTTGCCGCGATTTCTCATTCTCATCTTTCATTTGCCAGACTCTATCTACACACACGACTGAACTGCACGAAACGCGTTATAATACTGACGTCAAAAATATTGCACGTGTAGCCTTGGCACTCTGAATCCATGAACAGATTGTGATCCATCAGTATTTGCCAATTGACGGATAACAATATTTATTGTACGTCTAGCCTTCGCCTATAAGACCACAAATTCGCGGCCACCACACGACTAAATGAAACGTCACCCTGACATAAAATATACTCTACTCGCAATACAAACTTTTTGAATTTGTAGTAGGTACTGGAGGTTCGTTTGATGTGAGGGTGACATACCGAGGTGCGTTACGTCTTAAAACCTTGTGACAGTTAAAGAAAAAAAGCAGCCTACTTTTTTTTGCATTTCCTCCAATGTAATACGTAGCCTTGACAGAAGCGCGCGGAGCTAACTCCATATGCTTCTATTTAGTCCATCAGAGAAAATACTCTTTTACACGCAAACACACGCAGCAGACACACATTTATAAAAACACACGAACAATTTAATATACTCTCACATGCACACATACTTGAACATAGACACATACTCACATACATATACACGCACACTCACACAGACACAGTGTAACATTCACTCGCTCACAAAAAATGCATACAAATCGTTGCTTCCCAAGAATAGTGACACAAAGCAAAATAGGTTAATATTGAGTAATTGATACAGATCGCTTAAAAATGTGCCGTATTGGTACGGTGGTGGCGATCTGTATTAATTACTCAAAATTAACCAATTTTGCTTTGTGTCACTATTCTTGGGAAGCAACGAAATGTTTTAGTTGTTAGTAATATTTCACTGCACAAAATAAAAATGAATCCATTTTTTTTAATACAGTAAGGTAACGGCGCCTATTACCGTGGTACTTAAGGAAGTTTTTAAATAATTCCAAAAAATTAAGGTTATCAAAGCTCCTTAGCGACCCAAATTTTTATTTTTATTTTAGAGTGTTTATTGAACTTTTAGCGTCGTAACTTTTTGGACTCATTTTACTTTATTATATATTGTAAAATAATTATTGAAACCAAAATACCCAAGTCTACTATTACCGTGGTAATACACAGGTTGTGATTCTATTACCGCGAATTCAGCTTCCATTACCGAGGGTATAAAAAGCAGCAATTTTTTACCATCGGCACAGATAACAGAATACAAGTACAGATACCCAATCTCATACAGCAAAAGCGTGCCGTCCTAATGTAGGCAATTCGGTAGGCAATTTTAGTCCCGTAGTTACACCAGTAGATGCCGTATCTGAGCCACCACTGGATGCTGGCAGCCTACCTAATAGTTTTAGTAACGTATCACCAGATGGCATTGACTTCAAGAATGAGACGTCAAGAAAATTGTTGACTTAAAACTAATATCGTCGGTGAAACTGCAAAACCGCGTAACTAACAAATTTATGATAGAGCAAAATAAACCTTACTATCTTATTAAAAAGGTGCATTTTGCTCCTTATTTAAAATGTTACTTACGCGGTTTTGCAGTTTCACCGACGATATGTAATGAACAAAGAGCGGAATTCTTCATAGCAAAAATCAAACTGTCAGAGGTATTGACCTAACTGTTTTATCGACTTATCGATGTTACGGAATAATATCGCATTAGGTATCCATAATCAACTTAAAAGATTATTCTGTAATATTTGACCTGATATGCTGATTTTATAGATAAAAGTGATTACAGCCAAAACACCGTTATCGAGTACTACAAATATGCTCCTGTTACTTCAACTGAGGTAGAACGCTCGTTTTCATCTTATAAGGATCTACAATGGAAAAAGGAGTAATTTGAAAGGTGACAATGTTGAAAAAATAATGACTATTTTCTTTTACTACAGGGAAGATGAAGAAAACATATTTAGTACAGATTTAGATTTCGACTTTGTTATTTTGAATGAAGATTAGTTACCTACTCTTAGCAATATTTGTTTTTAATTTTTAATGATAAGTTTCATATAGAAAATTTAAAAAAAGTAATTTAAGTATACTAAAATACAGTGGCGGTCAGCTAATTAGGGACACCGTTAATTTGTTTGTATGTATATCCAAAAGCCTGATTTCATTACTTTAACTTTGTTTCGTTAAGTGACAAATATTTATCGATAAGTCGATAAAACAGTTAGGTCAATCCCTCTGACAGTTTGATTTTTGCTATGAAGAATTCCGCTCTTTGGTAATGAATGGCTATAATCCTACCGGTGACATTGTAGTAGCGTTTTATTAATTTTTAGGAACATCTGCCCTGATTAATGATGTCCAGGACAAAATAGGAAAGTTTTAATGACATGTTTGGGAAGTTTTTTGCTGACAATAAATAAAAGCAATAGGTAAAAATAACTGGTTTATTAGGTTTAAAGAATTTATTTTCTCATAAGAATTTTACAATTCACTTACATGAGAATTAAGAATAAGTTAAAAATAGTTTGGTGAGCGTATTTAAGCGTGCGTATTTACATAAAAAGGAAATATCGCCTTCAACTTCAACTTTATCCGAATCCAACGAAACAAAGTTATACACTCGGCCTCAAAAAAATCGCACCTTTTGGTATGTTGACCAAGCAGCTATAAACCCTATTAAATCTAAGATAAGGTATGAGTGTGGGGCCTCATTTTAAAGGTTATTGAATCCTTTAATTTATAAAAATGTGATAATGATTACTAAGCTTTAAAAAAACGTTTTTCATGAAAAGAGGAAAAACATTTATTCACGCCAAAATTACACAATCTAAAAACATAACAAAATTAAAAAATACAGTAAAACAAATTCTTAAAACTAAACTTAAAACCTAGTGTTACCTCCCCTAGCCCTAATTACAGCCTCCATGCGATCCTTCATTGACCTCACCAACGTTACGATGCGTTCTTGAGGAATGTCACTCCACTCCTCGACGACGGCGTCCCGAAGCTGTTCAAGGGTGGCAGGGGCAGTATCACGAGACCGCACCGCGGGTTCAGGTCAGGACCTCGCTGGCCACTGCATCACGGGGATCCCAACCTGATCCAGGTAGTCCCGAACAATCAACGCCGTATGAGAGCGGGCGTTGTCGTGCATGAATGTGAATTCAGGCCCGACAAAACCAGCATACGGGACCACGTGGTTCTCCAGGATCTCTGTGATGTACCGATGAGCAGTCAGGGACCCCTGGCCACGTCCACCTCCAGTGCGGAAGACGCACACAAGGTCGGTTTAGTCCGATTTTAAAGTTTATTAACTGTGCTTTCAAATGATACTAATATTGGTAGGGTACAATAAATAAGTTAAGAGCTTTATTCGCTTGAAGTCAAAATTTCAAAAGGTGCGATTTTTTTGACGCCGAGTGTAGTTTAAATGTTTGTACACAAACTGTCAGCGCGTTTTGATACTTCAATGGTTAAAGATAGCACGTTGTTTGTTCCGTGTTTGTACTAACATTTTAATACACCGAAACCGCCAAAACAGTATTTTGTAATATTCATTTATATTCGTCAAGACATTATTTTCTCTATTGTTTTTTTGTTTTTAATATAAAAGAAGTATTTTGAGTATTGATTTTACACATCAAACAAGAATTTGTAAAAACGAAACGCTTGGGGTCTGTGAGTGCATAGTAGTTTCGCGATCCGTGATGGCACCATCTAGTGACAGTACCTAATAAGGCGTAGCAAGCTTGAAAGCTTATAAGTTTTTTATGAGTTAGATGGAGTTAATATAAAATTTGTTGCATTTATTAAACTTATAAAATATACCCTACTTTATGTAGAGAAGGATGTTTTTGATGTAATTAAGGTACGTTGAATTTATTAAGGTGCAAAAATCATTCAATCTTCACGATTACTGATTCAAATGTTTCGCTCGATACCTGTGACGCCATCTATGAGTTTATTAAAGTAATAATTATACGTTGTTCGAGTTGGGAGGCCATGCCATCGGTAATAGGCGCCCGACTCACGATTTGGAACTTAATACCGTGGGTTAAAAAATAAATAATGGCTTGGTTCAGTATATAATTTTTTACATCACGTTTTAATGGAAGTATAATTATTATTAAATATATTACTAATAAATAAATATAATATAAGTATGAAAAGTAGACATAACTTATGATCCCTACATACAATACCTAAACACGGAAATTTCCTTCTGATGAGTAAAAGTCTCAACTTTGTCAATGAAATCTGTACTTACGGTACCCTAAATGTGATTAATTTAATAGAAGACTAAAATGTCACTCGGTAATAGACACTTCTTTAGGAACCTATTACCGACCCAAACAAATATTTAATGGGTCGGTAATAGACTCCCATACATTCTATTACCGAGGGTTATCTGATCGTACCATCGGTAATAGGCTCAATACGGAGGGTTTGAAAAACCTAATTCCGACCCATAAAAACAAATGGATACAGTTTTATTTTCATTACAAATCAAAAGTATATATTACAAACTAGGTATAAAACCAAAATTACATAACTGGTAAGTAAATACACGATTTTATCTCAATATTTAAACAACTTGACAATTTAAGGTTCCTATACAAACTACAAATTCAGTACTGAAGTTTTTGTTAAAAAATAAGGGTTTGTTGAATACTTTCCATACCACGGAAATAGTTCTTTAATAGCGTGAATAGATCAAGATTGGAATAACCGTAAGAAAGTATGTATAACCGATCGCGTATACCAAAAATAAAGTATAAATAACCGAAATCAAAAAAAACTATTACCGGGGTACACCACGGTATTAGTATCCACAGCAAAAAATGGCGTCTATCACCGTTGTATTTGATTTTCCATTTTAAACGTATTTCCAGGCCAAAAAATGTATAAAAAACACTAATAAGTCGTGCAGAAAACAATAAACAACCATTTAAACACCATAACATTAGTTCAATTGCCATAAATATTACGTAAAACACTAAATAAGATTCGAGTTCTCTTACATGCGGCGTCACGCGTTAGTATGGCACGTCCTCTTTCTGCGCTGCCTTCACGGAAACTGACGAATTGCGAGCACTTTGTTTCATTCACACACACTAGCGCTAACAGGTCCGTAAGTCAATTAAATAAGCTTCGTTCGTGTAAAAGTTGTTGTTTAGAAAATCGTTCGGTTTGTTTATAAAAAGGGTATTTGAAAATACCGCGGTGATGGGCGCCGATTTTGATACCCCCGGTAATAGCCGCCGTTACCTTACTTGTTTACGTTAACTTACCTTGAGTGCCAGCGTAACATTTGCTGGACTTATAAATTACCCTCAAATTGTAATTTTTAGCTAAATGTTGTTTAAAAAGTGTGTGAATAATTTTAACTCAGTTATAATAAGTTTATTATAACGCACGATTGAGGATGACGAATCTTACTCCACCGTGATACAGTTTTAAATAGTACGGGGAGTAAAGGACTGCATTATACTCATGCTCTCATGTAATCCTCTGCATGTAACTTACAACTTTATATTAACATGTATTGCACAGATATAAATGTACCTATTGCTGTTGTTTGGAAAATAAAGTTCATTCATTAAGGGAATAAAGGCTTGTAGTATTGTTAGGCGATGGGCTTGCAACCTGTCACTAATACTCTGGTAAACATCTTAGCCTAATTGTGCAAAATGTGGTTACAGAATTATCAGCAAGTTTTTGGAGTTGTTGGTAATTCTGTAGCTCTGCCTATCCCACTCTGGGAATGAGGGCGTGAGTTTATGTATGTATGTATGTCATTATTATAATTTCTCTAATAAGTCCATAACCCGACATTGGCGAAATACACTTTAACAGGAGAGCCATTAAAACAAATTAAAATTTGAAGAATTAGAATGTAGTACGTAATCTAAAAAGTATAAAAGATAAAAGATAAAAGATAAAAAAAAGAAAGATAGTTTCTGTAAAGTACGTCTTATAGTCAGGCTTCTATGCTATATGTTCTTATTCTATGCATAAAGCCCGATTTACTACATTGGTGAAGGACTGTAGACAGCAAGGCAGCTTTGTAGTTGAAGCCGATCGGACAGTTGCAGTAGTGAATCCAAATAAAATCGCTTTTTATTTTTTCACTCCACTGTCGTTGGCACTATACTTGCCACTGTCCTTGTTCTGTTCAATGTAAATCGGGCTTAAAAGTAAGTTTAGTACGCTTGACAGTTGGCTACACGGGATTTATATTTTCCTCATAGGTTTTCCTATTTTTTACATCCATTTACCATTAATTACCAACCAGTTTAAATATTGCCATAGACATCTATATAATTAGTGGCTGGCAAGAAAACAGCGGAATTTGACAGAAAAATTAAGTCAAGGAAAAAAAACAAAACTATCAAAACAAACGACGAAGGCAAGGCGAAGAGCGTGTTATCAAGCATAATTCAATAAAATAAAATAGTCTTTGAGAACTTCGGGTTGTTCTGGTGTTATTAACGGTGTTTCTGTGCAACCATACATTAAACCATAAATTACGTCACTTATTTTTTGTTAATAGTCACAGTTCGCTGGTCAAAAATGTTGTTAGGAGATATTTTCCCAAATTTCACAGCCAACACTACTGAAGGGGAAATAACATTTCACGATTGGTTAGGGGACTCGTAAGTACGATGAGATACACACAGATAAACATTACCAATACACGCACAGTATGAAACTAAATTTCAACAAAGAAATTATCAAATAGATAACATTTTAATCCAAATAAATTTAGCTTCAAGGCCTTGTTTGTAATTAAAATCTGAAGGCGGCTATGTCTCATTTGTTCAATGGAGCCTAAAATGTTGTATAAAGCTATGATTTAATGCTTAACAAAATTCATAGTTCTATGGAACAAATGGGACATACTCCTGAAGCCTACCTTGAGGTTGATCCTTATTATGAGCTTAAATACTTGTTCTTGTCTTGTATGTCTTCTTTGTGTATATATTTCTCTGTATAAGTACATACAGTGCGATAGCTTTTAGAAGATGCTTCAGTCTATTCCCACTAGTTCTACTGACAGTTCTATTATTCAAAGGACTTCAGATAATAGAACTATTGGGGCTGATTTTTTCCTATAGTCGAGTCCGGAATTAGGCGAACTAACTTGACAGTTCATTGTACACTAATGTTGCCACAGTTTGGCCAGTGCTGTTAATATCGATACTTAAAAAGTCTAGTTTATCATTATTATTGTGTTTGGAATCTAACTAATAATTATAACCTAGCAACAATACTTATTAGCGTATAAAATTAATTAAAATCGAACACATAACGGATTTGGAATTATCATCGATGATATATAGCGTTTGTCTCTATCGCACTTTCATATTTGCCAGCAAGAAAGGAATGCATGCTATATGTATGGTACATGAAATGTACCGTACTAGCCCGACGGAAGCCCCCTAAAAGGATCACAATGGCCTGTTGTAATGTCAGCATTATTTTTGTATTTTATTCCTAATTTGAGGAGTAAGTATCGTAAATATCCGCTTTAAGCCGTACATCCTTCAGATCATATTATATCGTAAAAATTGCTGTAGTTTTTCCCTATTTGGCAAGTATGTATGAGTGTGAAAGTTTCGACGACAATTACTTGATAAAATATAAATATAATCAGATTTATAGAAGGCAAAAGGTTATATCGACATATTTACATCCATACATACATAAACTCACGCCTTCATTCCCAGAGTGGGGTAGGCAGAGCTACAGAATTACCAAGCACTCTTAAATAAGTGGTTGATAATTGATAAACTAAGTGGTAGATTCTTTTTTCTTATATTGCAAAAAAAAAAAAAAAAAATCTCTGGAGCAAAGTAACTAAATGAACTTAGCTCCATAGAATTTTTTTTTTTTTTTTTTGCAATATAAAAAAAAAGAATCTACCACTTAGTTTCTATGGATGTACCTAGTAATATGCCGAAGTTATCGTAAATCAATAAAAACACGGTGTATATATTAAAAGTATAATCGACGTTTACATTTTAATTTTAGGAAAGTATGTTCTAATTTTTTTTTCAAATCATTATTGCATTTTTTCAGTTGGGGCATACTATTCTCTCACCCCTCGGACTTCACTCCTGTGTGCACTACTGAGCTGGCTAGAGTCATCAATTTATATCCAGAGTTTACTAAACGTAATGTCAAGGTGATTGGGCTGTCTTGCGATACTATAGATGCTCATGTTGACTGGTGCAAAGACATTAAAAGTTATGCAGGTAAATATTTTTTTATTGTTAATTTCACCAGCAATAAACAGATGTTTTATTTTTGCTCTGGTGTATTGTTTTACTGTATTACCAGCTTCTTAATAGCTTTCGGCTGGCTATCACTATCACGGTTGCACTCGCAACTGGGAGTATATTATTTTGCCACTTGTGTAATAGAAAAATACATATTATTGCCAATAGCTCTTAGGAAATGGTAGCACTGTACGGTTAAATGTCTATTTAATATTAAGTGACTTCAGCAATTTATTAGTTGGTTTATATGCAAGTTATTATATTAAACAATTTTTGAACTAAGGCTATAGTCAGGTTTCCATAGTAAGTCCGCCCTTACATCAATCATGCACGGGTTATTTTTAAGTACCTTTTATATGAAAGAATAGTGAGATTTTCACACTTTGAAAATCGAAATGCCTCTGTTTATGATAAAGCATACTTTGTGTGTTTGTATCTATTGGTAAGTGTCTGCACTTAAAGTACCTATGAAGATATCATAGATTGACTTACGATTATATGTGTTTATTAATTATAAGTACTGTTGTGCTAACAATACTTCCGAATCCCATTCTAATCGCTGTTTGATAATGCTATTTGCCAAAGTATCAAAATTTCCCATGCGGTTTGTTCTATCAAAAATCAGCAATATTTGTGGCCAAGTTCTGTATTCAATCAGTGTTTTTCAATGTCGTATACAAACTCCTCAATTATGTTTGAGTAAAATACTAATGACAACTTAATCATGATTGATTGATTGATTGTAAGATTTGTAAGTATGGTAAATTTTCGTCACACTCATTGTTTCGATTAAAGCGTAAAACACACAGTGGGCGGGCGCGGGTCGTTCGCCGAGCGGGTCAGAAGTTCGGCGGATTTTTTAACATATAGACGCATTCACAAGCGCGGGACGGGACCCGCACGGGAGCCTGGCCCGCCGCCCCCTACTACAAACAGCGCGCGGTTGGGGTGGGTCTGGCGCGGGTGCTATTGGTCGTAATACACGCATTCTCCGATAGGCATTCTCACAGAGCGCGTGTGCGGGTCGTGCGCGGGTTCGTGAATGCTTTTGGTGGAGTTGTAAATTCTACTCTATATACTCGCCATTACCGTCCGATACCTATAGCCCGCTGCGATCACCCGCGCGGGGCCCGACGCGGTTCGGCGCTGTGTGTGAAGGCGCGGCTCCCGCGATGAAAATGACATGCTCGGCGCCCGACACGCGCCCGCCCGTTTTGCGCTTAACGCGTTACATATTTTTTTTCATTTCATTTACATAGGATTATGAAGGGTTTTTCTGATTGAATGTATGTAAACCATGTTAACAATAAATGGTTTGCATGGTTAGTTATTTAACTTTTTGGGTAACGAATTATAAAGATATAAATTTTAAGTCCATTAATTTGTTTTAAAATGAAATATGAACACTAAAATTAAATTTAACAATCATTGAAAAAAAAATTGGCTGGAAGCTATATATAATAGTTTAATTTTGACCTTATGGGTTAATGTTTATCAGTTTTATCTCATTTTTGTTTCATTATATTTTCTGAAAAGTCTGAGTTCTATTATTAGCCTTTGAGTCACTTCATGTCTCTTTGCCAATGAACATTACTGTTAAATCACTGCTAAATATTTTGTTGAATTAATTTCACCCAGACCCACATGGTCCTACTGCCTTTGTCCTACCCATCGGACCACATGAACTTTTTTTAGATGTGTTAAACATTTTTCAGGCCGCACCAATCTAGATGGTTTAATAAATGATAGAGAGTATCCAAGATGTTTACCCATTAGGATTTTTTTTCAAAGCAGTAATTTTTCCCATAAATTGGATCAGATTTGAACCCTAAATCAAGGTGTTATGTTGAAATTCCAACCAAACTTACAGTTGTGTGCAAAATAATAGCAGTATATCAGGTTTCACAGATATACAGGGTGTATTGCAAGTCGTGTGCCAAATGAATATGGTGGGTAGCTAAGGTCACTTGCAACACGTTTTGGGCCAATTAACACTTATCCTACCCACGGTGTTTTTTTTAAAAAAAAAAATGAAAAAATTTCGGAATCTTCCAAAAGTTAACCATTTTGTTCACCTATCTTTTTTTTTTAATGTGACAGTACAAAAGTATTTGTAGTTTTTTTATCTTTAATGTTTGCCCATTCTAATGAAATGTAATTTTTATTCATATAGTAAACAAATAAAAAAATATTAGCCAACAAAGTGTGAAGGACAGAAAAATAAAATCTTCACGGTCAACTTTACGGCACAATTAAAAAAAAAGTAGAAGCTCCTCAGATCTTCCAACATCAAAAAAACTTCTCCAGTTCCTGACAATTCTTACGGTATACCACATGTCTAGAATCACGTTCAGTTTTTCGTCAAAATATGGTTTCAATCTAAAATGGTGGTTTTATTCGGTCAGTAGATCCAGCCAGTTAAATGGGCTAAATGCACAATACAAAACGCAATATGGTTAAAAATCGTCTTTATTTTAATAATTACTTCAAATTTTGTTCAAATTGTCTTCCTCCACAATTGATACATTCGCGACACCTTTTTCGTATTTCTACAGTAGTTGTTGTACGAAGTGTCATTTCTTGCCGCATTATTGCGAACGCGTCATTAATTTTTGCGATCAGATGCTCTCTGCTCTCTACCTGTGTTGCGTACACTAGCTCTTTGGCCCTTCCTCAGACGTAAAAGTCAAAGACACTTCGTACAACAACTGTAGAAATACGAAAAAGGTGTCGCGAATGTATCAATTGACAACAATTCATTTTTTGCTAAGGTAGTAAAATAAAATACCGTTTCTAGATTTTACACTGCTGATTACAGTAAAAATATCTTTAGATTTTTTTATGCAGTACTTATTTTTATATTTATTAAAAACAGTAAAAAAAGTTCGATTGTGAATGTTAGGAATACACTTATAGTGCCCTTAGTCCATTTATTACCAATATACAACTGTCATGTTCATTTTTTATCTGTCTGACGGATTACTTTATTCTAACGACACGCTTTCGATTCTACGCAAAATAGTTTATTTATTTTAACGGCGTCTACAACTTACGTAATTAATTAAATTACGCAAAATAACAAATTTGTGAACGAACGGCAGCGAATGATTGACAAGTGAGTGACACATGTTACTTTTTTTAATTTTATATCAGGCTAAGATCACGACATCAGTATTCCTAACTTTGTATATACGGTCTCGGTCTTTTTAATGACTATTTCTTTAATAAATTATTAACGACGAATTTAAGTTAAATAAAGAAAAACCAAGAAATACGGGTAGTCTAATTTTTAACCAGCTAATTCTGTAGCTCTGCCTACCCCACTCTGGGAATGAAGGCGTGAAGGTATGTATGTATTATAAACGCGAAAAAACAATAATGCTTTTTTTTTTGAAATGTTGTCAATTGTGGAGGAAGACAATTTGAACAAAATTTGAAGTAACTGTAGCAGTAACTGAATAATATTGAATGAACAAAAAAAAACTTGTTGGGGGTGATCGGGGGAGTGGTTTCGAGGGGTAAAAAAAAATTTAGGTCAATATAACACTACATTTTTATGAATGAATCCAGTAAATCATGAAACTGATGATATTTTGCTCTCACACTTTTTTTCCTACGATCCATATTTACCGAAAAATTCGGGTTTAAAGAAGTCTAAGGCAGTAATAGTGATTTTCCGTATCTCCGGCGCTGCGGGAACGAAGTAACTATGCGTCGTCATGCAAGGGCCTCCGGCTCTATAGAAACACTCTAGAGCGCGCAGTGTCGGCACGCGTCCTAACCAGCGAGAGCCCTAGATTCGGACTTGTGTGGAAATGTCCATTTAGGAGCCAATATCTCGGTAATGATCAATATTTTGGCGTCCTCTATACGATAGCATCATAAAAACTTCGTGTTATAATAACACCACTTCTCTCAAACCCCAATATCTTGGTAAATATTGGTCGGAGAAAAAAGTTTATATAACAAAACATGCTTATTTTACCATGTTTTATAGGATTTATTAACAAAAATGAGGGGTTATATTGACATCTAAGTCCAAGATCCCTTCAAAATGACTGACATTTAAACCCCAATATCTCGGTAAATATCAAGTTTAGAGAAAAGTTGCCCATACAAAACACGCTTATTTTAGCGTCTTCTATACGATAGCATAATAAAAAATAGCTGTTATAATGACACCACTTCCATCAAAAAATTCTAAGTCTTGCGCACCCTTTGCTATACCCCAACCCAACTTTGTCTGTGTTCCTTTGACCTTTGACTTAAGCCCAATAATGCTCGATAGATTGGCATTGCGGGACATGGGTGAGTTCAGGTCTTTGGGTACGAAGTTGATATTGTTGTCGTGGAGAAACTGTATGGTGTCATTAGCGTAAAGAGCTGAAACGCGATCTGGCCAGAACAGCGTTAGTGCAGTCATTGAAGCATTATTGCTCCGAATTTTGTTACTGTGAACCGAATTGCATACAATTTTGGAATTAGGTTCATCTTACCCTTAACTTCAAAAGTGAAAATGATTTGAACTCCGCAACCACCCTGGGGGTGGTTGCCACCCCTTCTCGGGGGTGATTTTTTTTTTCTTCAAAATAACCTCGGATATCGGTAGAAGGCCTAATTTTAAGCAAAAAATCATTTTTTTTTTTTTTAATCCAATACTTTTCAAATTATTGGCAATTGAAAATTCGCAACTTTTTCACGTTTTTCATCAATTTTTTGCAAATATCTCCAAAAATATACGTTTTATCGAAAATTTTATACAGAACAAAATTGTAGCAGGTAAAAAAATGAACAATTTGGTTTTTTATAAAGTATTCTAAGTGCAATATTAAGCTAGATATTAAAGATCAAAGCCGTTTTTTATTTTGTCTGAAATTTAATCGATGTGTTTAATGCCATCTAGCGGCGAGCAGATGCATTTTATGCATTCTAATAAAAAAGGGTTTTGTAGTGCTTGAAATAAGCTTTAAAATGAGCACTATTAAAATTCTTTTGCACGTAAAATTGCAAATAAGAGGAGCATCTAATGTTTTTTCTTTTAAATCAATGGGTCTCATAAGTGCCATTTCCACCAAAATTAAAATTAATCGTATTCCGCCTAGAATTAACTTATGAAGAGTTTGATAGATTGTATCAGTTTGGCTGCTTCAGAAAACATATTTTTCAAAAAAGTCACGATTAAAAAAAAAAAAAAACAATTTTTTAAAAAACCCGCCTTTTTTTCATAATATCTCAAAAATGACGACAGATACGTATAAAAGTGTAGGGATGAAAAATTTAGGTATTTTTCTGACAAACAATTTGGTTTTTTTTGTTTTTTCAGTCAAAAAAAAAATGACGGAGATATGATTGTACCCCTCAGGTGTCCTACGCACAACATGTGTGCGTAGATTTTTTGACATTACGTGACTTATTCATTTGACATAAAGTTTAATTTTGATGTACAACAATTTTGACATATCGCTCAACGGGTTAAAGAGCGCGTGGCAGCGCAATCACAGCCTCTCTTAAGCCCTTTAACCCTTCACCGTTTTAGAAAAAGGTTTTTTACTATATATTGCAATAAAGGATGTTGTAGCTCTCTTAATTACCTTTACAATGGTTTTTTATAAATTGTGATACCATGAAAATTGAAGGAGTTATGGTCCAAAAACTTATCATATTTTTTTCTACTTAGTAACTGAAAATTTCGGAGTGTGAATATTTGGAGCAATGTGAAAGTACGCAGTATAATAGAGACCCAAAACTATTGTAATGTGTATATATATACATAATATGGCTCATATATTTTGGAAGCGTAGGCATGAATACATACCAACGTTCTTATATGTATATATAACACATTTGAGTGAAGGGGCCAACGAAAAAGCCAGGTGATCAGCTGTGCGTGCTCCGTTTATTCGTTATAATGTGACCAGTATATTTCCGTCTGCAAAGGAATGAGCACGTGTTTAATATAATATTTTAACTAGACACCCAATTTCAATACATTTGGTTTAATAAAAAAAAAATAGTAGATAAAAAACCTGTTTGTTTAATAATATCTTATTAAAATTGTGCCATAAAATTATATTTTCCAAAAATCTAATGACAATATACGAGGGTCAAACTGAAAGTTCTTAGAAAATCAAAAACTGATTAAACTAGCAAGTTATTAGCTTTATTACATCTTTTCAAAATAGTGTCCATTGACGTCAATACATCGCTGCATCCG
Source organism: Acleris emargana (assembly GCA_927399475.2). Classification (NCBI taxonomy): domain Eukaryota; kingdom Metazoa; phylum Arthropoda; class Insecta; order Lepidoptera; family Tortricidae; genus Acleris; species Acleris emargana. The sequence goes on from OV656835.1 coordinate 35,389,166, forward strand.
ATGGAACCACTGACAAAAGCACTTTGCCCACTCGTCCTTCGGGGTCTCTTCGAGGGCCTTTTGAAACGCAGCCACAGCTTCCTCGGCGTCCATAAAACGTTTTCCTCGAAGTTTTTCTTTTATTTTCGGGAATAAATAAAAATCGCAAGGTGCGAGGTCCGGGCTATACGGCGGGTGACCCAGTAATTCCACGTCTGACGTCGCCAAATAGTCGATCGTTCGCCTGGCGGTGTGTGACGAGGCGTTGTCGTGGTGAAGGAGGATCCTACTGCGAGGTCTTTTCTCCCTAACTTTTTCCAAGACAAGTGGCAAACAATTGTTAGTGTACCACTCTGCAGTAACTGTTTTTCGATCCTCTAAAACAATTGTCGCGTAATGACCTGTCCTTCCGAAGAACGAGGCTACCATCTTTTTTCCCACGCTTCGACCTCTCTTCACTTTAGTTGGCAACTCGTCGGAAGGAAACACCCACTGAGCAGACTGTCTTTTGGTTTCGGGATCATAACAGTAAATCCAGCTTTCGTCACCCGTAAGTATGTCGAACACAGCATTTGAGTCACCTCCGTTAAATCTTAAAACCATTTCACGGCACCAATCAACACGACGGAGTTTTTGGGCCTCGGTCAAATTATGAGGTATCCACCGGGCACAAAGCTTCCTGACCGCTAAATGTTCATGGAGGATTTTGTGCACTTGACTCATACCGATGCCCAAGCTTGTACGAATCTGCTGATGTTATCTTCAGTCGTTGCCGTAGAAGGCCGGCCCTTACGCAGATCATCGGTGAGATTATTACGACCACGTTTAAACTCATTAAACCAATTGTAAACAGTGGCACGAGATGGGGCTTCATCGTGAAAGGCCAATCGTAGTCTAACATAACTTTCTTGTTGACTTAAATGACATCGAAAGTCATAAAAAATCATTGCACGAAAATTTTCTCGCGTTAAATTCATGCTGACATGACACAGACAACTTTCAATTTGCCGCCAAATCGTAAAACAAATGACAAATGAATAAAATACATACTCAATAATATTGGCAAAGAGTTCTATTTTCAAAATTTTAACTTAATTTTTTATTATATTGTTACAAGTGGCCAGATCTAAAAACTTTCAGTGTCGCCCTCGTATTCTATTAAGTAGTATTGACGTTCGTACTATTCAAAGAGCACGATAGCAGCACTTAATCCAGTCTGCATCTTATATCAGGTAATTTTATAAAATTGAATTTATATTGTAAATAAAGTAAATTGTTTAATTAGTTATTGACTAGCCTGGTCGGCTTTTAAGCTTATTCACGTATGAATGTATTTTTTTTTTCAAATATTGAGGTTTGGTGAGAAATCGATAAAAAAAATCACCAAAGTAATCGATAATAAAATAATAATTATAATAATCGGTTAAAAAATTAATTATTATAGAGAATATAAAATATTACTTACTCTATACTTACATCTTTTTATGTCATACCAAAGTATTTTTTTGTGATTTTTTCAATTTAGGGGTTGTTTGCAAGGGTTGTAAGATTTTCAAGGGGTTGAAAATGATTTTAATATGAGGTAATTGTGTTAGAAAACACTTTACTATTTCACCACTTACTATTACACATGTTTTCTAGCGATAAAATGGCTCAATGTCAATTTTTCCATTAAGGGGTTGTTTACACCCCTTAAAAATAATAGGCGGAGTTCAGATCATTTTCACTTTTGAAGTTAAGGGTAAGATGAGCCTAATTCCAAAATTTCATGCAAATCGGTTCACAGTTAAAAAATTCGGAGTTAAGACCGTATTTTTCGCTTGTGAAATTTGACCCCGAAATCGGACATCCCTGCTTTATTCGACAACAAAACAGCAGTTACCATCCCGAATGCATGACTAGAACTCCCGCGTAACATAACGTTCTTGATTTATAAGAAAATGGGTGCTAAAGTTTAGGTAAAAACCGGATGTGTGTATATGAAAATAGTCAGAACTCATAGAATCTATTATACAGGGTGTATTGCAAGTCGTGTGCCAAATGAATATGGTGGGTAGCTAAGGTCACTTGCAACACGTTTTGGGCCAATTAACACTAATCCTACCCACGGTGTTTTTTTTATATTATTTTTGAAAAAATCTCGGAATCTTCCAAAAGTTAACCATTTTGTTCACCTATCTTTTTTTTTAAATGTGACAGCACAAAAGTACTTATAGTTTTTTTATCTTTAATGTTTGCGCATTCGAATGAAATGTTATTTTTATTCATATAGTAAACAAATAAAAAAATATTAGCCAACAAAGTGTGAAGGACAGAAAAATAAAATCTTCACGGTCAACTTTACGGCACAATTAAAAAAAAAGTAGAAGTTCCTCAGATCTTCCAACATCATAAAAACTTCTCCAGTTCCTGACAATTCTTACGGTATACCACATGTCTAGAATCACGTTCAGTTTTTCGTCAAAATATGGTTTCAATCTAAAATGGTGGTTTTATTCGGTCAGTAGATCCAGCCAGTTAAATGGGCTAAATGCACAATCAATACAAAACGCAATATGGTTAAAAATCATCTTTATTTTAATAATTACTTCAAATTTTGTTCAAATGGTCTTCCTCCACAATTGATACATTCGCGACACCTTTTTCGTATTTCTACAGTAGTTGTTGTACGAAGTGTCATTTCTTGCCGCATTATTGCGAACGCGTCATTAATTTTTGCGATCAGATGCTCTCTGCTCTCTACCTGTGCTGTGTTGCGTACACTAGTTCTTTGGCCCTTCCCCAGACGTAAAAGTCAAAGACACTTCGTACAACAACTATAGAAATACGAAAAAGGTGTCGCGAATGTATCAATTGTGGAGGAAGACAATTTGAACAAAATTTGAAGTAATTATTAAAATAAAGATGATTTTTAACCATATTGCGTTTTGTATTGTGCATTTAGCCCATTTAACTGGCTGGATCTACTGACCGAATAAAACCACCATTTTAGATGGAAACCATATTTTGACGAAAAACTGAACGTGATTCTAGACATGTGGTATACCGTAAGAATCGTCAGGAACTGGAGAAGTTTTTATGATGTTGGAAGATCTGAGGAGCTTCTACTTTTTTTTTAATTCTGCCGTAAAGTTGACCGTGACGATTTTTTATTTTCTGTCCTTCACACTTTGTTGGCTAATATTTTTTTATTTGTTTACTATATGAATAAAAATTACATTTCATTAAAATGCGCAAACATTAAAGATAAAAAAACTACAAATACTTTTGTGCTGTCACATTAAAAAAAAAGATAGGTGAACAAAATGGTTAACTTTTGGAAGATTCCGAGTTTTTTTAAAAAAAATATATTAAAAAAACACCGTGGGTAGGATAAGTGTTAATTGGCCCAAAACGTGTTGCAAGTGACCTTAGCTACCCACCCTATTCATTTGGCACACGACTTGCAATACACCCTGTATATCTTCAAAGCGATTTGTGCATCAATAAGAGGTGTTACAAGTGCACTATATAACATGTTTTCAAACAGAAAATATGCCTATTTGTTGTGTAAATAGACATTTTTTTTTTTTTATTTCTTCAATTTTTTGCCTCAAACCAGCACATTAGAATCTAATTTCAACACACAGTAATTTATTATTATAAATTCTATAAATTGTGAAATAACTAGCGTCTAATTGCACGGTACTCAAAAGTTACAGGTAATTGAAATTTTCCGGTATTTTTTACACCTGGGGTTGTCACATTATGGAACAAATAAATTATACCGGTTTTTTTTCTGGCTTATTGACTTCAACTTAGTCCTTCCGTTCACATGTGACACGCAATTTAATTTTAGACTAATAAGATAAGTAGACTACTTAATCTTATCTTATTTAGGCAGGAATTTCATACAAAATAAAAATCATTTAGGAGCACTTTGGGGATTTCTCGAAAAGTGTATTTCTCAAAACGGGGATATCGCAAAATGTGGAGTTCGCAAAACGGGGATTTCTCAAAATGGGGAGTTCGTGAAACGGGGACGTGTACACTCAGGTAAAAAATGTGTTGATTATGTCGCACGCTGAATTTAGCCCTTATTCCTCGTCGTGCCACCAACTTGTTCCACCAGTGGTACGACGAGGAATGAATTTAACAGAGTCGACGGAGCTCCACTTACGCGGAGCTCCTATTTCTGGGTGGTTTTGGCCCTCCGGGCCTGCTGCAAAACTAACATAACCTAAACCTACGATGGCTACGATGACATTTTCACCTCACTTACATAATTATATTCGTTATATTATGCTACATGAAATACAAACAATCGTATTAGAGCTGATTGTACTTTATATCCCCGTTTCGCGAATTCCCCATTTTGAGAAATCCCCGTTTTGCGAACTCCACATTTTGCGATATCCCCATTTTGAGAAATCCACTTTTCGAGAAATCCCCAAAGCGCTCCTAAACCATAAAAATCCATGGACTAGTCCAAATAGCCATTGTACTTATGTCATGTGTTGGTTTTCTAAACACCAAGCTAACATTGTTTTCAATCCTCGTAAATGTTACATTCATTCGAAATAATCGTAGTGTATTCAGTGCTGCAGTCTTCAGTTCGTAAATCTTCGTCAACACATTCGTCATCCTCATCGTCTGATGAATCTGATTGAAGATCTGTTTCAGAAGTGGGTTTTAACATATCTATAACAGCTTTAGGTAAGGGCAGCTTTTTACAATTTTTGCGGAGATTTGACAGTCGTGTTTGTGATATTACTGGATCTGAGGATTCCAAAGCCCGATGGAATAGATCAGACATGGTTTTTAGTCGATCCATTTTTCGACTATGATGTTCTCTGTCAAATCGCCAAAATTTGTTCCTGCTTTCTCCAGCTTGCTCCGAAAGCATCCCTACCGGCAAAACAGCATAGTCCATTATTTCATGCCCATGGACCAAAATTTTATGCACGGTCACAGTCATTGGATGTCACTTATAGGTTTCAACATATTTATATGCCAAATTTTTACAAAAGTTTGCATACTTTTCAGTGTTGATTGGTAAACCACACGATAACGCCACGAGAATGATATGGAGATCATCGACCAACCACTGTGCAATTCCCAAAATCTCAGCAAATGTAGCGCGATGTTTGTCTAAAAGTGCAGTCCGCGCTGTGTTAAAAGTATGACACAGTAAACTCTGTAAAGAAATGGAGCCTTCTACTTCAGATACTGATATTTCTTCAGGGTGGCAAGATTTTTTAGCCTGGCGTACCTTGTAGTATGGAGGATACAAAGAGCAGCCTCGTTTTTTTGAGTCTTGTAAAAAATGATAAGTGACAGCGGAAAAATTTCGGTCAATTGTGATTGCGAGGGCTTCATCTGGGGTATATGGTTGAATGCTAGGCTGAGAAAGTTTTTCTGACACTTTCTTTAGTTTAGATGGTGAAATCAAGCATAGATTAATAACAGACTCTAGATCACGAGCTGACTTTGGTGGTAATTTGCTTCCCTCGACCAAAATAGATGAACTGAGAGCTTTCACGAGTTTAGCGGGTGGTTCGTTTTCCAAAATAGTCTCAAGCTTGCGCCGTGACCGCAACTGCTGTCGGTTACTTAACTCGAAATAATTAGAGCAAGTTGGTGTGTCAGGGTCAGATACTAATTTCATGTCCTCAGGAATATCATCCAAAAAAACAATGCTAAGCCATTCTTTGTTTTTATTTTGAAAATAAAGGAAATTGCTTTTGCAATTTTTGAATTTACTTTCCGTCTTGCTTATAAACCATTTCACGGAATCTGCCAATGTTTCCTTATCTGCTTCAGAAAGTAAACGTAACCGATGGCTAATGGCACTTAAAACTATGTCCAATCTTCGGTTTTTAGGCAAGTCACAGGGTCTGTAATTACGGCCTTGTTTTTTGCTCTCTTCTACCAGTAATTTATAAATATCAAGTCGTGTGTAAGTCTTGTTTATGATATCTGCGTCCTCTCCTTGTTTTTTCGCGCATACTCCGGGAGAGTAAGAAGTTCCAGTTTCCAGTAGCTGACCAGCATGAGGTTTGGCGCCTTCATGCCCTCCTCGCATGGAGTCTGTTTATCTGAGCTCAGTCGAACATTCCCCAACAGGTCGGGTCAGTTCCTTTTGAGGCAGCGTAGATTCAGGGCTCTTTGACGGCTCCATGAAGCCTCCAGTTTGTCCAACGTGTATGAGTTTTAAAAAGGCACGTTCGTATACGAAATCTTGTACCGATATTTTAAGTGACACTTGACATAATCAACAACTGTCGTAACTAAGGTACCTATAAAAAATATAAAAAAGTTTCATGTGACAGTAAGAAAAAAGTTTCATGTGACAGTAAGAAGGCTGTAACATTTGTAAGGTAAGAAATTTTATGAGTAGAATTTAGTACTACGCTTGCTAACAAAAGGTTTTTGTGCCATTCCTACAGAAACGAGAAAACAGGACACTTGTATATTTTCAATATAATGATATAAGCGAGTAGCGAAGTTTAGGGAAATCGCAAGTTTTTATATTTCTTAACTGGTATTTTTTGATACTTAATTATTACGTGTAATAAAGATATTTCAACAACATAGTCTCAATTCTTTTATATACCTGTCCAATTAAATACAAACAATATAACCGGTACTTTTTGTGACAGCCCTGATGTAAAATTTCGAAGTAGATTATCTTTTAAGTGCCATGCAATTAGAATTCAATATATTAACACATTAAAAAGGAAATTCAAGGCTTTTTATGTATCCATAAATAAGATTCACATTCTGTAGGGTTACATAAAAAATTAATAAAAACAAAAATAAGGAAAACGCTATTTTTTATGTGTCCCGTAACAAATCCTAATAGAAAGAAGTGTTAATAGAGTCTGGCAAACGAAAGCGTGGCCTGAAAAAATGGCAACACTGTAGTGTCGTCCCTTTTTTCTTAGATTGATTTGAAAGGGATGACACTACAGTGTTGCCATTTTTTCAGGTCACGCTTTCGTTTGCCAGACTTTGTGTATTTTTAATGCTTTTGTTCGATACTTTATGCTTCAATTTTTTTCGCTTACTTATTCAGAGTATTTATGCCTTTTTAATTTAACCGGAAATAAAATAAAAGGAAATTCGAAGTTCCGTAATTTTTAAACTAAGGAAGTTTGGCGCGCCGGAGTTTCGTCACGCATTCAAAATAATAACCGCTGTCCTACCCTCGGACAAAACAAGGATGTCCGATTTTGGGGTCAAATTTCACACTGTGCGTGGGAATGTGATGCTTTCGTATGAATGGCGATAATCTTTTTTTTAAACATTCTTTAATGGAAACTTTCCTGTTAATTGTTCCTTTGGTAACCAAAATCGACCTTATTTCGACGCACTCATCGATGGCCTATGAATATTAATCGTGTTTCCCGAAATTAAAGTAAAACATTTAAACTCTCTCCGCCTGTGTAACTCTCTCTTTCACTTAATTTAAGGTAAGTAAAGGTAAGGTAAGGGGTCCCAAGTATAATATCGAAGGATATATACTTGGGAGCTAAGAAATCGAGCCACTTAGTACTGAATTTCAAAAGAAAGTGGATCGATTGAAGTGACCTAACATATCTTTTAACACTAACTTCTCAAAAACTTTACTTATAGCAGGTAGAATAGAAATAGGACGGAAATTCGTAAAATCACTCATATCGCACTATTTAAAAAGTGGTATGACTACTACGAGCGGCGTTAAAAAAAAAGTGAGAATGAGATGCACTCTCTTTCAATATTAGGAAATTAAATACTGGCCGGTAAAGCTAATCTATCTAGCTGATTGCTATAAAAAAAAACCATCTGTCTTTTGTTTAAAAAAAATACAGTAATTCTTTGCAATGCTATTGAGTACGTTAGCGAAAATTGAGAATATTGAACTGCGCGCCGTTATCAAATACTTGTTTGAAAAACTTTTTCCACGGACCAAGTCAATTTAGATTTGCGGGACACTTTAGGGTCTAATGCTCCTCCGTATTCGACAGTCGCACGTTGTTGCGCCGAATTTAGACGTGGAAGAACATCGACCTTGGACGACCCCCGCTGCAGACGCCCTACTACAGCAGTACCGAACTGAAGAAATTGTAAAAAAAACGAAAACTTGAGTTTTGGCGGATCGTCGTGTCACGGTTCGTTTTATTGCTGAAAATGTAAAGATTTCATGGGGGAGCGTGCATAATATTTAACATGAACGCTTGGGTACACGCAAAAACAAACTAGAGTAGAGGTTTGTCAAGAAGCTTTGGACCTGATACAGCAAGACCGGGAACTTTTTTTGGCGCGATTTATAACAATGGAAGAAACATGGCTCCATCATTATGACCCTGAAACGAAACTGCAGTCTATGACATGGAAAACGCCATCATCTCCAACTCCGAAGAAATTCAAGGTGGGCCCATCTGCCGGTAAGGTCATGGGCTCTGTTTTTTGGGATGGTAAAGGGGTAGTAAGGATTGAGTATCTCGAGCATGGAGCCACTACTACGGGCACTTTATATGCCAAACAAATAGCAACATTGCGCAATGAGATCCGCGAAAAACGGCGAGGTAAACTCTCGAAAGTTGTGCTATTCCACCGGGACAATGCCCGGCACACAAGTCCGCCGTTGCAATGGCTGCAATTCGTGATGCTGGGTTCGATATCCTTAAGCATTCTCCGTATTCACCAGATCTCGCGCCCAGTGATTGCTACCTATTTCCGAGATTGAAAGAATACCTGAGAGGCCAGAAATTTGAAAATGACGACGCGGTAGTCGCTGCAGGACAAGATTTTTTTAGTACTCAAGATGAGACCTTTTTTAAAACTGGAATTTTAAGTTTAGAAATAATACTAAGTGTATTAAGCTAGAAGGTCATGTCGAAAAAAAAAGACAACAAATAAAAGTTGTTTATAACATACTCATTCTCATTTTTATTGAACGCCCCTCGTATATTTCATAAGATTAGGAAAGATCCCATCTAAAATGCAACTATTGTAGATTAAATTAAATTAAATTAAATTAGATGAAATTGAATCTACGTGGCTAAAATCAAAACTTACGTTACATTCGCCTAGCCTAGTCGGTAGTGACCCTGCCTACGAAGCTAGCGGTCCCGGGTTCGATCCCCGGTACGGGCAAATATTTGTGTGATGAGCATGATTATTTGTTCCTGAGTCTTGGGTGTTTTCTATGTATTTAATTATATATTTATCTATATCCTCTAGCCGCCCACAGGCCTTATAAAAGGTCTTCAGTTCATAGGTGGTTCCGGCCCAAGCAAAAAGTCATTTTCATCTTATGGATGCCCAACTGTCCTTTTAAAAGGTCTTCAAATAAAACCTGTTGTAAAAGCTCTAATTTCCCGTGTATTGATTTTAAGTGATTTCTGAACGAAAACGTCATGTTTGACGTTGACAATAGAGGTCAATCTGTGCAACGTTAACTGTCAGTTTGGGCGTAACCTTCAAAAACATGGCGAGATGTCGCGAACGTGTTGAGTTAATCTATAACTAACTCTTACTGAATAAATGTCTTTATCTTTATCTTTATCTTTATAATAAATAATTAATAAATAAATAATTATCTCAGCTATCTTTGCAGATTTCTTAAATGTGTGTGTTGTGAACGATGCATTAAGTGTCCATCTTTGTTTATTGATACGTACATATGATAATAAATATTTCGAAGACCTATAGAAAGGCATACGGGTGCCTACATATTTTGGGATTTTAAAAGGTATACGGGCTTCTAAAACATATCGATACTTGAGACTAACTGCTTGAATGTCAGAGTAATAAATAGGGTAAATCGCCAATAACTGGCCACAGATGAAAATGTCTTTAAATTACTGGCCATGGCCAACTTTGTATGCTGATACCGTTTTACTATAAATAATTTATTTTAATGTACCTTTCTAACTACTAAATTACTGATTAATAAATTTATTGCTTCGTGTATATTGTATATATTGTGTATATTTCTTGTTCAAGTCCAATATTAGTGCCATTACCCTACGTAAGTATAGGATTTTAAAAGGTCTATGGGCCGTTACCCTATTTTTAGGTATAATTTAAACATTTTAGATTTGGGTGCTACATTTATAAAAGAATTGCCAATTTTATAAGTAATTGATTGGTATCTTATTTTCAAAAAAATATTTATTATTGAAAAATATTAGCCATTGTTAACGAATACGCACGTACTGCACCAATTTAACAAAAACACGTGACGTTGGTAGGTACAAATAAACGATTGTTTTTTGATAACATGCAAGTTTGCATGCATACTACGTGCTTAACATATGTGAGAATAATATAAAAAAGTAACATAATGGCAGGCTAGGAAACACCTAAAAAGCACAAATACGCATTTTGGAAAAAAAAAACAGGTCTTGCGGCCCGGAGACCTATAAAAAGGACTTTGAATTTAGGTGTTTCTTTGATCTCCTAGCCTTCTACTCATAGCTAAAATGATGCACAAAAAAACTTAGGCTCTTACGCCTACCCTAAGCCAAGATATCATACAGCGAAAGTCCTGGGTCGGAACCGTTCAAACCTATAAAAAGGACATTGGGCCGCTATCCCAACCTTGGCCAAAAAACCCTGGGCGGCTAGAGGTTATACGTAAGTTTATCATTGCCTAGTACCCATAGTACAAGCCTAGAGCTTAGTTTGGGGCTAGGTCAATTTGTGTGAGATTGTACCCTGATATTTATTACTGATATTTATTTAGTAACATTAGCTCAAAGTAATTTTTGAGCTTCAATCGCAGATGAATGAAGACATTTCGTGGTGTTAACGGCTATGGTTGAGAAATAATCTTTGAACGCTAAGGCCAGGTCATTGTTTGACGTGATTTGTTTGTCACCCTTGTTTAAGGTGACTTTATTATCACGAGTTTTAGATTTACCCGTTTCTCTATGATTTATTTTCCACACAGTTTTCACCTTATTGTCAGAAGCTTTGAGCTTAACAATTAAAAAGTTTGACATAGCAGTCAAGCAAACTTGCTTGAAAGTCCTTGAATTTCGTGACATAACTTAAGAAGTCAGCGTTCTTGTTCTCCTCCCTTTCCCTGTATAGTTCATTCATTCATTCATTCATTCATTCATTCATTCATTCATCATTTAACATTCATTCGTTAACTACAACGGGTTCGGTCCCGCTGGCCTTACTTGTCTAGCATTTAGCCTTGGCGAGCAAAACGGCTCCATAGTACACTGACCAAGTATGCAAAATGACTTGGTTATATAATGCCATGGTTACAAAATTGTCTTAGTTTCTGGAAGACTTACTTTGCAAAACGTCTAGGTCGTGAAATGCACAAGTAGACAGAATGACTCAATATTGTATAAGGTCTTGATTGTATTAAGGACTATGTTATCAAAATATCTTGTTTGTTTTAATGTCATAATTACAAAATGAGCAAGTGAATATAACGTCATTATTGCTAAACGACTACGTTGTATGAAAAATGAATATAAGGTGCTTTTGGGGTAAATTCAAACAAAGGGTAAAGTCGAAAATCACAAATATCTACTAAACTGGGAACAATTTCTACGCTGGTAAAACACGGCAAGACGCAATTTTTAACTGCTCCCCGCTTCGGTTGACTTCGCTTCGCTAGGCGATAATCAACCTGACCAAAAGGGGTAGATTCAAAGAAGAAATAAATATAACATCGTAAGGACACAAATTATATTTTACCCAACAAAACATGACATGATAAAATTATGCATTGTCATTATTAGAGTTAAGACTTTTGGTGGCAAATCGTGGTTCTAGAATATATGGAGTCGCTATTTCCTATTTATTGTAATAGATACCACTTTGATTTTGACCTTCAGTATTTTAATATGTCAAAATTAATTTATTAATCAAACCGCTAAACCAATTTAAATGAATTTTAGTATGGAGGATATCTCTGCTGTGACAGCGTTACAAACTAGCAAATATTAATAGGTATGGAAAAACCGAACTAAAAATGTATTTAGTTCATTTTGAAATATACTCAACTGAAGGTGGAAGGGCGATGGAAAGAGCTATGCTGGGTGTCTCCTTGCGAGATCGAATCAGGAATGAGGAGATTCGCAGGAGAACTAAAGTAACTGATATAGCTCACCGGATTGCAAACCTTAAGTGGCAGTGGGCGGGGCACATTGGTCGTAGAACTGATGGCCGTTGGAGCGGAAAGGTTCTAGAGTGGCGACCGCGAACCGGGAGACGAAGTGTTGGCAGACCTTCCACAAGGTGGACTGACGATCTGATAAAGATCGCGGGAAACCGCTGGATGACAGCAGCAGAGGACCGGTCGTTGTGGAAAACCTTGGGGAAGGCCTTTGTCCAGCAGTGGACGTCTTGCGGCTGATAATGATGAAGGTCAAAATCAAAGTGTCATGTATTATAATAATTAGGAAAAAGCGACTCCATGGATCCTAAAACCACGATTTGCCACCAAAATCCCAACCCTAGTCATTATACAACCTGGACAAATTCCTACTCAGACATTTTTTATACTTTACTATTTAACTACATAAGTCTTTATACTTAAAAGACATTCTACTATATTGGCCATGAAGATTATCCAGACCATTGAAACATTATGACATTAAGTCGTTTTACAGCCAATTCATTACGTCTATTCTATGCCTTATAGCAATGAGGGCGTTTTACAGACCAAGGCATTTTGCTACCGGGCCCAAAATACAATCTAAGGAGCTCTGCTCGCTAAGGCTAAATGCAAGTAAGGCCAACGGGACCGAACCCACTACAACCATTGAGGTTACTAGTTTCGTATGGGTTTCGGATTTAAGCACAGCGTTACGTTAGTTACCCTATCCATTCTCCCTCCCCGTTGACTACTACGATCATTGAGTTCTACCTGGAAAGTTTTCCGATTTTTTTGAAAGTTTATAGTTTTATAGATTTTGATATGCTCTTTCCGAATTTCGACTTTGCCACCTCGTATTGTTATCGCTCGCGCCACCATATTGAAAAAATGGCGTGTAAAAGTAGTTTTTTGACGATATCTCTTTTCTGACTCATTTTACGTTAAAAACAGTTTCCCACAATTATGAATCAACTTTTTTTTCATAAAGTCAATAGTTTTGGCGTACGAGCGCCGCAAAGTGTACTCCAACACGCGTTGTGGTCACTACACATTCTGCTAGGTGAAACATAGTTCACTTTGTGATGCCAGCACCAAATTTTAGTATGTTGTTACAAATGTTATTTTATCTTAAAAATCGTCGGGACCCCACCCGTGAAGTACCTGGATCCGGATATATGACGTGATCAAAATGTAGGAAGCTGTATTTTGTAAATTACGAATAATTCTGATGTCAGAATGGCTGCAGAAGAACCAACCATTCGCGACCTCTCGACGAAGGTTGGATGTATAATGAGTAGTGACCAAAACGCGTGTTGGAGTACACTTTGCGGCGCTCGTACGTACGCCAAAGTGATTGACTTCATGAAAAAAAGGTTAAAACATAAATCGTAGACAAGTGTGCCTAGTTTAATTTTGTATTAACTGTTTTTATAGAAAATGGGAGCGCCTTACTAATAACGGCATAAGTAAAACATTTTTCATCCGATCGAGTTCTGGTTTATTTTATTATACAGGGTGTATTGCAAGTCGTGTGCCAAATGAATAGGGTGGGTAGCTAAGGTCACTTGCAACACGTTTTGGGCCAATTAACACTTATCCTACCCACGGTGTTTTTTTAATAATTTTTTTGAAAAAATATCGGAATCTTCCAAAAGTTAACCATTTTGTTCACCTATCTTTTTTTTTAATGTGACAGTTAGAAAACTGGCAAAGGGGGTCAATAAATAACTAAAAGAAGCTTTTATGATTCACTTAGAAGATCTAAGATTCGCGTATTTTAAGTTGTTTTTTTTGTAATAAAAAGTATTTATTCAGATTACACCATTTTATTTGTTTCCATAATTAACGATACGGTCCTTAGATCCAGCCAGTTAAATGGGCTAAATGCACAATACAAAACGCAGGTTAAAAATCATCTTTATTTTAATAATTACCTCAAATTTTGTTCAAATTGTCTTCCTCCACAATTGATACATTCGCGACACCTTTTTCGTATTTCTACAGTTGTTGTACGAAGTGTCTTTGACTTTTGCGTCTGGGGAAGGGCCAAAGAGCTAGTGTACGCAACACAGGTAGAGAGCAGAGAGCATCTGATCGCAAAAATTAATGACGCGTTCGCAATATTGCGGCAAGAAATGACACTTCGTACAACAACTACTGTAGAAATACGAAAAAGGTGTCGCGAATGTATCAATTGAGGAGGAAGACCATTTGAACAAAATTTGAAGTAATTATTAAAATAAAGATGATTTTTAACCATATTGCGTTTTGTATTGTGCATTTAGCCCATTTAACTGGCTGGATCTACTGACCGAATAAACCCACCATTTTAGATTGAAACCATATTTTGACGAAAAACTGAACGTGATTCTAGACATGTGGTATACCGTAAGAATCGTCAAGAACTGGAGAAGTTTTTATGATGTTGGAAGATCTGAGGAGCTTCTACTTTTTTTTTAATTGTGCCGTAAAGTTGACCGTGAAGATTTTATTTTTCTGTCCTTCGCACTTTGTTGGCTAATATTTTTTTATTTGTTTACTATATGAATAAAAATAACATTTTATTCGAATGCGCAAACATTAAAGATAAAAAAACTAAGTACTTTTGTGCTGTCACATTTAAAAAAAAAGATAGGTGAACAAAATGGTTAACTTTTGGAAATATTCCGAGATTATTTTTTTTAAAATATAAAAAAAAACACCGTGGGTAGGATGAGTGTTAATTTGCCCAAAACGTGTTGCAAGTGACCTTAGCTACCCACCATATTCATTTGGCACACGACTTGCAATACACCCTGTATAACTGATTAATCTTTCGTTATGTCTGCCGTACATAATTTTAGTATAGTGTATACTTCAGAGGCTGTAAACGGAAATAGTGAGATTAAAAAAAAAACAACTATACTACTTAGGTAATGTTATGTATGTATAATGTTATATAGAACATTTAATTTCCGTTCTTTTGATACCCCACGGATGATAGATAGGTATAGGGAATCAAAACAGCTTCCTCCATTTTGATCACGTCATATCTCCGGATCCAGGTACTTCGCAGGTTTTTAAGATAAAATAACATGTTTAACAACATACTAAAATTTGGTGCTGGTATCACAAAGTGAACTATGTTTCGCCTAACATAACTTGTAATGACACTACACTACACTGCGGCATTCGTACGCCAAAACTATTGACTATGAAAAAAAAGCTGATTCATACATTGTAGGAATTCGTCTCTAGTTTCATTTTGTAATCGAAAATGGGAGTGCCTAACTAATAACGGCATAAAATGATTCGGAAAGGAGATATTGACAAAAAACGACTTTTAGGCGCCATTTTTCCAATATGGCAGCGCGAGCGGCAAAAGTACGAGGTGGCAAAGTCGAAATTCGACTCGAGAAGTAAAATGCAAGCGGCAAATCATGTACCAGGTGGGGTGACGACGTTATCAGAGAGTTAGGACCTTGGAGAATACGGATCTGCCTGTCACCATTCCGAAATTTGAACCGGAAGTATGGTATACCGGAAAAGGTGCAGCCCATACAAAACATACATATCGTTGTTCCGGTACCCTAAAAAAGGTTATGGTTTTTTGTTATGATGTAACAGTCATGGTAACCCAAATTTTTCGTCCCTCTGAGCAGTGTTGGGCAAAAATTAACTTGAATAAGAATAAGAATAAAACAGAAAAGTTATTCTCATTCAAATCGATTTGAATAAGAATAATTCTTGTACCTCGTTAGTTGAAATGGAATACTAGTGAATAAATCCTGGTACTTTTATTTTAAATGAAGAATAAAATTTGAAATAACTATTTTGGAAATGGGATTATTCTAACTAACGTTTTATTCAACTAACATGTTATTTGGAAAAAAAAATTTTATGTAGTACAATAAATATTGGTTTTGGCACATTTTTTCAATGTACTTACGTGTAAGTAAGTTTTATGACGTTTTTTTTATTACCTTTGATACGATGGTGATAAAGTGAATCCCGGAATTCTTTCATGGCTAAATGAAGTTACATTTACCTACTGTATTCTTATTCAGATACTTTTATTCAAAATAAAAAATCATGAATAAATGTAATTGACTAAGAATAAGTTATTTTTATTAAATTTTCCCGCGTACAAATTATTCCCTGCGAAATTATTTGAATAACTTTGACAGGAATAAAATCGAAATGATTTTATTCTTACGAATCTTCATTCAAATAATGATTTTATTCTTGAGTGCCCAACACTGCCTCTAAGTCTTAAGATAAAGAGCTGGAGGGACGAAAAATTTGGGTTTCCATCCGGTCTTGGAAAAACTGTCACTTTCTCGGTGTTTATGCCTTGAAATGTCTTTAATAGTACATTGTGTATTAAGGTCGGTAAGTAAGGAATTACGATCGAGGCTCTAGTAGAAGCCCGAAGTCGAAGACTGAGGGCTTTCTGAGTCGAGATTCGTAATTCCCGTACCGCCCGTGAAACATACAATGTTTTTCATCACATTTGCGAGTAAATAAATACACAAGTCAGCACAACTATTATTACGAATTACTTGAACTATTTTTAAGCGAATGGCGGGCGGACTCCACAGATTATACAAATGTTTCGTTCAGAAACGTTAAGTTCAAATACTTACGTAGGTATACATACAGCCCTGAAGGAGTGTAAAAAAAAAACGACGTTTTGATACAGAAAACTATTAAAATCGATTATTAAGAACATTAATTGAGTATTTAAGTAACATGTAGCGAGATTGCAATGAAATTCCTGTTTAAATAACATTTTAAGACAATTTTTCAATTGCGTGTAAACTCTTTGCTTGAACTTGCATGACCTGTGTGCTGTGCTATAAAAAAAAAAAAATTACTTACCTACCTTGGGTTTCATGGTAAAAAGAAAGGTCGAGGGTTTTATATGGGGCATTGCGGCCAAGTTAACCTGTATGTTTAGATACTGTTTACGTGCAAGTGTGATGAAAAGTTCATTCTAGTGCTAATCATGTTTCTGCAATATTGTAGTTTTTTTTTTTTCTAAGCTCTCCATAGATGATGATTCCTTATATTCGTTCTCTGTATTTCGCGACCAAAGTTACTGCTGTCACTTGCGAAATATTTTAATCGGTTTATGGATGTGATATACAAGTTTATGGACATGAATAGTACATTACTGCACAGACCAGGAAGTAGGCCGTTGCGGGACGAGTAGAGTTAGCGTGGCTGAGACGCAGTCGAGGCCACGCTATATACGAGTCCAGCAACCGCCCTTCCTGGTCGAGGCTTGTATAGTGCTTTTCTCTAACAATGCGAGGAAATTAAACAAAATTTCAGTTTTGATATAATATGTATTCAAATGTATTAAAAAAATGAAGTCGAATACGATGTGATAATATGACGAAGGCAAATGGCAGTAAGTACTTAACCGACTATGCTTCTTCTTTACACTCTGGTGGTGTGCCGATAAACACATCTTCATCACTGGAACTCATTTTACTTTTGTATTTTCGCGAAACAAAAATAATACGTACTGTACTTAAACTTCCCTAAGAAAAAAGTATTCCCGATTCCCGCCTTAATTTTATTAATTCTAAACGCAGAATGTTTTAAAAAAAGTAAAACTATTTGACACTTTGGTAAATACGCTGTAAACGCGATAAACGGCGTTTACCTTTTTAGTCTATGACATTTAAAAAGTAAATAAACATGGAAGAATTTTGAATTGTACGAGTGTTTGGCTGTTTGGAGTTAGTTATCATAGTCCAAATATGGTTTTAAAAAGTAAAAAACCGGGTACGTTATGAAATTTGTATACATTTTCGCGGCCGCTGCCGCTGGTAAATAATAACTTCTTTTTTTTTAATTTTGCCTGGGCCTGGAATTCGGAACTTCGCGGGCTGATTTTACAACAGTAAGGTTAACATTTCCGAGAATGTGGGAGAAAAAAATATTTCCATCTAAAAGTTTGCATAACTACAGTAAATGCTAAAATGCACATATGAAAGAAAAAAGTAGCAATTTTAACGATAGCTCCCCATAGACGATTCCATATCTTCATCCGTAGGGGTCCTGGAAAAATCTTGGAACCTCAAAGTTTTAGCAAATTTTGCATTCTACAATATCGTAGTAATAGTACTACAATATAGTATGACTGGGACGAGAATGAACTTTTACGACGGTATAGGCAAAAAGCAAAAAAACGTGGCAGTTTTTCCAAGATAGCGTAAAAGAAATAAAGCTGGAGGGACGAAATATATAGGTTCTCATGGTCCTTAACAACATATCAAAAAACATATTAATCTGTCCTCTTTTAGGGTACCGTAACAACGACTTACTTAATATACTACGTTTTTTTGTATGTACTTACTGCACATTTTCCGGTAAGCATACTTCAGGTTCAAACTACGGAATGGCGACATGCAGATCCGTATACTGCAGGGTCAAAACCATAGCTGGGCACCGTTAATCAAATAGTTAACTTCGTTAATCGTTAATCCGCTACGAAAATAGTTAGCTTCGTTAAACTTTTAAGCGTTACATTTAGGAAGAATTAACGCAAGTTAACGTTAATCGTTTTAATCCGTTAATATGTTTAAAAAAATGCATTTTTATATCGTTGCGTTAGTGAACTTATAAAACCTGTTGGTTTAGGTTCTGGAAGTTAACAGGATAGGAACAAAACAAAATGAGGGGGGTATAGCAGTATTATATTTAATGAATAGATTTATGAATATCTGTTCCCCGAGGAATGCGGCATCGTTGAACGAGTCTTTTGATTTCATGTCCAGCCACATTTTAACGAGACTTTGCGCTTTACTCTTTAAAGAGTTGGAGCTCTTTGGTTTTTCTATAGACTGAGTACCTAACAGAATTGAAAAAGTCTTCCTCGTCATCATCGTTGTTACTCGCATTGCTCCCTCTGCCACTTAAACTCCATATCAACCAAAGTTCCACTTTGGGTTGGGATTAACGATTAACGGACTTCTGCATATTAACGAAGATTAACGTGTCCGTTAACATTTTTGAAAGTTAACTTTAAAGTTAATCCGTTAATCAAAATGTTAACTTCGTTAATTAACTATTAACGAATTAACGAGTTAATGCCCAGCTATGGTCAAAACCCTCTGATATGTCAACCCAACTGTTACGTGATTTGCCGCTTGCTTTAGAGACGCGTTTTCCAGTATTGGGCCTTTTCTATGCAACATTACGTGCACTAGTGTACGTGTCGTACGAGAAGATTATACCTAGGGGAGATGTGTATGATATGATCCCTGAAGGTAAAATGATTTCCCATTTTATCCGACGACTGTTACCTTGTTTTATCATAATTTGATAAGTGGTATTCGTGATCTTATTACGATACTAGCCTTTTGGCTTGTTTCATAAAACAACACTCTTGTATTAATGCCTTTCATTAAGCACCAGTCACATAAATAACTATTTGTTATGCTATGGTGAAGGCAAACGAGCACACATGCCACCTGATGGTAAGTGGGGAACCCTTTTAGTTTCGCCATGTCAGCCCGTCTGTCCGTCTGTAGCTTAGCTCAGAGACTCTTAGTACTAGAAAGCTGTAATTTGGCATAAATATACATATTAGTAACGCCAACAAAGTGAATTCGGTTATTGAGCATTTGGATTTGGATTCATTTAATTCCAGGTAGGATTGCCAACTTTTCTTAAGGAAAATAACGTATGTACTTGTCTGAAGAGTATAAAATAAAAGTATTTCCATATACAGGGTGGAAAGGGACGACGGCCTTTCCGTTAAATTCGAGATTATGTATCTTTAGTACTATATTTTTCTCCAAGAAACTATGCTAATATTTTTAGCCGTTTTCGAGTTACAGCTCGTTAAAGTTTAATACAAAAACCGAGTAGTTTCAACCCTAACAGCTGATAAGGTCAATGACCCCACATTGACCTAACTAGTAAACACTAACTTTGTGACGTTATTGATGGATGACATTTTGTAGGTGCATTGACAATATTTTTGTTTTGCAACCTGTTTGTTTCACAGATAATTATTACAATGACAATAAGCACGTCACAATTATGTCACACTCTTAAACTAATGAAATGCTTAATAATGCCACTATTTGAGGCTAGAGATTATCTCAATTTGTTACTGTTATACGCAGAGTGCAACAACAATACCTCTGAGACTTTGCGTCAATACAGACAGCGATATCCTCCACCGCATCCATCAGATCGTCAAACGATTTTACGTGCCTTTGACCGCGTTGCTAGCAATCGTCCTATAATCCCCCGAACATTTCAAGACGACCAACGCGGAGGAGGTGTAGTACGACTTGCTGCGGGGCTCGAAGAAAGAGTACTGCGTTATTTTGATCGAAATCCAAGAGCAAATTCCAGGCGGGCGGGTCAGCACTTCGGATTAACTCATACGACAGTATTGAAGATACTAAAACGTGCCCGTCGTCGTCCTTATCACATACAGAGGGTTCAAGCGTTATTGCCCAGAGACTGCCCCATCCGGAAAGCATACTGCCGGTGGTTGTTGAACAAAATAGCTGGAGACCGTGACTTCATTAGACGCATTATTTGGACGGATGAAAGTGTATTTACACGCAATGGAGTGTGGAACAGGCGAAATGAAATGAACACGTGTACGCCGAAGAAAACCCATTCGCGTACCGTTATTCGAGTCACCAATATCGTTGGTCAGTAAACGTATGGGCTGCAATTCACGGGGAAACAATTATAGGGCCTGTGTTCTTACCTGCAACACTTAACAGAGTTGGATAAATGGCCCTCCTAAACTCCGAGGTTGACGCTTACCTCGATAACTTGCCACTGGCTGAAAGACAACGCACTTGGTACCAACAAGACGGAGTACCAGCTCGTTCCGTGATAGAAGTGCGTAAGAAATTAAACACTGAGTTTGGGGACAGATGGATAGGGCGATTCGGGCCACACCGTTGGCCCCCAAGGAGTCCGGACCTCACGGCACTGGACTTTTTTCTGTGTTTAAAGACAAAGTGTTCAGGACAGAATGTGATACTGCCGAGGAAATGAAAGAAAGATTAATTACTGCCTTCGAACAACTGCGTAAAAAAAATCGTGAAGAAAATACATTATCGAAGGTGCATCGCCATACTCGGGCACGAGCTGCTGCCTGTATTATTAGACGCGGTGGAATATTTGAACATCGGGTGTAGATCCCTAAGATAACAGGTATTCTTTTCTCCTTACAAATGTTGGAATGTAGTTAGGAACATACATAGGGTTGTCACCAATATTAAACATGACTTAATTTAACTTTTTTGTTTTCTTTATAATAATTGTTTCTAACCATTGCACATCGAATAACTTTATTATCAACGAATACTTATGTGATATTATATTTTCGGGAACGGCCCTCGTCCCTTTCCACCCTGTATAAAAAGTATTCTTCAAAATGTATTTGTTTGTTTGAAAAGATAGCTACTTTTTTGTGCTCTTAGCACACTGTACTGTAATAAAACTTCACGCACGTTCAGTAATTTCACAAAAGTCTTGATTCTACGTTCCGTCCTCGATTTCGATCCATTCCACGCATAAGGCAGAAATAAAGTATATTTTTATTCTAAAGTACTTAGTATAATGAAGCAAAATAACGTAGGATACTTTAATATAAAGTGCAGTTGGCAACCAAAAGGGATCATATTACTACGCTCACCGGCTCTAGAGGGCAATTTACTTTGACGGCGTAATTGGTCTTCTGGATGTAGGGGCACTATTTCTATTAGCGATTTAATTCGACTACAGAACTGGGGAACAGAAATTGTTTTTTCATCTCGCAGTAATGAAAGGGTTACATGCATTTCGTTAGACGTGTCAATATAGTCTCTCTTAGAGCAGAATAGACCGCAGTATCATGGAGATTTGAATGAAGCATTGTGTAATAATTTCACGAATGTACCTACCTCTTAAAATTCTAATTGTATTTGTTCCTCCTAGCTATTTATTAATAAAGTTGTTGAAACACGTATTTTATGATGACAGGCTGTAATGATGATGAGAAGTTTCCATATCCTATTATTGAAGACAAGGACAGAAAATTAGCAGGTCAACTGGGCATGGTTGACAAAGATGAATCGGAACGTGCTGGAATGCCCTTAACTGCTCGGGCTGTGTTTATAGTAGACCCAAACAAAAAGTTTAGGCTATCTTTTCTGTACCCTGCTACAACTGGACGGAATTTTGAGTAAGTTCACCAATTTCATTACTATAGTTGGGTCAATCTAAGATGATTTATTAGTTTTGCTGCCTTGTGACAGATCTTATAAGCACCGATCGGAGCGAGAGTTGAGATGAAAGATTACACACACTGATAGCCGGCACAATTTGTCATTTCGTTTAAATTAATACAGTATAAAAATGAGAAATGCGGCTAAATTCTTCCGATATTCACTTTTATCATAAATCCACTCTCGGTCAAATATTACGGGTCAAAGTGCGTTTTTCATACAAAAAATGAGAATTATTTGCAAGGGTGTAAAATAATTGTGTAACATTTTATATTTTTTTTATAGTAAGGGTTATAATTAGGGCTTGCAAATATTCGAGAATTTTTAGTATTCGAATATTCGAATTTTTTTCTGGTATTATTCGAATTATTCGAATATTATTCGAATAGTTAAAAACTGTTGTAATAATCAAGTTTTTTATTGCCAATGTCTTATTTAGATTCTAATTTATCTGTATACAAACAAAATCTAGTTAAAAATTAAAGAACAATTTGTTTAATATGGTGTAAGGCACTAAACTATCACATTCACAGTCTTACAAAAACTTGGAAAGTAGTTGGTGGTTAACAACAAAATCAGTCTTATAAATCGAGGTCTTACTCAGACAGACAATAATATTTTTTATTAGGTCCTTACCTATGAAATTGGCGTTTTATATGGAGAATTTTATGAAAACGGTGGTTTTCATACATTTAATTTTGCGGATTATTTAGTAACGTCAAATGCAAACCAAGCAAAATTCTGTCAGGAATATTGGACACTTCTAAGCTATATTATACATATCTTAGTTACTTAAAAATAGTTCGCTTCATAAAACTCTGCGTAATTGAAACACTTGAACTTGCAGCACTTAAAAAGAGTTAAGTTCACACTTTAATTTTAAACATTAAGTAAGAAATTGAACCATATTATTTGTATCTAAAACCTTTGTTGCATAGTGTATTAATGAAATTTAAAAATATTTTGGAAGTTAAAATTAAAATAAATAAATTCCGTACGAAATAAAACACGTAAAAAAACGCCAATTTCATAGGTAAGGACCCAATATAATACAATCAAACAATCAAATCAAAAACAATCAATACTCTTTTTTAAAGTTACTAGAAAAAATAAATTTAAAAAAAAGCCGCCAACCAGCGCCGTCGTCGCACTGATTCCCGCCCGAGTTCCCGATCGCTTCCGAGCTGTGACGAATCATGTCGGGTCGGGCGGACCGCGGAAACATCGCGAGACTTGCGCGCGAACTTTGAAAGTTGTATTTTGAATGCATCAAATTCTGAGTTTGGCATTCCGGAAATTGGTCGAATATTCGAATATCGCAAGTTTTATATTCGAATATTCGAACCAGTTTATTATTCGAATAATTCGAATATACGAATATTCGAATGCAAGGCCTAGTTATAATACACATTTAACTATTTACAAAATTATCAATGCACGTTACGATAGGGCCCGTGATCAGCTTTTCGACGCAGTTTTGACATAATGCCCGAACAAGACCTTTGGACGGCATATTTGTCCATTTTTCGCACACAGGTTTTGATTTTTTTTATCAGTTGGGCATAATTTTCTGCTTCCCAATTAATTTTGTAAACCAAACTGCTCAAAAAACCAGAAAAATCTTCGATCGGCCGACGTGGAAGGTTTTTGGGATTTCGGATTTTCGGTACAAATGGCACATTATGGGAGTCTAGGAATTGCAATGTTTTTTTGGCGTAATGCGACGATGCCTTATCTGGCCAAACCACATAATTCTCCATCAGGGCGATGTTGGCGATTAAATGGTATCAGTATTTTTTTCAAGCATTCACTCTATGAGAGTTTAGGATTAACTGCTAAACCACCGTTTTGACACACCTTTATCGAAAAAAGCCACATAATGCATAACTTTCTGCTCAAACTTGTGCTTATACTTGTGTTTTATATTGTCTGGTGATGTTGAAATGTTGCTGGTATAGTACCGATCATTTCCAGGTATATGGGTTTTGCTCAAAGGGAAATAACTTTCATCATCCAAAATAAACGATTTTTCTTTGTAATTTGTAACCATCCAGCGGCATTGTGACATAATGTTACATTTTTGCTGATCGGTGTATTACGGTGCCCTTATCTTCTTGCGGCACTCCAAACCCACCTTTTTTAAAGACCGGCAAATGTACGGATAAAACATTTAAATATTTTCGGGCATCTCGTTGGCTCATGGAATCACTATCATTGAAAGTGATATGGAGTGTCTTCAGTCTTCCCTTGGTCATTATTTTAGCTGGTCGGCCGCTACCACGTTTGCGAGTTGTCGTCAAGGATGCAAGAATTCTATATATAGTAGAAACTGTTACATTTTCTATGGTAAAATGATCTACTGTGTACTTTTTCCCCATGTTTATATTTTTATTATAAAAATGTACAACGCGTTTTCGCAGAGCTTCTTGTTTCGGCGTCATTTTGACAATTATAAATGATTGAAAAAATGAAACATTTAAAAATCAAGAATATCAAGAGAGGTACAAATAAAATCTTGAACAATTTTTTGTCTATGGCAAATATGGCAATAGATATTTTTTTTAAGACTACTGAAAATGATTCTCATTTTTTTGTTATCACCCGTTAGTATAATGTTTAATCAATGAGTTTTATCCTTCAAACTGATGTGTGGCAGAACGTTAAATAAGGCTTGTTTAGAAATGACAATTAAGAGTGGTCCAATACCAAGAAGGAAAAATATAAAAAATGCTTTATTGAATTAAAAATTACTTTAGACGTCGCAGGCCCGTTTCCGACATCCGACTCGGGAAACAAGCACATCCTCGTTATAATGGATTACTTTACCTAATGGCCTGAAGCATTTGCCATCCCTAACCAAGAAGCAGTCACAATGGCTGAGAAGTTAGTGATGGAAGTGTGTTGTCGTTTTGGGGTGCCTCTCGAAATTCACAGTGATCCAGCAGACTTGACGAATCATGGGAATTCAGAACACTACAACTACGCCATATCACCTACAATCGGACGGAATGGTCGAGAGATGCAAGAATGTAATTAATTATAATGTAATTAATTAATTCGCAATTAAAATACACTCATGGACAAAGGCCGTGCCAGGATAAGCTAAGAGATTTTGCCCCCCTTGAGTTTGGGCTTGTAATTTTTATAGATGGTGTGGCTCTGCATTAGTAATTGTTTTGCCAAATTTGAGCACCCTAAATATCATAGTTTTCGTTTAAAAAAAAAAAAACTATATTTAATTTTTCTTTGATATTTTTTTTTCCTGTTAACCAATTTTAATAAGCTTGGCATATAATGTACATTTAACCAAGATGATCAAATTGCCATAATTATATGTTCATTATGCCATAGAAAAAAAATAAAAAAAACCCATTCAAACTTTTCAGTTTTTTTTTTTATCACTTCCATGTTAGAGACCGCTCTAATTTTTTCACTGGTAAAACTCCCACTAACGTCCTATTATATGTATTTTTTTCAAAATTTTTGCTAAGTGAGAACATGGAGTTATCTTGACATGAAATTCTTTACATGAGCATTTCTAAAAAAGTTTGTACATTTCACTCACGACTTCAATTTGCAAAAAAAATTGCAGGTTGGTAGAGTGAATGAAGCTGAGCCTAAATAACATAGTCTCCCAAAATGTCCTCATACATTTGTATGAAACTTTCCTTTTTTGTTACCATGAACCAAAGAAAGTTAGTAACAAAAAAGGAAAGTTTCATACAAATGTATGAGGACATTTTGGGAGACTATGTTATTTAGGCTCAGCTTCATTCATCCTACCAACCTGCAATTTTTTTTGCAAATCGAAGTCGTAAATGAAATGTACAAACTTTTTTAGAAATGCTCACATACATTTCCTAGAACCGCTATAATTTAAATCGGAATGATTGCAACCTCTTTAGAGGAACGTACATGTTGCATATGAAATACTTACTGGCCACTTACATTTCAACTTTTTAAAAAAGTAAAAAAAAGACAACAAAAAGAACTCCTTTCAATTGTCGTGCGTTTGTAACATAATATAAACCATTCCAATATGAATTCATTATCAAAAACAACTGCAATACAACGCGTTTTCCGTAAAAAGTTAAAACGCTGTATTGTCTCGCAATGAAAACCATTCTGCAATTAGTAGTAGAAGTAGTAGTAGTAGTAAACTCTTTATTGTACGTACACACAAATAATTACCTATGTTTTTTTTATCATTTAGATTGAAGACATGCGTGTTAAGTTATACTACCTGAGACTCCCAAATTACATATCCGTGGATAAACATAGGTAATTATTTGTTTGAACGTACAATAAAGAGTTTTACTACTACTACTACTTCTACTACTAATTATTTAAACTACCTATTTAAAATTAAGTACCTATTAATTACTATACAAATGCACAATATGCCTTTGTGACATTTACCTGATCAAAAATTGGAAGTGTATTATTAAAGAAATCGTATTGTTCGTTTATACTTTGCAGAATTGTTTTCATTGCGAGACAATACAGCGTTTTAACTTTTTTACGGAAAACGCGTTGTATTGCAGTTGTTTTTGATAATTAATTCATATTGGAATGGTTTATATTATGTTACCAACGCACGACAATTGAAAGGAGTTCTTTTTGTTGTATTTTTTTTTACTTTTTTAAAAAGTTGAAATGTAATTGGCCAGTAAGTATTTGATATGCAACATGTACGTTCCTCTAAAGAGGTTGCAATCATTCCGATTTAAATTATAGCGGTTCTAGGAAATGTGTAGTAAAGAATTTCATGTCAAGATAACTTCATATTCTCCCTTAGCAAAAATTTTGAAAAAAATACATAATATAGGACGTTAGTGGGAGTTTTACCAGTGAAAAAATTAGAGCGGTCTCTAACATGGAAGTGATAAAAAAAAAAACTGAAAAGTTTGAATGGGTTTTTTTTATTTTTTTTCTATGGCATAATGAAAATATAATTATGGCCATTTGATCATCTTGGTTAAATGTACATTATATGCCAAGCTCATTAAAATTGGTTAACAGGAAAAAAAAATATCAAAGAAAAATTAAATGTAGTTTTTTTTTTTTTAAACGAAAACTATGATATTTAGGGTGCTCAAATTTGGCAAAACAATTACTAATGCAGAGCCACACAATCTATAAAAATTACAAGCCCAAACTCAAGGGGGGCAAAATCTCTTAGCTTATCCTGGCACGGCCTTTAGAGGAACGCAAAAATACAACTAGACTAATAAAACGTATTTTATACGTTGTAAGTCAGATAATGAAAAAAGCTTGGGTCATTTAAATAAAAGGATTATTACCTTAAAATTGATGTTTTTAGTTGTTTTCTAATACTACATACATACATACATTAAATCACGCCTGTTTCCCAGAGGGGTAGGCAGAGACCACTTCTTTCCACTTGCTACGATCTTGACAAATTTCTTTCGCTTCTTCAACATTCATACATCGAGTCATGCACGCACGTCGGTTTCGGGTACTTAAGATTCGGCCCTTTTCCAGTATTTCTCCGATTTGATTCGAAAAAGTACGCCTAGGGCGGCCCCTTCCGACCCTTCCACTCACTTTCGATCTGTAGATCTCTTTCGTCAATCTTCTTTCATCCATCCTTTCCAAATGACCGAACCATCGAAGCATGCCCTTTTCAATCTTAGTCACTACATCTTCTTTCATTCCACATTTCTCTCTGATTTTTTCATTTCTAACTCTATCAATCAGTTTCACACCACACATACTACGCAAAGAACGCATTTCAACTGCATTTACACGACTAACATGCTTGTCCTGCCACACCCAACATTCACTACCATACATCAGGGTAGGGGCTAGCACTCCATTGTGAACAGCCAGCCGGGCTTTTTGTGAAACGCCCTGTCTGCTCACAAAGGAGTGCAGGGCCCCATTAATTTGATTCCCCGCATTCACCCATTCCTCCCTTTCTTTTTTCGATTTATTCGTATCTGGGGCATATGCCCCAATTACGAATAAACGGGTGAGACCTACCTTGAGTCTCACCCAGAGAAGTCTTGGGCTCACACATTCATGCTCTTGCATACATTCAGCCATTCGCTCTGTGAGTACGATACCGACTCCCTGACGACCGTGCTCGGATACCGGAACTCCGGACCACAATGCCGTCAAGGTTCCGTGTGTGGACGTACTCACCCCTTTTTTTTTTCGTCTCAGTCACACATAGAACATCCAGCTTTCTCTCTTTCATCATCATGCATACCTCATCTAATTTATGTTCCATCCCTCCACAAACATTCATCGTATCAAGGCGGCTTTCAGCGGCCCGCTTTTTGCCAACCCCCCTGCGAACACAGCGTGACGCGTGGCAAACGGCATCGCCACCGTTCCGATCCCCGGAGGGATCCGAACATTTTCTAATACTTCATTTGTTTTTCTTTTGCATTACCTAACTTAATGCGATTTTTTGGAAAATTTGAGTTTGTGCAACTATAAATTGTATTTTTTTAAATAAACGAGTATTTTTTGTTATAATTGTTAAAAATGCACACTTTAAAGAAAATAAAACAAAAAATATTGTCGCAGAAAAACACAACAATAATCCAAAAAAATTACATCATACTTAAAGACATAGTCATTTGTTTTTTGTTCATTTTATGTTAACTGTAACGATACAAAATAATCTTCCGAATTAATTAAAAAATAAAATAAAATAAAAATCATGCTTTTTTGTTGTAAAATTATTACTTCATCCTGTTCCTCTAATTTTGTCCGTGAGTGTATGAATAAAATAATCCGGTAAAACATCGACTTTCTGCGTATAATGAAGCAAGTTTCAACTTAACAATACTATTTAGTCAATCCCTCACTTTCGAGTGAAAATCTCAAAAATATGGAATTGATAGAATGGAGGGACCATTCGAAAATAAATCGTTAAAGATTTTCGCATTCGAATATTTTCTACCGCTCGGTTTTGAAATCGAGCGCTCGAAAGTCAAAAATCGGTCCCTAGGCCATATTTAATTATAATAATTCATTAAATTCATTATTAAAATTTGTTATTAATTCAATGTTTTGTGTATATTTCAGTGAGATTTTGCGTGTTCTGGACTCCTTGCAGCTGACTGACAGCGCCAAAGTAGCCACACCTGTGGATTGGAAGGTAAGTACGGTTTTCGATAGACTTAAGAAAAGTGAGTTGGTACCGATTTGCAAACTGTTTTGGAAGTATAACTTACTCGTACATTATTCTGGGATAGTTTTTAAGGAAACAGACTAAATGGGAACACCTTAAGAATTATTTAATTTTTATTTCAAAATACCGAATGGTATTCCTGTTTAGTAACAACACAGAAGTAACATGAGTGGGAACCGGGGTCCGTTCATTTGACCGAAATACGTTTGGCCGAATGAGTCGTTTGGCAACTGTTTCATTTCCCAACCCGCATATATTTCTGTAACTGAATATTTCAGGATTTATTTTTGTACCATTGTGTAGACTATAGGTTAGGTTAGCTATTTTTAAAAAAATCTGAAATATTTACAGTTACAGAAATATAAGCGGGTTAGGAAATGAAACAGTTGCCAAACGACTCATTCGGCCAAACGTATTTCGGTGAAACATTAGTGAACCGTGGGAACCAAATCATAAAATAACGTTGCTCTTTCTGTCATTCGGTTTGTCGGCTTAGTCTGTAAAGTCCCCACCAATATACGGGGTTGTAGGCGCATGGCCGCCATGGTCGGACAAAAAAATGGCGAATAAGTGGTGGCATGTACTACATATTGAGGCCTAATAAAGAGGTCCGGGACCTCAGGTAAATAAAAATGTTTTTTGTTTTTCCATTAAAATGCCAGAATTCATTATTTAAAATTAAATAATTAAAAAGAAACATGAATAAAACCGCCAATATCTTTTTATTTCTTTCTTGACTGTTACCGTGTTATGTGAGAGTTGATATTTGGTGCAAATAATCACTCAAAAAAGACCCTGGGGGCCGATTTTTGACTTTCAAGCGCTCGAAAGTTTCACTCGGAAATATAGTTAAAAAAATTAAAGACGAGTGGTCCAAATCATTTGTTTTCAATTCTACCGATCGTTTTGGAAAAAACGGTTTCACAGAATTTGCTCACTTCCGAGTGAAACTTGCGAGCGCTCGAAAGTCAAAAATCAGCTCCCAGGTCATAGTAAAGTTTTAAAAAGATGTAAAAGATACGGACGCGCACTCTTACCTAATAAATACTTAACCATAAAGTTCAGTCCACGAAGTTGTCGGTGTGAGAAGTAGGCCCCTATAATCCTGTGTAAATGTTGGTGGCCCTAGGCACGCTTGTGTTTGTGATTAATACCTGTTTTTACTAGTGTGCATCTCTGGATTGATCGTTCTTTTGTGTGTGGATGGGTAGTTGTGTAAAGTCGAAACAGTAACTAATTAAAGACTATTTATATGTTTTTATTTTAATACTTAATATAATTATAAACAATACACAATTTTTCCTATGACTTTATGAAATTAATTATAAATAAATCTATCACTAAAAA
This sequence comes from Acleris emargana, assembly GCA_927399475.2. Lineage (NCBI taxonomy): Eukaryota > Metazoa > Arthropoda > Insecta > Lepidoptera > Tortricidae > Acleris > Acleris emargana. The sequence continues at coordinate 35,419,989 of OV656835.1, forward strand.
ATCATCTTTGTAAAATATTGAAAGCAGCGCCATGTAGCGCCCATTCTCGGTACTTCTATCGATTCGCCAACTCCACGTGTACATGGTCGAGTAGCGCGAATTCCGTGAGGATGCGTGCTACCCATGGAAACCTGTCAGGGCGCGTTGACGAAATGGAGCGATGGTCGAAAAGACCATGTTCACCACCACCCAAAAAAGCCAAGGTCATTTTGACAGCTAATAAGGTAATGGCCTCAGTTTTCTGGGATTGCAGGGGGGTTATCATGAATATCATGATAGACTATCTCGGAAAGGGCAAAACAATAAATTCGGACTACTATTGTGCTCTTTTACGTCGTCTGCGTGAGGAAATTAAAATAAAGAGACCTGGAATGCTGTCGAAAAAAGTACTGTTTCACCAAGACAACGCTCGCGTTCACACTTCGGCGAAATCAATGGCACAAATATATGATTGTGGATTTGTAGTGCTGCCGCATCCCCCTTACTCACCGGATCTAGCTCCTTCCGATTATCATCTCTTTCCAAACCTCAAAAAACACTTGGGAGGACAAAGATTTTCGACAAATATGGAGGTACAAAAAGCAGCAGACTCATATTTTAACGACCTCAGCGATTCTTTTTTTTTTTGATGGGGGATGAAGTTGGAGGCTAAGTGCATTGACCTTCATGGAGAATATGTCGAAAAATAAAATTGTTATAAAAAGTGAGCCCGTTACTTTTTTATACCAGGCTCAGAACTTTTCAATCCACCCTCGTATGTACGGCGTTCAATAAAAAGTGAGAATGAGTATGTTATAAACAGTGATCGTTATCAACGTCCTGTAATGGTAGCAAAGTATGGTTGACAAAAAAAACAAATAACGAAGTATATTAAACATTATATATTTTACAAATTATGAGATTTATATACATATTTATAACAACAAATCCAAATTATAGTGAATAAATGACTAAAATTTGTTCAACAGATTTGGCTCTCAGTCGTTCACGTCGATTGGAAAAAATCCATTTTAAATAGCTAAATGACCTTTCTACGTTACGGAAGGAAATTTAAGTCTTTAAAATATTGCACACTATTTTTATTCACACCTTCCGGCATATCCACCTCTTTACCTTCAATCAGCTGCTGCACAACGCTTACAGTACTGTAACCCGGGTTTTTCTTTAGGACATATTTTAGTTTAAAATAAACTTCCTTGCCCTTGGGATGTAATCTCAACTTAGCCATTTTTTTTATCAAGTCCGAGATAATTTTTAATGAACTTTTCAGTTCTAGATTTGGATCTATTTATTTATTTAGATAAACACGTCGCGTAGTGTAATTAGATTTTCAACTACAGTTATATTTTGATGACATTTTATGTCATTTGACGTACACTGTTTTAAAAATATATTAGGGCGGAAAAGGTTTTGTACCGTAAGGATTTATAACTAGAGGTGTAATCTTTTGAAGGTAGGTATTTATTTTATGGTTAAGATCAAAAGTAAACAACCAAATATGTTTGTTTTTTCTGCCAACCATACCCTTTGCTACCAAAAGTGGACGTTGATAACGATCACTAGTTATAAACAACTTTTATTAAATATCATTTTATTTTTCGACATAGTCAACTTCTCTTCTAGCTTAATACACTTAGTATTTTTTCTAAACTTAAAATTCCAGTTTTAAAAAAGGTCTCATCTTGAGTACTAAAAAAATCTTGTCCTGCACCGACTACCGCGTCGTCATCTTCAAATTTCTGGCCTCTCAGGTATTCTTTCAATCTCGGAAATAGGTAGCAATCACTGGGCGCGAGATCTGGTGAATACGGAGAATGCTTAAGGATATCGAACCCAGCATCACGAATTGCAGCCATTGCAACGGCGGACTTGTGTGCCGGGCATTGTCCCGGTGGAATAGCACAACTTTCGAGAGTTTACCTCGCCGTTTTTCGCGGATCTCATTGCGCAATGTTGCTATTTGTTTGGCATATAAAGTGCCCGTAGTAGTGGCTCCATGCTCGAGATACTCAATCCTTACTACCCCTTTACCATCCCAAAAAACAGAGCCCATGACCTTACCGGCAGATGGGCCCACCTTGAATTTCTTCGGAGTTGGAGATGATGGCGTTTTCCATGTCATAGACTGCAGTTTCGTTTCAGGGTCATAATGATGGAGCCATGTTTCTTCCATTGTTATAAATCGCGCCAAAAAAAGTTACCGGTCTTGCTGTATCAGGTCCAAAGCTTCTTGACAAACCTCTACTCTAGTTTGTTTTTGCGTGTCTGTAAGCATTCTTGGTACCCAAGGCGCTGATACCTTTTTCATACCCAAGCGTTCATGTTAAATATTATGCACGCTCCCCCATGAAATCTTTACATTTTCAGCAATAAAACGAACCGTGACACGACGATCCGCCAAAACTAAGTTTTCGACTTTTTTCACAATTTCTTCAGTTCGGTACTGCTGTAGTAGGGCGTCTGGAGCGGGGGTCGTCCAAGGTCGATTCTTCCACGTCTAAATTCGGCGCAACAACGTGCGACAGTCGAATACGGAGGAGCATTAGACCCTAAAGTGTCCCGCAAATCTAAATTGACTTGGTCCGTAGAATAAGTTTTTCAAACACAAGTAAGTATTTGATAACGGCGCGCAGTTCAATTTTCTCAATTTTCGCTAACGTACTCAATAGCATTGCAAAGAAATTATCGTATTTTTTTTTACCCAAAAGACGTTAGTTTTGTTTTCATAGACAAGAATCGTTTTCCCAACTCGACATATTTGTAGATTTGTCGGTAATTATTGACATGAGATCGAGGCTGTGTCAGCCTAGCGTTACAATTGTAATTTACCTCTCGCCTCAAAGGTAAAAAATCCTTATAACGTTTCACTAAATCGCATTTCACCTCAACTGTATAATTATTAAAAGTATCGCGCTTTTTGTCTCAATCGTTTTTTTTTGTCGGTCATAATTTAGTCACAATTAGTGATGGGTCGTTGGTAATATTCTCGTTACCAGTATTTTTCCATTTGGGAATATTACCAGTAACTTTCCAATGTTACCGGTAATATTACCAAGAGCTAGTAAGATAGGAAATCATCAATTGACAACATTTCAAAAAAAAAACCATTATTGTTTTTTCGCGTTTATAATAGCTGGTTAAAAATTAGACTACCCGTATTTCTTTGTTTTTCTTTATTTAACTTAAATTCGTCGTTAATAATTTATTAAAGAAATAGTCATTAAAAAGACCGTATATACAAAGTTAGGAATACTGATGTCGTGATCTTAGCCTGATATAAAATAAAAATAAAGTAACTTTAAACATAAACAGAACTGCCTGTCATGTCATGTCAATCATTCGCTGCCGTTCGTTCACAAATTTGTTATTTTGCGTAATTTAATTAATTACGTAATTTGTAATTGTCGTCGCCATTAAAATAAATAAACTGTTTTGCGTAGAATCGAAAGCGTGTCGTTAGAATCAAGTAATCCGTCAGACAACATGACAGTTGTTTATTTTTTTGAATTCCTTTGGTAATAAATGGACTAAGGGCACTATAAGTGTATTTCCTAACATTCACAATCCAACTTTTTTTACTGTTTTTCCTATATATAAAAAAACTACTCCATAAAAAAATCCAAAGATATTTTTACTGTAATCAGCAGTGTAAAATCTAGAAACGGTATTTTATTTTACTACCTTAGCACAAAATGAATTGTGGTCAATTCTTATAAGACTTGATGCCTACTATTTACCGAACGGCACCGCGGCGCGGCAAGAAAAACAGGTTCAGACAAGTATGAAATGACAAGTGCCGGGCGGCGCGTAGCAGCGAATGTGTAGTGTGAGAAACAACGATGATGACAAGGAAGACTTTTTCAATTCTGTCACTCAGTCTATAGAAAAACCAAAGAGCTCCAACTCTTTAAAGAGTAAAGCGCAAAGTCTCGTTAAAATGTGGCTGGACATGAAATCAAACGACTCGTTCAAAGATACTGCATTCCTCGGGGAACAGATATTCATAAATCTATTCATTAAATACAATACTGCTATACCCTCAAGCGCTGCAATTAAACGTCTGTTTTACACGGGTAAAGACATTTTAACTCCAAAACAAGCCTCGCTTTCAGACGAGAACTTCAACATGTTAATGTTCATGAAAGGGAATATGCACCTTATGCCCTTTTGTATTTTGTTTTGTTCCTATCCTGTTAACTTCTAGAACCTAAACCAACAGGTTTTATAAGTTCACTAATGCAACGATATAAAAATGCATTTTTTTTACACATATTAACGGATTAATGATTAACGTTAACTTGCGTTAATTCTTCCGCAATGTAAAGCTTTAACGTTTAACGAAGCTAACTTTTTTGTAGCGGATTAACGATTAACGAAGTTAACTATTTGATTAACGGTGCCCAGCTATGGAAATATATCTCTTTCTCTTTCACACTTACAATCTTATGTCTCTTTCCTTTAGAATAATTATCTTAAATGGAACAATAGGATTAGTTTTGCCCTTACCACGAAACGGAGTGAACGTATACGTATGTGAAGTGGCGATTAGTGTTCTCGAAACGGGACAATGAAACCAAAAAGTAAAATGTTTCATCATTTTACCGAGAAAAAAAACCAAAAACATGTGTAACTTTTTTGCCAAAAATATGCCAAATTATAATGATTTATACAAGATTTGCTTTTTTTTACGTGTTTTTCTGGACTTTATGATAATAATAAAAAAATACAGCATAGAAATATTTCCAGTAACATTGGTAAGATACTCGGTAATATTGGGTATATTACTGGTAAGATTGGTAATTTACTTCCTTAAGGATCCCATGCATTTTTTATGGTTGTGAAATGGTGCATACTAGGACCACATTGCTATGTTAAATACAAAAAGGAATAAAAAAATAATCTATTTCTATATTTCTTGAAATTTCCGGTGAGTGGTAATATTACTGGTAACATTACTGGGAAAATACTCGCTTTGGAAATATTACCGGTAACGACCCATCACTAGTCACAATTGTCTATTAAATTAGTAACAAAGACAATATTCTAATGAGATGAGTTTGATATCCCAAAGAAAAAATAAAGGAACACTAACTTCAATATCTCGCGGTCATTACATATATGACATGTATTAATGTTGTGTGTGTGAGTGGCCTCAACGCTGTTATATAACGCCGATACCTACAGAGTTTTATCATTATCATCATCATCATGTCAGCCGAAAGACGTCCACTGCTGGACATAGGCCTCCCCCAAGGCTCTCCACTCAGACCGGTCTTGTGCTTTTCGCATCCACCGCTTTCCCGCGATCCTTACAAGGTCGTCACTCCATCTTGTTGGAGGCCTACCCACAGCTCGTGTCCCGGTCCGCGGACGCCACTAAAGAACCTTCTGACCCCATCGGCCATCAGTCCTGCGTGCGATGTGCCCCGCCCACTGCCACTTCAGTTTAGATATTCTTCGGGCTATGTCGGTAACCTTAGTTCTCCTGCGGATATCATCATTTCTGATTCTATCACGCAGAGAAACCCCGAGCTTAGCCCTCTCCATAGCCCTCTGAGTGACCTTGAGCTTTCTTATGAGGCCCATTGTTAACGCCCACGTCTCGGATCCGTAAGTCATCACTGGCAGCACACACTGGTCAAAGACTTTTGACTTCAAACACTGCGGTAATTTGGACGAAAAGGTGCTGCGAAGCTTCCCGAACGCTGCCCAGCCGAATCCGATTCGACCGGTGACCTCTTTCTCAAAGTTGGACCTACCTAACTGGACCGTTTGTCCCAGGTAGGTAAATATAGTTGTCAACAACTTCGAGCGCAGAGCCTCCGACTATCACGGGAGTTGGCGCGACATGGACGTTGGACATGACTTTCGTCTTGTCCATGTTCATTCTCAAGCCAACTCGGTCGGAAACTCTACTGAGGTCAGCGAGCATTGCACTGAGGTCCTCCATGGTCTCAGCCATGACTACGATATCGTCAGCGAATCGAAGGTGAGTGATGTACTTACCATTTATGTTGATGCCTCGTCCTTTCCATTCCAGAACCTTAAAAGCATCCTCCAATGCAGCGGTGAACAGCTTCGGAGAGATCACATCTCCTTGTCTGACTCCCCGCTGCTGGGGAATAGGCTTCGTGCTCCGGTCCTATAGTCGGACGGACATAGTGGCGTTTTCGTACAGACACTTCAACACTTCGATATATCGGTATTCAACTTGGCACCGCTGGAGAGACTGCAGCACAGCCCATGTCTCGATCGAATCAAAGGCTTTCTCTTAGTCCACAAATGCAAGGCAAAGGGGGAGGTTATACTCTTCGGTCTTCTGTATAACCTGCCGCAACGCATGTATGTGGTCTACGGTATTATAGCCTTTTCGGAAACCGGCTTGTTCGGGAGGCTGGAAATCGTCAAACCTGCGCGCGAGACGATTTGTGATGACCCTCGAAAACAGCTTGTAAACATGGCTCAGAAGTGAGATGGGTCTATAGTTATTCAACAAAGATTTGTCACCTTTCTTGAAGAAGAGAACCACCACACCTCTGTTCCATGCTCTCGGCGTTCTCCCTTCGTGGAGGACGGAGCTGAACAGCGCCTGAAGGCCCCTAAGGATGGGTTTACCACCCGCCTTCAGGAGTTCGGCTGTAATTCCAGCCTCACCTGGGGCTTTGCCATTCTTAAGCTGTTTGAGGGCCATACTAATCTCGTACAGGCTGACGTCAGGGAGATCTTCGGTATAGTGTCGGGTTAATCTAGCTCTAGGTCTTCAGCTTCATCAATTGGCTTTGGTCAACAGACAGATCCCTGGCAAACACCTTAGAGCCTCTGTTGCGCTCAATAGCCTCTTCAATACTTTTAGTATTGAATCGGCGTATATCACGCTTCAGAGACTTCGAGATCTGTCTGTTGAGCTGCCGATAGCGACTAGCGTCATCAGAGGACTGCAGAATCATTTCGCGCCTCACCTCCATGAGCCTAAGGGTGGAGTCCGAGAGCTTCCTCAAACCAGGCTTGAGTGGTCTTGGCTTTGTGTGCAGGTGCAGAATCCTGCTGGAACACAAAATGATGTCCTGAAAACAGCGTGTTGGGCAGATCTTTGACAACCTGATCCAAAACCGTCTCTTGGTACACTTTTGCACTGATTTTGACCCCTTGCAAAAATGAACCTCAGTTCGCCCGTAATAAGATACTCCCAACCAAACCATCACTGATGATGGATGATGCTCATGTTGCACCCGCGGAGCGGTTTTTTTTTGCTTCTTCAGAGCTCTTAGCGTACACTCTATCATTCTGTTTATTATACTTTTCTTCAATATCGAAAAATTTTTCGTCTGTAAATAGGATATCGCGGTGTCGATTTTTCGCGTACTGTTTTAACAACTTTCGGGATCTTTTAAGCCTGATTGTTTTTAGACGGGCATTAAGCATGTGTCCACACTTTTTTTGTATGCTCGTAGACTAATTTCTTCGTTTAAAATCTTTTTGACGGTATTCCTACTGACACCCATCTGCAAAGCCATCAACTTCTGTTTTCGGACAGGATTTCTTGCTATACGGGCCTTGATCGCTTTGATCACTGCTGGTGTTCTTACGGAGCGTGGACGGCCAGTTCTTTTTTTGTCCTCAACACTAGAGACTTCATTGTACCTATCAATAGTACGGTACACAAACCTAAGCGTTATATTTAATTTTTTGAGCAACTTGAAAACGGTACTTGGCGAGTGCCCACAGCGGTGCAACGCTAAAACAGCTATTCGGTTTTCTTTCAATGTTCACTCCATCGTGAGAAATCGCAGCAAATGAGTGTTTTTTGTTTTAACAAAATTGTTAAACATTCAAAAATGGAATACAAAAACATTTTCTTAAAATTATGTTCTAAATTAAAATAGTTAAGTTATTTGTTCAACAAGAGAGCAAAGTTGGTTTTTGCAGCGAGTGATGATTCAAAGATACGAGACGTAAAAAACTTTGGTCTCGTGTGAGACATACAACTTTTCACCTCAGCAGCGAGAACAACACAGCGTGAAGCTGGTAGGGCCAACGCAGGTCTTCCGTTGTGACCATTTGGTGAATACACGACTAAATAACGACACGATCGCATATGCATCAATCACAAGCATTTATGCAAAATACTCATAAAATAAAAAGTGGAAAAAATAAACATCAAACAGATAAAACCTGTCACTCAACTTGATAATGCCGTAGTGCAAACACAACTTTATACAGCTTTATGTAGTCTGTGGCTTTAAAAAAAACCTAACTAGGCCTTGTCTATGGCTATTGGCTACAATAATCCCGCTATTTTTGAAATGCGTTCTGAAACTGCCCCCGCGGTATATGTCACGAAATTAAAGATTGTTAAAACGCTAACAAAATTATGTAGATACATGATAAACTTTTTATTTTTCATTAATTTTGTCTTCATAACATTAAATAAAAAAAACCATTGTACCTGCTGTATAAAATAGTTATAATAAACACATTTCAAACTTTAACAGATAGTTTCATTTGCAATTTTACGGTTATGTGTGCATCCGAACGTGCGTTTCTTTTTGGGCCTACTATGTGTGGAATTTGAAAATCGAACTTCGAATCAAGTTGTTTCTATCTCTCGCTTTTTTCCTATCGAAGTGAAAGTGACAGAACATAGTGAAGTTCAATTTTTTCGAATTTTGTGAGTATCCCCAGCACTGCTCACGGCATTTAAAAAAAATAATTAAAAAGCTACTTTGCCTCTCGCTCGCAGCAAAATTGAAATTTGCTCACTGTTTTTAAGCAGCAAAACCTTCTTGTTTGAGCTGCTGAGGTGAAAAATAATGTGCCAGTGACAGAACTTTAGGACCGACTAAGTACGTTTCGTCGTCCAACACGATGCTTTTAAATTTTGTTAAGAAATTGTCTTATAACTTTCTTGCTCTTCGTTTGGCCGTCAAATTCTGCTGAGCGTTGCGGCCAGGTGCAGCTTGAGCCTTGTACGACCTTAACCCAGCTCTTGTCTTTACTTTTTGTACATAAGATTGTGACATTTGTACCTTTTTAGTGACATCGCGTGACGAGATCTTCGGAGTTGTGTTAAAAAGTTGTAAAACTCTGGCTTATTTTTTTTGTGTCTTACGCCTTGCTTTCCGTCAGTACCTGGCTTCCTTTTTACTGTCAACCGTTCCCGGAACTTTTTTAAAACATAACAAACAGTGGATTGTGTATATTTCAATAACTTTGCTAGTGTTCTGTAGCTTAGAAGAGGATTTTCTGTGTTCTCTAAAATAGAGCGTAGATAATAATAAGTTTGATTTGAATAAATATCTCTATTTAAAACAGCGTATTAGATATTTAGAAAATATTTAAAGAAATAGTTCAAAATCAACAAAAAATAAAAATGTTATAAGGTACCCTCACATTTATGATTAGTTTGTCACGAATAAATAAATAAATACTAATTATTTATTTCCAAAAAATACATACAATAATTAAATAAATAATTTTAAATAATTCGTAATTTTATTTTTTTCACAAAGTTTTTTTTACAGTTTTTCGATTAACAGTAGCCGTAAAATTATCTCACATTCGCACCTTCCGAACAATAGTGACCTAATTCAGAAATTTTAATTTTCGAGTTAGGTCTCTATACTAATAAATTTAAGACTTGAAGTTTGAAAGCTGAAATTTTGAATTAGGCCACTGTTGTTCTGAAGGTGCGAATATGGTTGAGGTTTGATTGAGTGAACTTTTTGTAGGTAAGTAGTTTCTGTGGAAATTGATCTGCATATGGAACTACAGGTGTAAAAGAACATTCTAGTTAAGTTAGGTATCTCTATCAGCTCAGTTGCGTTACTTGCATTGTAAAATGAATAAATTTAAATAAATATTTTGCGGCCGGTGCGATCTCACTTCATTTTAAAGCCCATTTAAATATCAAAGTACAAAGTTGTTTATTATGAACATTTTTATAACAAGGTCTGAAGTAGGCCACTTAATTAAGAAGTATACATTAAGGCAGAAAATAATTGAATTTTTTGTTGTAAATCACTTCCGGACATCAACCGGCTGACACTAGCATTTCATACACAACACAACAAAGCACACGTGACAACCGCATTAAAAGCCACCTGACTACCCCTACCGATACCAATACGAAAGCGTAGAGTGTGACAAAAGTAGACGCGTGGCGTGTGTATGAGCAGATAAGGTGAATTAACTATAAGTAAGACAGAACAATGCCATGAGAAACACGAAAAATATGAGATATGCGATGCGATGCGATGCGATGCGATGCGATGCGCTGCGAGTGCGCAATGTGCTGTCGCTTGCTGGGCTAGGCAATGGCCGAATATTGAAATGGCTAATTTATTTTTAGTTAAAAACGACTCGGAACAAGAATAAGTTAGCAGAAATACAATAACGAAAAGAAAATTATTTCAAGCCTTTTTTCACCGCGGTGTTGGAAGCCCTTGTTCTGTTATGAGATATTTTACAATTACATTACAGTTTTTCATAAACCTGTACATTCATCAAAACTTTGATATAAATAAAACTATTGCTATTGCTATTGCACTATACACACTAATAAACTATTGTAATTACATACTTGAATCATTTAACATTCTTATGTTACAATATTGGGCGTTTTTTTTTCTTTTTGGTTTATTTTTTTGCTCAGATTTCAATAAAATTTGATGAGTTGTTAAAATTGGTTATTCTGATCATGGTAGCCCTATTTGACGCTATGTCCTACAATTTTTCCTATTAAGTTCCTAATTCGTTACGAAATTTTCCATACATTTTGTGTAACTAAATGGGAAAAATTGTAGGACATAGCGTCAAATAGGGCTACTATGGTCAGAATAACAAATTTTACAAACTCACCAAATTTTATCGAAATCAGAGAAAAATTCACAAAATAAAAATTCGCCGTATTATAAAGTTGTAAAATAGTATATCAGAAGATGTTGTAAGAGTAGAGTTATAAATAACGCGCGATGAACTGCATCCACCCAAGCCAGACGGCGAACTTCATTTTTTGGAAAACTTAAAAAGATCATAATATTACGTATTTGTTTTACTATGTAAAGTAACGATATAAAAGATGACATAAAATTTAATTTTCTATTAATTCGAAGTAGTTGCTTGTTATTCACATTTTTCAAAGATAATATTGCATAACATCGGCCTTGACATTTTAATATGGGAATATTTAAATTTCAATTAGGTACTTACTAATGAAAATAAATATCGCTTTGTTTTGCATCTGTGTGGGTCCTGCACCAATTTACAATGCAACTTGGCATTGTTGCAGCATCATTTAAATCCGGTAATCATTAATATCGAATTTTTCTTTTGTGATTGTAAACAACTGTTTGACACTACGTCAGAAAGTCGACTGATAGACAGTTCGGCACTGTATATTAGCTCCACCCCCGCCGGCACTGTGTCAGTGGGGCAGATTTTCAGCGTCAGTTGGACTTCCATACTTATTATATTATGTCGATGGTAATATTGTCTCAAAAAACTTTCTTTATATAAAAAACAAAAAAACAATAGAGAAAATAATGTCTTGACGAATATAAATGAATATTACAAAATACTGTTTTGGCGGTTTTGCTGTATTAAAATGTTAGTACAAACACTAAAAACACGGAACGAACAACGTGCTATCTTTAACCATTGAAGTATCAAAACGCGCTGTCTGCTTAACGAATTTTGTGATTCATCCTCAACGCTCGAGACTGGTTACGTATACGGACCTGTACTCACGACGACTTGGCACTTACTTTGGACCCCGGCAGATAATCCACGTACGACTTGGCTTTCGGAAACAGTTACTGATGTACATACCTACGAATGAAATGGCTCCGACTTGTTCTTATTTTATGTGCAATTGTGTGACAGGACAGAAACCTATGTTTAATTTTTAAAGTCAACAATTTTCTTGACGTCTCATTCTTGAAGTGAATGCCATCTGGTGACATGTTACTAAAACTATTAGGTAGGCTGCCAGCGTCCTAACAGTGGTGGCTCAGATACGGCATCTTCTGGTGTGACTACGGGACTAAAATTGTCTACAGAATTGCCTACATTAGGACGGCACGCTTTTGCTCTATGAGATTGGGTATCTGTACTTGTATTCTTTGATCTGTGCTATCTCTGTGTATGTTGAAAGACCAAAATTATATTTCTCAACAAGACTCGATTCCAGCTTATGAAGCAAGAGATTTGATGTGTTTAATTGAATGATTATTTGTTCTTCAAAATGTACATTAATTGAGCTTTACCCTTGTTTGACTTTGTGAAATGTGTTATGTTAAAATAATGTAACCTTTTAAGTATTAAGTTAAGTTAAAAAAAAATACGGATTGAAGTTTAAAAAATACTTAGGTTATATTCACACCCCGTTATCAGTGGTGAAAAAACATTGAAAATGCTAGGGCTGACACTACACATTAACATTACATTCATATTTTTACCGGTAGGTATAATTTGATATACCTATTTGAGGAAATCAATATAACTACTTGTTTTATTCATAGGTATTATATATACTGTGAAGAAATTTCACTTCAAAAAGGTTTAATTTGGTTGTTGAACACTTTAATAATACCTAGCTGTCAAATTGACATTTAATTTTGTCAAAATATGTTTGATGTCATATTTCGTTTTATGTTCAGTAAAAATATGAATTTCATGGATAATCGTGCTGAATTTATTCAGTTTAAAATGGAGCTAATGGCAAAACTGGAAATAAACCGAATGCGACGCGGAAAAAATGGTTCGCAATTTTAGTAAAACTGTTCTGTGTATTTTCTTCCAATATCTATTGATTATTTTTTCCTAAATAAATTTCATTTTTTTATCCTACAGATATGATAAAATTATGCAAATGCATTATAAATTTTAAGGAAAGATGCCTAAGATTCCTGTTAAAACCTGTTAATACGTATAAATATGACGATTGCTGGGATAAAGTTTGCGGAGTATCCAGAAAATTTATGACGAGTGATAATGAATGGCTAAAAGATGGATTGTATTGCACATGCAATAACCCAACATCAGAGTTACGGAAAATGTTAATGAAAGTACCATCTCATCAAATGGAACCTTTTTGGTGTGAAGTGGTCAATGTAATTGAAAGGTATTAACTGTATTTATAGTCGGACGGTTTAGGTATTTAAATAAAGGTAAACAAAATTTACCTTCAAATTGCTCCTCAAGCTTTACACGACCAAATAATGTAGGTTAAAGTCAGGTTGTCCAGTGACAGATCTGAGCGGTTTTGTATTTGGTTGGGTAATCATAACTACCCGACAATATTCAACTTGTTTGTTTACCTTTATTTAAATACCTAAACCTTCAGACTATAGGTACAGAATAGAATTTTTAAGGTAAAAGAATCTTGAGATAAACCTTATCCATCGAGGCAAATTACTGGCCACTTGTACTGATTAAATATGACAAACGACTCTATTGTTTTATTTCGAGTAGACAACTCAGTTTACGTGCGGTGTATTGTATTAAAATTAAAATATTCCGTGTTTTCTTATTGCTCATCACAAAAAATGGACAAATATCTGGATGATCACCCCGAGTTCGTAAACACTGGCCCGAATATTTTTTGTACTGTATGTAATAAAAATCTTAAACCGAAGAAATTTATCTTGGTTAGTCATCTAAGAAGTACAAGCCACAATGAAAAAGTTGGTAACTGTTCAACTCACTTTGACTTGCATTTAGAAGGAGAAAATTTAGAAATGAAAGGTTCTACAGTTTATTGCAAATCTTGTGATGTTTCTTTACAAGCCTCTAAGTATATTGTACAAAAGCATTGTAATACACTGAAACACAAAAATGTAATAAATGTTCAACCGGAGTTTAATAAAGACTTGACAGAATTTTGAGTTCAAACTAATACACCCTGGAGCCAATTGGATAAGCCCAAATTCAGAGTTTTTATTGAAAATTGCTTAATGCAAAAATATGGAAATAAAGTCTGCCTTCCGTGTGAGTCTACCTTAAGGCTAAATTACTTGCCAAACATTTATGAGGAGAAAAAAGAAACCATAAGAAAATAATTAAAGGATTCCTATCTTTGTTTGAGTATTGATGAAACTGAAAACCACGGTAAGAGCATTGCGAATGTGGTTCTAGGGAAGTTAGACAATTGTGTCTCGAAACCCCGTATATTCGCAAGTAAAATCTTAGAGAAAACAAATCACAGCACTGTGTCGGATCTAGTAGTTGAAACTCTAAAAGACCTATGGTGAAGCGATTATGAAAATAATGTCGGTAAATTACTGATTTTAACAACAGACGCTGCCGCTTACATGAAAAAGGCTGCAAAGACTCTAAAACATATTTTTCCGAACATGTCTCATATAACTTGTGTGGCCCATGCTTTTAACAGAGTAGCTGACAAAATAAGAAGTCTGTATCCAAACGTCAACAAACTAATTGACTGTTTAAAAAAAGTATTTTGTAAATCACCAAGTCGACTTCGCAAACTCAAAAACGAGTTTCCTTTGATCCCGAAACCCCCTCGTCCAGTGATCACAAGATGGGGAACATGGCTGGATGCGGTTGTCTATTATAAAAAATATTTTAAAGAAATTAAACACATAATAAATGAATTTAACAGTCAAGATGCCGCTGCAATAGCAAAAGCGAAACGGTTGTTTCAAATTCCGAATATAAAACATGATATTGATTTTATAGCTGACAAATTTAGTTGCATATCAATAGCAATTGATCAATTACAGAATTCCAAACTAAGCTTAGGAGAATCATTGAGCATCGTTAATGGTGTAATTAGAAAAATGTCCATCTTGAAACTCCATCCCATTGGAAAAAATGTGTATATGAAGTTAAACACAGTTTTGAAAAATAATCCTGACTACAGCACAGTGAAAATAATTTTAAAATTACTTAATAATAGAGAAGGTGAAGTTACAAAAAATATTAACAAGAGCACATTAGAACACTATAAAAAACGGTGCCTTCCCCACGGCACTACTAAACCGCACTACTGACCAAAACTAGCATCAAAAATATGAGGTAGGTTTAGGTTATGTTAGTTTTGCAGCAGGCCCGGAGGGCCAAACCACCCAGAAGTAAGAAATCATTGGTCAGTAACACTACTGACCAATGATTTCTTACTTCTGGGTGGTTTGGCCCTCACGGTTTAGTAGTGTCGTGGGGAAGGAGGGTAAAAAACTGACATATTTACCGATAACATCTGTTAAAGTAGAGCGATCGTTTTCGTATCTTAAGTGGATCTACAATAATAGGCGACAAAGCTTGACACCAAACAATTTAGAAAAACTTTTAATAATATATTCAGAAAAGTAAATGGAAGTATATAACTTACAAGTCTGTTGTTTTATTTTACAAGGTTACCATCCACATCAGATGATTAAAGATATTAACAAAATGTTTCTATAATTCAGCCACAGATGTAACAAAATATAATAATAAACCAAAGTAATGTTTCATTTTAAAAAAAAATAGCGACATTTATACCGGTATGTCAAATGTACTAGACTTAAATGAATATAGTGTGACAACCCTATGATTCGATTTCAATGAATTTTCACCGCTGATAACGGGGTGTGGTTATATTTATTTGACTAAACTTTAGTAACAGAAATTACGACCCGACTAGGTTTAGGTACTATCAAATATTGTATATCAAGAAGTGTGTAATTATCTGACAAGTGTTTTCAATCCACCACATGCCGCCCCACTACTTAATCGTTATGCATGCATTGATGCAACCTTGCCATATCAATTTTTAACGTGTGGGGCGCGTCGTCGTGAATTAATAATACGTTGTTTATTTTGAACTTTAAATTAGGATTGATTTAAATTTACAGGTCGGGGAGGACTGTATGGTGCTTCCAACTGTCCCTGAAGATCAGGTGAGTAAGGTGTTTCCTAGCGGAGTTACAAATGTCAAACTTCCCTCCGGTAAGATCTACCTGCGCAAGACATCTTGTCCGAAGATATAACTCTTGTCTATTCTCATTTACTTTATCAAAAAATGTTTTAACTTGACGGGTAACTTTTTTACATTTATAATGTGTTTAAAGTCGAAATTGTTTGTTTTTTTGCCATTATTCTTAAATAAAAAAATACCAATTTTTAAGTATTTTTTTTATTGTTAGTGGGTTGGGGTAAAATTGGCGTACTGGGGCTCTATTTTACTCTGTATTACCTTATTGCCTTTGACATGTTATTGTACAGGGTGTCTCTGACATTGGGGCTTTAAATGCATGGATCGTTTCTACTCCTGAAACTAAACTTCTTTTGTTCTGTAAGTTGTTAAAAATATGCCCAACAAAAAAAAATTTTTTTTCGTACAAGTTAAATGTAATTTTCAATGTACGCGATCCAATTCTCTATTTTCCTTTAGGCCTCGTACCAAGGAAATGTCGCCCCCGTACCATGAGATATAGACTACTGGCCCATGCTGAAAAAATTATGGGTCATTTGAACCACCAGGTGACCTATCTAGAACGATATAAGAGCATAAAATAATAAGATTCAGCACTATGCCGTCACTTGTAAGCTGTCCAACTGAGTGCAGGTGAGAATTCGAAAGTACAGGTAGAGTGAGTACATTTTGGTCACATATTTTTGTACGGCATTCTTACCACCGATAGATCCATGAAAAATAATAAGAAAACGCACAGTGCCGTAAAAAATGGTGCAACACAAGGTCGGATTTTTTATTTTATTTTCCGACAATCAGGGTAAATTTGGTCATTTGATTTTGTACGGCATCTGTGTCATACTATTTCAATACTGCTTCTAATCCATTATTCCGCAACGCCGTACAAAAATCATGCGACAAGGGGAAAAAATCGAGGGTTGCCATTCCCTCTCTTTCCGTGGTCCAGGGGGTGATTTGACACAACATGAAATAAATTTATTTTGAAAGTATTTTATGCATAGATAATATTTTTTCATATGCCGTACATTTTCGTTGGTCCAAAGGGGAAAAAAACTGAAAAAGAAAAAAAACAAAAAGAAAAAATCCATATAACGAAATGTAAGGTGTTTTTTTTTTATACGGCATTTAGATAGTTTATTTGTACTAATTTTCATAGTCTTTTCGTGATTCTAGGTTCCTAATTAGAAACTATGTTAAATATGGGTTTGTATACTATCGATTTATACCAAAATATAGACATGTTGTCACTGATATTTCCAAAATACAACATATTTTTGAGAAGTACTCATGACACTGAAGTTAGCAGACACCTGTAAAATTTAAGCTTTAATTTCAGAAATGAATAAGTGAAAAAAAAAATATTGAAAAAATTTGTACTTACAGTTTTTTGAATTATGTAGATGTGTGTTTGAAATCTACCTTTTCATTTACTCGATTACAATTAATTCGGACGTCGATGAAGACGTTGATTCCGATAACAACTCAGCAACTGATTCCGATACTGAATAAATTTATCGAATTTTTCTAAAAAAATAATTTTTTTTTTATTATTATCATAAAATATATTAAAATATATTATTAATATTTTACTTGTGGGAGGACCTTGTGCAGGGTCCGTCCGGGACCACTACCACCACCACCACTACCACTACCACCACCACCACTACCACTACCACTACCACCACCACCACCACCACCATCACTACCACCACCACTATCTACCTATCCACTATCCACTATCTTATCCATTAACCTACCGCCAAGCAGCAGTGTTCGCATTGTTGTGTTCCGGTTTGGGGATAAGACAGCCGGTGAAATTACTAGCATAGAGGCATTCCATCTTCGTCCTCAGGGTTGGCAACGCATTTGCAGTCTTAGGATTGCGGTCTTGTGAATGCGAATGTCTATGGGTCACAGTTTAAACTTACCATCAGGTGGCCTGTGTGCTCGTTTGCCTTCCTTTGATATAAAAAAAAAAAAAACTAAAAAATGATTGTTTTATTTATTCACATCATTACAATGAAACAAATCAATTATATGTATGTAACAATAATGTTTGAAGTATATATTAAACCAAAAAGTATATAAAACTGTTGATACTGGGATTGACAGTTTCAATTCTTGGACATAATATACACACCGTTTCAGTTCAGTTAGACGTCATAGTGATTTTATCATATTATCAATTGTTCTCTTCAAAAATATGTTAATACCGTACTGTATCAGATGGCCATAAAGTACCCTTAAAATTGTAGCGTCACTTTCATCAGCCTAAAAGATATGGTCTGCATAAAAATGTGCGGCATCATTTTTTCCTAATTTATCTATGTTAATACTATTTAAAACAAGGGATAAAATGTAAAAAACTGCTATATTTCATTAATCTATGATATTTAAACTTTTACAATAATTTGCAAAATTTCAGTTTTTGTATTTCTCTATAATTCTTTTTAGAACGGTTTCTTTTGAACGGCAATACTATGTAACAATTGTATTTTACAATATTATGTTAAAAAAAAAGTTCCCGTACAGGATCAAATGATTGATTTTACAGCTCTAAAAATCAAGGATACGATGAAATGAAGATGATTATTGATATACATTCAAATGAACAATCATTTTTTGACGGCATTATTTTTAATAGTACTTTTGAGTGCTAGATAATGTTTTGGAACCGAAGCCGTACTTTTTCAAATCACCCCCTGGACCACGGAAAGAGAGGGGATTGCAACCCTCGATTTTTCCCCTTGTCGCATGATTTTTGTACGGCGTTGCGGAATAATGGATTAGAAGCAGTATTGAAATAGTATGACACAGATGCCGTACAAAATCAAATGACCAAATTTACCCTGGTGATTGTCGGAAAATAAAATAAAAAATCCGACTTTGTGGCGCACCATTTTTTTACGGCACTGTGCGTTTTCTTATTATTTTTCATGGATCTATCGGTGGTAAGAATGCCGTACAAAAATATGTGACCAAAATGTACTCACTCTACCTGTAGGGGAGACCGGGGACAATTGAAACACGTCATGACTGAAACAAGTCAAATTTCTCAAAAACTATAATACCTACGAGTATGACGCAACACTCAGGACTCCGCCGGCCATATCTTAATCTATGGTCAGTAGAGCGCGAGCGACCGAGCAACGCAGCGGTGTCACGGAGCGATTTAATTTTTTCGCGGTCAAAAGTAAGTATTTCTCATCTTGTATATTTGTTAATAACTTTGTTTGTTCTTGTATTTTAACTGATTTAACTATTTTAGCGTGATTGTGATAAATTAACGAATGTTTATTATTGCCAATTATCAGTGTTCGAGTTGTTTTTGCGTTTAATATTTGACCTTGAATTAAAAACTGTGATTTGGGGATGGTAGGAACAACTTGCGTGTGGACGATTGAAACGTTTCATTCGTCCTGGCGTTTTAATCGTCCCCAAATATAGTCGCCTTTAAATATGAGGTGGTTCTGTATTTGACGCATGTTTTTATTTAATAAATGTGAAAATGAATTTGCGCAAATGGCTTCTTTTTTATAATGATTTCTTTCATGGTCAATAATTATTATACCTACACTAACTTTTGCCCGTGATTTGGATAAATAAACCACTAGACAGAGTTACTTTATTCATATTAATATTATAGAAGTATAGATATAGGTGCCACTTTTGGTATTAGTCCGGTATGTGTACCTACTACTTACTATCATTCTGACGAATAGGTGAAAAACTTAAGTAACGCTCCTCTTGCATGAAGTTGTGTACAAAACTAGAATGGAATTTATGTCAAATTTCAAATATAGAATGTCGAACAGTCTATACAGCTGATGTGTTACAACTACATGCAAGAGGAATTACGTTTTTGATTTTATTTTAATTCGGCATATAAGTAGCCGTGGTATTATTTTTATTGTAACTGTTTTTGTTTTATAATAAAACGATCTTAACCGATTATATTGTGTATATTATTTAAAATCCCGACGTTTCAAGTTTATCCATTCATTAAGTTATGATTGAAACACTGTTATGATTGAAACAAGCATTTTTGTATGTAGTATAATTATGTATTTTTAACACAATTCCATATCATTATAGCTTATTATAACATTCAAACTATTTTCTATTAAGCTTTATGTATAAGGTAGCCAGCAACAAAGAAAGCTACAAGTCATATATTTTTTTTTATCTGCGTTTGATGATCGAGATTTTCTGATGCTTATAAATGACGATATGTTTATGTTATGCTTGTGAACTTTTGATGGTCGTATTATATACCAATATAGCGATGAAAACGAGTAGGACTGATAACATTACTTTCATTGTGTCAAAGATATTACGGTGTTTCAATTGACCTTACATAGTGTTTCAATTAACAACGGTGTGAGGTCAATTGAACCACATTACCCCATTCTCTTTATTACATTATTGTAAAATAACTATTAATGATAGACTTACCAAATATACTTTATTTAGGAACCAGATAACTAACCTTGAAATAATTATGGCAAACATCTTTCTAACTTTAAAAATAAAACGGCAACAGGCAGTCAAAGTCAAATCGTTTCAATTGTCCCCGGTCTCCCCTACTTTCGAATTCTCACCTGCACTCAGTTGGACAGCTCACAAGTGACGGCATAGTGCTGAATCTTATTATTTTATGCTCTTATATCGTTCTAGATAGGTCACCTGGTGGTTCAAATGACCCATAATTTTTTCAGCATGGGCCAGTAGTCTAATAGTGATTAGATGGCCAGTATTGAATACACTGATTTTACAATTAGACTTTTACATCAATTAGTTATCGAAACTTAAGTTATTTTTTAATGTTGCAGAATAAAAGTAGTTCCGTTTAGCAAGTAGAATCGATCGTTGCATTTAAAGCCCCAAGGTCAGAGGCACCCTCTATATTGTCAACGTCATGATACTTCTTATTTACATGATAGTAATAGCGACAGAGTTAAGAACAATACGATGACTACGCTCGAGCTTTCAAGGTTAGTTCATAAAACTTGAGCTCTATAGAGCTAGTCTCTAAGGGTTGCTCTTAAAAAAAACTCCTAAAAAGGTCGAGTTTATAACGTTTGGAGCCCTTAAACGCTTTAACTTTAACGATTGAGTCTTAAACCGGATTGAAATTCATGTCATTGTCCTTAATAAGTATGTCATTTTGTCAACTGGCCAACTTCTGTAATTCGTCAATGCTATCTGAATCTGTAATTCGTAAATTTGCCCAACTGGTCATTTCTTCTCATTTGTCACTTTCGCAATGTAACTAGTCGGAATAGACCGTATTTTTGATTTTCATAAACAATTATCACTTATCATTTATCAACCTCTTTATTAAACGATATCGCCACTTGAAATGAGTAAGTACGGTTTTGACTGACATATTGTCAATCAGATGAACAATAAATTGACTTCTTTATTGTTTAGCTATTGTATCTTCACGATTATATTTAGCTAAAAATTATATTTACTAATGTATAAAAAACGCTGTAAAATGTCATCTTTACTCGAATATTGTGGCAATATATATATATATACATATATATATTCTACAACTGATATTTTAATATCCGTAGGAACGCAGACTACAGGACAAGGCAAAGATATCTCTACACAAACTGAGCAATCAAGTACCTACTGCGATTGTTATGCTGCCGTGTCATGACAAAATGATGTAACTCCAACGAGCATGGTTTTCAGAAATTAAGTTTAAAGTTTGAATCGTGTTTGTTAAGTTATTTTGAGACCCGTTAGTCAGGTATATGAAGTTTTATTCTAAATTAGTGTAATATTAGTTCCTTTTATATGGCCGTATATTTTTTTAAAGATATTTATAGTATTGTTTGAGTTATTGTCGTTAACGCAGTTTGTCATGACAACACTTTCATACAAATCTTGTCATGACAGAATATTGTAACTATCGTTGACTCATCTTGTCGATATTTTGGAAATATTTCTTTAGAATTTCCTATATTGTAACTATTCTAAGCAAACAATTTGTCATAACTATTAAGGTTTGTATGTCTGTCAGTCTGTCTAACTGTATTTGGGTGAATATTCGGGCGTTTCAACCGCCGTCATTATTGTTTTCGCATATTATTTAAGATAAACTTAATAACTTTCTTGTTCTTTTACATGGAATGGATATACTACCCACGGGTACGCTGATTTTGACATCAAAAATTGCTGGTAGTTATCATTATTTTTGTAAATATAAGTACCTATTGAAGTCGACAATAACGGTGGTTGAAACGCCCGAATATTCACCCAAACACAGTTAGACAGACTGACAGACATACAAACCACAAAACCTTACCACAAGCCTCCTTTTACCGTTAATAATACTTCGGTATGGAACCTAAAAACTGGTCAAGCGCGAGTCGTTCTCGCGCACTGAGGGTTCCATACACATTTGGCCGGTTATTTGTGGTTTTTCTATAGGGTATGTACTTTGTAATACAATTAAATACAAAAAAAAGTTGATAAAAAAGTTACTTAAGCATATGGGGTTAACTACTCCTTATTATTTTACTTTTATGTGAGGAAATCTCTCGATATAACACGTATCCGGCAAATGAAACAACTCTATATTTTTTAAGGTTCAAAGATACAGTTAGGTATTTAAAATTTGGACAGACGGACAAGGGAAGGAGGCTTAAGTTAGTAGTAGAACCATCCTTCGGGTACGGAACTCAATAACGACGTGTACGGAAAACCTTAATTTTCTTTGACGAAGTTTAAATTTCGTTTACGTAAGTAAGTAATGAATTAATGACACCAATAACGGAACCCTCTGCGAGTGCGTCCGACTCCCACTTAGATTTTGTATGAGTGAGTTGCTTTTTAAATTTGCCGTGCACTTATATAACTTACCTACACGTCACATACCTAACATAGGTAATTAATGCAAAATACTCTCGTTTTAGCTCCAGTTTCAGCATTCCTATGCTGCAGCTGTGCACAATTTTTTTTTTCGGTTTCGATAAGTTTACTGCACTATCACTTTCGTTCAAATCCTGATCAAATTTAATAACATTTTCACTTGAATGTCGTGTTTCATACACTTTGTTTTGTTGCGAAAGTCTTAAAATAAAATCGCGTCTTTTCATTGTAGTGCCAATCAATCAATATCCAACAACAAAATCACTTGCCTTTTTGTCCCACACCATTCTCAACGAAACTAAACACGGAAGTGATTTGTCGAAACAAGTAAACAATGCAAATAATCTATCTAAAATAACAAGATCATTGGCCGCCCCCGCGGTAAGTCAAATAACAGGCCCCCGCGGGGGAGGGTGCAGATAACCACTCGATGTACGGTCGATGTATGGACAAGTCATGTAACTGCGAGATACAGCAAATTGACGCGTCTATTTAGCGAGCTTTCGGTCACGCCTACCTCAGGTAATTTATGATACAATAAGTAGCCAGGACAACACCGGGGAAATTTCAAGTTACATGGGTTGCTAATATAACTTTTCTTCTAATAAGAAGTTTTTCAAGGCCAAATATTTGTACGGGGCGAATAGTATGACCAAATCAATACTATAGAGACCTGTTACCACTAACTCATGTATCTATAGTTACATCATTTTGTCATGACACGGCAGCATGGTCCCACTGCTCTTTTTGACGGAGCCCTGCCTCACGGCAGGGCTCCTGTTTCAGGGCGGTTTGCCCTCCGGGCATTTATAGATACCTAACGAACCTAACCTACCTACTTTTGCGGAATATAAATGATTTCTGACGAAAGTGGAAATGCACGGAACTAATGAGATTATAAAATAACAAAATAGCTATAATTTTTAATGAATGTTTACCACATAGTGCGGTGGGACCATGGTAAAAATAAATTACCCGTAGACCCACTGACGATCACTGTTTAGAACGGTAGGACAACGGGTAAAAAAAAAATACCCGTGGACCCACCAGGGGGACGTGTTGGTGGGACCAGGGGTAATAGCCTTTATTAAATAGTACAGAGGGGCGTTTTCCATAGCAAAATTTGTACATAGCAAAATTTGAATGTCCCACCGATTCAAAGATGATTGGTTTTACTTTCTACGTTCTATTTGGAAATATGAGTGATATAGTTTGATTCCATAAGTGTTTGGCATTCGAAATATATTTATAACACGATGAATATATTCTAATTTATAGATTTATCATAAAAGAAAGAAACAAAAAGTGCAAAATTCCTTATGTCCCACGTCGATTCTCAATATTCAAACCCTAAAATGTGTGCTTCATTTATACGTAAATACGGTCTATAACTTTAAAAAATTGTAATTTTACTTTGAAAAAAATTGAACCTACCGGAAAATCCGGTTGCGTCACAGCGATTTTAGACGACTTTTGCAGCCAAAATTCCACTAAAGGAGTTAATATTTTGATCCTTGCAACATTAGGATGCTAGTTAATACGCCGCCATTGGCTGATTAAGCGTCAGTTTCAAAGAAGTTGTGACGAAAAGTGGTCGCTTTGTGATGGTGTAAAAAAAGTGTTCCGGCAAAGTCACAGTATTTTCGGTAAGTACAGATGATTAACTTTCGTGTAATACAATGTTAACATTAATAAACTTGTATAGTATCCGAAACAGGAAAGATTTCACGGTTCAATGGGTTTAGACCATTAAATATTTTGCTTTTAATTTGTTGTGGTGTAAATCGTCACATCCAAATCGTCACGTGATCTACTACTGGAACGATTTTGTGACGAACTGGAATTATAAAGCTTAGTGCAGAATCGAAATTTGACGGTGTAATTCATTTTATTAACCGACTTCAAAAAAAGGAGATTCTCAGTATGACTTGTATGTATGTATGTATGTGTTATTAAAATTAAACGTATATAGAGTAGTCATTGCAACTGCGGCTGTGACTAACTTAACATTATCCTAGTTACCTAATTAT
Organism: Acleris emargana; assembly: GCA_927399475.2. Lineage (NCBI taxonomy): Eukaryota > Metazoa > Arthropoda > Insecta > Lepidoptera > Tortricidae > Acleris > Acleris emargana. The sequence continues at coordinate 35,444,841 of OV656835.1, forward strand.
AATTACCTAGACATAAAAGTGAGCCTTAACTCTGCTAGACTGATTAGAATTATAATTCAGTGTTTTTGTTTTAGTTTGTTCGGAGAAAACTAAATTAAGCGCGGTGAGGGATGAGTCTGGAGACTTAATATGTGAGGAAGAAAAAATGCTTGTTAGATGGAAAACTTATTTTGAAAGCTTGTTTGAATGCGAAGATATTTGTCGTGAGCCAGAAAGCATGAGTAAAGATGCAAGTAGCGAAGATGAAAGTGTGATTAGTATGAGTGAAATAATGAAAGCTTTAAAAAGTATGAAAGCGGGAAAGTCAGCAGGTTGTGATAGTGTCGATAGAAATGCTGAGGAGAGGAGATGGCGTGGTGGGTAGTCTGTTGTATAGTCTTTTCAATGCATGTTGGAGTAGCGGCCGAGTCCCGGAAGATTGGGTCAAGGCCGTTATCGTCCCTCTGTATAAAGGAAAGGGGTCAAAGCAAGACTGCAAAAACTACCGCGGTATCAGCCTCCTTAGTGTTGTCGGCAAAGTATATGCGAAGATTTTAATTGAAAGGGTATTGAATGTTACGAATGACAAAATCTGGGATGTACAAGCGGGATTTCGAAAGGGAATGGGATGTACGGATCAGGTCTTTTCACTACGGTCCATCACAGAAAAGTTCTTGGCTGTGAACCAAAAGGTTTTCTGTGCTTTTGTGGACCTGGAAAAGGCCTATGATAGGGTAGATAGAAAGGAGTTGTGGACGGTGCTGTCTATGTATGGAGTGAGCAGCAACCTGGTGCAGCCTTTGAGGTCCCTTTATGAGGGTTCCAAAGCCTGTGTCAGAATCAATGGGGCATACTCGGCCTGGTTTAACATCTCTAAAGGTGTTAGACAGGGCTGTGTTGCCTCACCATGGCTGTTCAATCTATTCATGGACAGTTGTATGTGGGATTTGAAAGAGTATGATAAGGGTTTGCGTGTGCAAGAGTTGCTAATCAAATGCCTCTTATATGCCGATGATCAAGTTATACTTGCCCCATCGGTACTTGAGTTGCAGGAGATGGTGACAGTGATGAATGAGGGATTTAAGCAAAAGGGGATGAAAGTAAATGTTACGAAGACCAAGGTCATGGTGATAGAGAAGGATGAGGAGATGACTGAGTGCGTGATAAATATAAATGGTGAATTAGTAGAACAAGTGAGCGAATTTGTGTACCTGGGAAGTATGTTTACAAGAGACGGTAAGTGTGAGAAGGATATCGAGAGGAGGGTGAATGCAGGGAATCAAATTAATGGGGCCCTATACTCCTTTGTGAGCAGACAGGGCGTTTCACAAAAAGCCCGGCTGGCTGTTCACGGAGTGCTGGCCCCTACCCTGATGTATGGTAGTGAATGTTGGGTGTGGCAGGACAAGCATGTAAGTCGTGTAAATGCAGTTGAAATGCGCTCTTTGCGTAGTATGTGTGGTGTGAAACTGATTGATAGAGTAAAAAATGAAAAAATCTGAGAGAAATGTGGAATAAAAGAAGATGTAGTGACTAAGATTGAAAAGGGCATGCTTCGATGGTTCGGTCATTTGGAAAGGATGGATGAAAGAAGATTGACGAAAGAGATATACAGATCGAAAGTGAGTGGAAGGGTCGGAAGGGGCCGCCCTAGGCGTACTTTTTCGAATCAAATCGGAGAAATACTGGAAAAGGGCCGAATCTTAAGTACCCGAAACCGACGTGCGTGCATGACTCGATGTATGAATGTTGAAGAAGCGAAAGAAATTTGTCAAGATCGTAGCAAGCGGAAAGAAGTGGTCTCTGCCTACCCCTCTGGGAAACAGGCGTGATTTAATGTATGTATGTTTTAGTTTGTTGATTTTATTGAGAGTAAGTTAATTTAAGAGTAAATACTATTTAAAACAACAAGACGTTTGTTTGTCATTATAAATAGGTAAAAAATAGGGTGTAGTATTTACCCAGTGATAAAAGATCACACACATTTTTGTTTCTTTTTTATTTAAAGACTGGTTAGAGTGTTTTTGTTATTATTTTGTTTTGTTTTATGTTAATGTATAATTGTAAAAAATATTTTTAATAAGAAAATAATTGCTTACAAGTTTTAAAGTAACGTGCAACCCATCTGTGGAAAACTTAGAAATAAATAATACATCGTAATTTGTGAGAAAGATTATAAAAACGATCTAACACTTTTAGATTTATTTACATTAATAAATACAACATCACATCAAACACATTCATTTGTTATTTTTCCTTCCATGTCAAACCTAGGTGTGTACTATGCCTTACATTTTCCAGATAGTCACATGAGATTCCGCATAGTCACTGTCCCAAGATTTGAATTGTTAAAAACAATTATATTTTGCTGGAATTATAACAATTCACGTTTTTTTTGCGTTAATAATTCTAAATTGATATTCCATTATGTACATTTAAATATTGTTTAATGACATGTATCTCCTTTATACCAAAAAAAATAACGTGTAGCTGCCAAAAGAAGGCTGTTGTGACGAAATGGTCACATATTTTATCCTCAAAGATTATTTGTTCCATTAATTCTATAAAACAAGCCTGTTTTCAAAAGTTTTTGTGTTTATTTTTAATGTATATTAAACAATAGATGGTCCATAAAATAATACTTTCAATATATAATGAATTTTATATTTGTGACGAATCCGAACTAGTTTGACCATAACCTGAAGTAATAATGTCGTTAATTTCTGTATTTCTCAATATGTTTGTCATTTTCTCAATAAATATACTTTAACTTATAATGAATCGAATAAATAGTCAAATTTCAAAATTGGAGTCGTAAAAATGTTACTTCTCCGTTTCGTCACGTGTAGGTACACGTTTTTTTGGAAAACGCCCAGAGACAACTTACTAGGTAGGTGCCTATTAGGTATGAGTAGTGATGGGTCGTTACCGGGAATATTCCCATGGCGGGAATATTCCCAGTAATGTTACCAGTAATATTTCCAAGTATTGGAAATTTAGGGAAATATAGAAAAACTGAATTATAAAGTAATTTTTTTTTTGTGTTTTATGCTTATTTGGTGAACATTGGAACAATTTAGAATAAAAAAAAATACGGAGCTCCCCCCCAGAAAGTAAATTCCCAATGTTACCGGGAATATTCCCAAAATTACCAGGTATTTTTCCAATGTTACTGGGAATATTCCCATCGTGTAATTATGGCCAAGTACACTTTAAATCACGGTAAAAATATCTTAGTTTCGATCGAAATGAAAGAAAAAGTCGGAAAATCAGTTTAATTATACAAATACTTACACACGGCGTCAAAAAAATCGCACCTTTTGAAATTTTGATTTCAAGCGAATAAAGCTCTTAACTTATTTATTGTATCCTACCAATATTAGTATCATTTGAAAGCACAGTTAATCAACTTTAAAAACGCGAATCGTTCTTTTTCGTAAAAACAATGATCACGACACGTTAGGGTCTTTAAAAAAAAGTGATGGAAAACTCATTAGAGGACTCACTACTTGTGCCACCCTGAACACGAATAAAAGGGGGGGTAAAAATGAATTATGGGTAATTTGCTATCCAGACATCACAGAAGTCACACCTGAACAGCTCCAGTAAGAGAAAACTCTGAAAAATGGATATCACGGCAGAAGAAGCAGCTCAAGTGGTAGCACTACTGCAATCAGGACTACGGCAGGTTGATGTTGCTCGACAACTCAACATAAGCCGTTTCCGGGTGAAACGAGTATCCCAGCGGTTCCAGGAGACTGGAGGCTACATCAGGAAGCATGGATCTGGGAGACGACGTTTCACTTCCGACAGAGACGACCGCTATATTGTGTCAACGTGTTTGCGTAACCGATTCTCCAACGCTGTTGAGGTGCAACAGCAGCTCCGAACAGCTCGGAGGACGTCGGTGAGCGTCTCCACAGTAAGAAGAAGGCTGCGAGAGAAGAAAATCCTGCCTCGTAGGGCTGCTACGGGCCCCAAATACAGCAGAGCATAGCATAGGCGGGACAGGGACAGCAGAGCATAGGCGAGTCAGACTTCAGTCTGTCCTCTTCTCCGACGAGACGAGGGTTTGCCTTTTCTGCAACGATAGGCGTAGAAGAGTGTACAGGAGGCAGGGAGAACGGTACTCACAAGCCTGCTTTGAAGAAACCGTCAGCTACGGAGGAGGATCCTGCATGTTCTGGGGCGGAATTTCAATCCAGGGCAAAACCGACCTTGTGTGCGTCTCCCGCACTGGAGGTGGACGTGGCCAGGGGTCCCTGACTGCTCATCGGTACATCACAGAGATCCTGGAGGACCACGTGGTCCCGTATGCTGGTTTTGTCGGGCCTGAATTCACATTCATGCACGACAACGGCCGCTCTCATACGGCGTTGATTGTTCGGGACTACCTGGATCAGGTTGGGATCCCCGTGATGCAGTGGCCAGCTAGAAGTCCTGACCTGAACCCCATAGAGCACCTTTGGGATGATCTGAAACGCCGGGTGCGGTCTCATGATACTGCCCCTGCTACCCTTGAACAGCTTCGGGACGCCGTCGTCGAGGAGTGGAGTGGCATTCCTCAAGAACGAATCGTGACGTTGGTGAGGTCAATGAAGGATCGCATGGTGGCTGTAATTAGGGCTTGTTTTACTGTATTTTTTTAATTTTGTTGTTTTTAGATTGTGTAATTTTGGCGTGAATAAATGTTTTTCCTATTTTCATGAAAAACGATTTTTTTAAGCTTAGTAATCATTATCACATTTTTCACTATCATCACAAAAAGCACGTGCGAGTCGAGTCAAGGGCAAAACTAAGTCCTTTGTGTTTGTGCAATTTCAGATAAGCAGTTTGTGTGAAAGAGAAAAAAGGTGATATGTGTAAAAGAGAAAGGAATATATCTATGCATATTGCTTATTTAACTAACTATATAATCATTAAATCTCATATAAATCACCAGTATAGTATATTCCCACCTTTTGGGAATATTACTGGTAACATTAGAAACTTACTGGGAATATTCCCAAACGGAAACTTACTGGTAACGGGAATATTACCGCGGCCCATCACTAGGTATGAGCAGTTTAACGTCGGGGGTAAATATTAATTATTCTGTACACGATAAACCCGTTTTGTTAATAATAACGAGCAGTACCTACAGTCTATTTTTCCTTACTTGAGCTAAGACGTAAACAAACATCCCTCGATCACATATCACGACATTCCGAAAGAATCACTCAATATATGGTACCACAGTAACTAAAAGACATTACTATAAACACAAACGAATGAATTAATGATTAAGTGACGGTTTAACTGTTTGGAGGTAATACGAATGACAACGCGATGGCCTAGTTGGTAGTGACTCTGCCTACGAAGCTAGCGGTCCTGGGTTCAAATTCCGGTAAGAACAGATATTTGTGTGATGAGCGCGAATATGTGTGTCTGAGTCATGGATGTTTTCTATGTATTTAAGTATATATTTCTCTATATAAGTATTTATATCGTTGTCTAGTACCCATAGTACAAGCCTAGAGCTTAGTTTGGGACTAGGTCAATTGGTGTGATATTGTCCCATGATATTTATTATTTATTTATTTATACACCGTGTTTTTATTGATTTACGATAACTTCGGCATATTACTAGGTACATCCATAGAAACTAAGTGGTAGATTCTTTTTTTTTATATTGCAAAAAAAAGCTAAGTTCATTTAGTTACTTTGCTCCATAGAGATTTTTTTTTTTGCAATATAAAAAAAAAGAATCTACCACTTAGTTTCTATGGATGTACCTAGTAATATGCCGAAGTTATCGTAAATCAATAAAAACACGGTGTATACAATATTCCAAACATAAATGAATATAATCTTTTTAAACTAAATAGGTAGTGAGAGTTATTATTATGTGTATAGGTAGTCTATATGATATGACATGATGATATTGATGATGTATCTACGGATGACTGAATAAAATATTTATAATAAAGCGTGTTGTGTTATTGAGTACATAATATGGTTATGAGTAGGTATCCACATGCAATTGTAGTCTGTCAAATTCACTATATCAATCATATTGAAAAACCCAACCCATATACGTATTTCACTCATTTCATTCATTCACTAAATAAATTTACACATTCACTCCATTATTCCCATCCCTATAAAATGTCTAACTTTAAAGATACGCCATATTTGTTTACTACTTAGCTCAAGTAAGAAAAAATGCACTGTATAAGGATTTATAATTTTGTGGTAGTATTTTTACTTTAAAATTATGAACAGGGATAAATAAATAAAAAAAAAAAAAAAAAAAAAAATTATAAATTAAATAAATAAATAAATAAATAAATAAATATATTATTTTAATAATATAAGTTCCGGGATTCTGGGATTCTACAAAATGTTAATATAACATCATATGTTGTTTTAAAAATGTAGGATAAACCATTCATTTTTGCTCCTATAAATTCGTTAGGTTAATGAGTTACAGGTAAATTAAATAACATTTGGTAAATCTATACATGAAAAATAACTTCAAACAGTTAATATAAATAATTGATTATGAATTAATGCCGGTGCAATTTATTTATTTTGAAATCCCAGAAAATTTAGTAATGAATTCCATGATTGAGTCCGCCTCCATACAACTGAACAACAAAGCCGGTGCGAAAGTATAGGTAAATATCGATCCGAATTTCCGATCCCTGATTATGAAACCTTTTTCATTTGTTCTAATATTTTTTTAAAGTATGGGTTTCTTTGACATAAAATATTTCTTTTGTCATTCATTCATAGTACCTTTATAATATGTACGTAAAGTGAGAAAGCATGGCCAATCTTTTACTTGATATTGAAGAATATCGTAAAATTTTCCGGGAGATGAATGCAAAAATTGAACTAATTAAAATTCACCGTGCAGATGGTATGCTTTTATTGTTCGGGCTATATTTTCAGTAATTTATTTCATCTCTTTCAGGCGATAAAGACTTCAAGTTTCTGTCAATGTTACATAAACTTTAAAGAGAGATGCCTGAAATTTTTATTCAAACAAATGCGTTTTTGGAAATTTGATTATTGCTGGGAGGAAGCCGTAGCTCTGATTCGTAAATTTCAAAAGAAAGATATCAAAGGTGACCGTAGAATGATATCGAATACATGTTAGGTACCTGAGAAAATAAATTTATTTTATGTATTTTACTTTTGATTTTTACAGAAATTCAAGTGGTGATGATAAAAGATTATTGTGACATTTGCGCAGTGGCGTAACTATACCATCCGGGGCCCGTGGCAAATTCAAACACTACAACATAAAACACACAAGTACGATGTTAAAAAAAATATTGCTGAGCTAGCGACCTCTTAAGCCGGGGGCCCTCTTGGGCCGGGGGCCCGTGGCATTTTGCCAGCCCTGCCACCCTATAGTTACGCCACTGCATTTGCGGTTCAATTCAACAATCGGAATTACGAAAAATGTTAAAAAATAATTTATCATTATACCTAGCTTAATTTATAATTATCGTGTTAATGAACACCGTTCCATTTTAGTCCCCAGACTACCCTATTGTGACGTTTGCCCCCAAACTGAGCAATTGATAACCCTCTATTCCCACTAGTTCAGTTGTCCAGTTCAGTTGACTGAACTAGTGGGATTCTTTTTCTCGTTTGTTCAGTTGACTGAACCTGCCCAAAATGTGTATCATAAAAGAGAGGTAGGTTTAGGTTATGTTAGATGTTTAGCAGGCCTGAAAGGCCAAAAACACCCAGAAATAGGAGCTCCGCGACAGCGGAGCTCCGTCGACACTATAAGAATATACCCTCTTCGTCCACGTTCGTAACCAAGATTTCACAACTGAACAAACGAGAAAAATAATCTCATTCATTCATCTACCGCGCCGCACTTTTACGTCCATATCTCCATAAGTTTAGCAAATAGGTCGTGTTTGATATCGTTTTCGTATAATTCGAGGACGAGAAATTCATTTCAGGTAACGCATTATCACTCGTTCATAGAAAAAAAATGAGATCCGTGACAAAGTAGAAAAATAGGAGTTAAAAATTCTTACAAAATCTATGCCTTCCATTAAACTATGAGATTATGCTTTATAAAAAAAATTATGAGTATTTATATAGAATATGTAAACATTAACTTTTCTCATACATTTAACTTACAAATGTGTCAAAAAAAAACATTTGCTCCGCGCGGCTGGGCTGAGAACGGGAGAAGTTCGTATTTTGGATAAGATTTGTCACTTATTGTGTAATAATTACTATGATTAGTATAGGTGTTTCTATATCTAGAGATAGTTTTCTTAAAGCAATATCGAGAGATGAGTCATAATATTTAAATAAATGACCAAATTACTGAGTTCACCACAATATCCTAGTATAAAATGTTCACTCCAATTTATATTCCTAGAATTTTCCTTTAAAAGAGAGTTTTGGTTAGGGTAGTTAACTTTTGTAGAGGTATTATAATAATAACAAAGTAAACAACAAAATTTATGAACATTTTCCGCTGCAGCCACATGAATTGAATTTCGGAGCACTTTATCTCTCTTTTCAAGCAATTGCACCTCCCTGCGCATTTTTGCTTGCATCTAGGTACACCTAATTAACTCCATGCAAGCAGCGGCTGCTGGCGGTAGGGTGGTCCACACAGGCTCCAATATGCCATAATTTTTTGCCCAACCCCAGTCAGCGGGACTCGGGACATGGCAGGTTTTGTAGTGGTTTTAAAAGCTGACCCCATACATGTCCTTCCTGAAAGGCCGCTCGTAGAATATGGTTGCGAAGGGCGTCTTTGGTTGGTGGTAAATTCTCCAGCCGTCTGTCCTTTTTTGTAAATAGCACTTTTCTACACTGATTGATATCAGTGCATGTGCAAGACTGCAAGTTCTAAAATGAAATGAATGTTACACGACATGCATGCCCACGATAACCTAAATCACTTCAAATCACAAATAAAAAAGCCAACCACCACCTTAACTTACTTGTCGTATAAAGCAATGACAATTCATTCCAATATTAGAAATGCCTGCTCTACATTTCCTTCTTTAGCCTGCTTAAATCCCTCTGTTGCAGTTGGATAAGCGCGCCAAGCTTCGAAAGCACTTTTTTCCCCTTACCAGCAAAAGACGAAACGGTATCAGACGCGGTGAAGGCGTGGAACAGTGGCAATGCTTCCGCCTTTTCTGGTCCTACGTAAATGAAAATAAACTTACGAGGGTGCATTGAAAAGTTCTGAGCCTAAGGTTGAATATAATAAAAAAAAAACAAATAAATACTGGCAGGTCAAAGTGCCATATTTAGTCGCTATTATGCACTATCTTTTGTTTTTTTCCTGTCACAATTTTGTATTTTATGCTCGAACTGCTACATAAGGTCACTGATTTTTCAAGTAATGGATAAAATTGAGCAACGTTCTGTCATAAAATGTTTGCAAAAGAAGGGGTTAACACCAAAACAAATATTTGAAGATATGAATCAAACATAAGGGCAATCTGCTCCATCGTATGCTACCATAAAAATATGGGTAGCTGGTTTCAAACGTGGCCGGGAGACTGTTCAAGACGAGCCTAGGAGTGGGCGGCCGTTGACGGCTACTACGGACGAAAATGTCAATAATATATTAGATGCGATAATGAAGGATAGGCGATTGAAGATTGTGGAGATAGCGGAAGCAATGGGTATTTCTTATAAGCGGGCACAGAACATCATCACCGATGTTCTTGGATTTTCTAAGGTGTCAACCAGGTGGGTGCCTAGACTGCTTTCAGTCGAGAACAAACGAGTACGTGTTACAATTTCCCAAGATTGTTTATGTATGTTTCAACGTGACTCCGACGATTTTTTCAATCGTTTTATAACTATGGACGAGACATGGGTCCACCACAGTACACCAGAATCGAAAGAACAATCCAGGCAATGGAAAAGACCAGGTTCACCACCACCCAAAAAAGCCAAGGTCATTTTGTCAGCTAATAAGGTAATGGCCTCAGTTTTCTGGGATTGCAGGGGGGTTATCATGAATATCATGATAGACTATCTCGAAAAGGGCAAAGCAATAAATTCGGACTACTATTGTGCTCTTTTACGTCGTCTGCGTGAGGAAAATAAAATAAAGAGACCTGGAATGCTGTCGAAAAAAGTACTGTTTCACCAAGACAACGCTCGCGTTCACACTTCGGCGAAATCAATGGCACAAATATATGATTGTGGATTTGTAGTGCTGCCGCATCCCCCTTACTCGCCGGATCTAGCTCCTCCCGATTATCATCTCTTCCCAAACCTCAAAAAACACTTGGGAGGACAAATATTTTCGACAAATATGGAGGTACAAGAAGCAGTAGACTCATATTTTAGCGACCTCAGCGATTCTTTTTTTTTGATGGGATAATGAAGTCGGAGGCGAGGTGGACTAAGTGCATTGACCTTCATGGAGAATATGTCGAAAAATAAAATTGTTATAAAAAGTGAGCCCGTTACTTTTTTTTACCAGGCTCAGAACTTTTCAATCCACCCTCGTATATGTACCGGAGTTACTTTCAATTTGTAAAGTGCAAATAGTATTTATTTGGGTTACCTAACGAAGCTGCACTAGCATGACATGGCAGGACCTGGTGATTTTTTCCCGTGCCAATATGAACCCACAGTTAATCAAGCTGTGGCAATTGTGAAATCGCAAGGACAACAACATCGGTATCCACAGTACGCACCATGATTTTTGTGTGTCCTTGGGCTGCAGCATCACCAATGTGGACCATTATGCGCGTGTCTGCCTCCTCATGGTTGCATGGTTGTCTCTGGCGCTGTTGCTATCAACTGCTAAAAGTTGCTAAAAAAAAGAGACTAGAGAGAAACGTGGTACCGGACAAAGAACACGTGTCACCTCCAGTACTAAAATTCCGAAAGGTTGGGAAAAAAATCTGCGGGATAACTCCAATAAAGCTAAGAACTGTGGGTCCATCTGTCACATAAAACTTTTTGCCAGTTGTAAATTCAGTAGCTTGGCACTTGAGAGCTAGAAAATGGAAAAAAAACCTCTTTATTGGAGTTATCCCTCAGAAAATTTGCCCAACCTTTCGGAATTTTAGTACTGGAGGTGACACGTGTTCTTTGTCCGGTACCACGTTTCTCTCTAGTCTCTTTTTTTTAGCAACTTTTAGCAGTTGATAGCAACAGCGCCAGAGACAACCATGAAACCATGAGGCAGACACGCGCATAATGGTCCACATTGGTGATGCTGCAGCCCAAGGACACACAAAAATCATGGTGCGTACTGTGGATACCGATGTTGTTGTCCTTGCGATTTCACAATTGCCACAGCTTGAGGAACTGTGGGTTCATATTGGCACGGGAAAAAATCACCAGGCCCTGCAATGTCATGCTATTGCAGCTTCGTTAGGTAACCCAAATAAATACTAGTATTTGCACTTTACAAATTGAAAGTAACTCCGGTACATAAAAGTTTATTTTCATTTACGTAGGACCAGAAAAGGCGGAAGCATTGCCACTGTTCCACGCCTTCACCGCGTCTGATACCGTTTCGTCTTTTGCTGGTAAGGGGAAAAAAGTGCTTTCGAAGCTTGACGCGCTTATCCAACTGCAACAGAGGGATTTAAGCAGGCTAAAGAAGGAAATGTAGAGCAGGCATTTCCAATATTATACGACAAGTAAGTTAAGGTGGTGGTTGGCTTTTTTATTTGTGATTTGAAGTGATTTAGGTTATCGTGGGCATGCATGTCGTGTAACATTCATTTCATTTTAGATCTTGCAGTCTTGCACATGCACTGATATCAATCAGTGTAGAAAAGTGCTATTTACAAAAAAGGACAGACGGCTGGAGAATTTACCACCAACCAAAGACGCCCTTCGCAACCATATTCTACGAGCGGCCTTTCAGGAAGGACATGTATGGGGTCAGCTTTTAAAACCACTACAAAACATGCCATGTCCCGAGTCCCGCTGACTGGGGTTGGGCAAAAAATAATGGCATATTGGAGCCTGTGTGGACCACCCTACCGCCAGCAGCCGCTGCTTGCATGGAGTTAATTAGGTGTACCTAGATGCAAGCAAAAATGCGCAGGGAGGTGCAATTGCTTGAAAAGAGAGATAAAGTGCTCCGAAATTCAATTAATGTGGCTGCAGCGGAAAATGTTCATAAATTTTGTTGTTTACTTCGTTATTATTATAATACCTCTACAAAAGTTAACTAACCTAACCAAAACTCTCTTTTAAAGGAAAATTCTAGGAATATAAATTGGAGTGAACATTTTATACTAGAATATTGTGGTGAACTCAGTAATTTTGTCATTTATTTAAATATTATGACTCATCTCTCGATATTGCTTTAAGAAAACTATCTCTAGATATAGAAACACCTCTATACTAATCATAGTAATTATTACACAATAAGTGACAAATCTTATCCAAAATACGAACTTCTCCCGTTCTCAGCCCCGCCGCGCGGAGCAAATGTTTTTTTTTGACACATTTGTAAGTTAAATGTATGAGAAAAGTTAATGATTACATATTCTATATAAATAGGGCTATTTACTCATATTTTTTTTATAAAGCATAATCTCATAGTTTAATGTTAGGCATACATTTTGTAAGAATTTTTATCTCCTATTTTTCTACTTTATCACGGATCTCATTTTTTTTCTATGAACGAATGAAAATGCGTTTCCTGAAATTAATTCCTCGTCCTCGAATTATACGAAAACGATATCAAACACGACCTATTTGCTAAACTTATGGAGATATGGACGTAAGAGTGCGGCGCGGTAGATGGGATTCCCCCCCCTCCCCCTCCCACCTGCAGGGTGGAACCACGTGGCTACCGGGCTAAATCAGCTCAGATGACCACTAGGTATACCTGTGCCAAGCGGCTTCCTTCGTTGAAGATTTGCAAGGTTGATGTCACTAATTACCCGACTAATAGGCAAGTTGAACGGACAACCATACAACCTTTCTCTACATTACATACATTAGTATCCAACTATTTTCTATATTGGAATCCTGATGCGGGCGACGATGGCTGTGCTGATGGAGTTTGCCCGAGGGCTCGCTAGATGGCGCTGTTACCTACGGAAACAGGCTAGTGCCACTTGTTCCCCCAAAATCACGGGGTCGTAAGCGTCTTTAAGTATGACTGAATTGCTAACGTTTTTCTTTTAATTAATGAGGTTTTTGATAAAAAATTACAACAACGCAAAACATAAGTTTTTTTTAAATGGCAAAAGTTTGCCTTCTTTTTGTGAAGCTGGTTTAAAACTGAGAACCTCCTTTTTTGAAGTCGGTTAAAAACGCGGAGTTCTGTCTAAGCGTTAATTTATTCACTAAGTTAAGTCTCTCCTCTTCATCTTAAAGTATGTCATCTTAAAGTATGAGGCCGAGTCAGTTGTAATTGGCAAAGATGTGGTACTGTTCTGGATAATGGGGAAGATAAAATGTAAGCTATTTACACTTGTTATCATTTTGATGCCATTGCATTGTTCCAAATCAATTAACCGATTCATACAAAAACACTTGGTCTGTTGCCGGAAGTAGTGGTAGTTAAGAGAAAAATTTACATCATAAATTACAGTGGATCGTTAAATATAATATTACCTACTAACGGAATTAAATAAATTCATGCTAGGTAATAAGGTAGGTAGGTAGGTTTAGGTAAGGGCTGCTTTTTGTTTCCGGAATAAGACAATGAAACAGACATATATGATTAAATTTGGTTTTATTGTTTTTCAAAGTATTCTCCTTTATGATCGATCGGGTTTTGCATACGTTGAAACCAATTTTTGTAGCACTTTTTCCACTCTGATTGAGGTATCTCCAATACGTGACTTTTAAATGCATCGACAGCTTCTTCACGGGTCGAAAATTGTTGTCCACGTAATTTATTATTTACGCTTGGAAATAAATAGGGACTGAGCCAATGGGTAATGATCGAGACGCTCTTTTGTTTATTTTAAAGAAGAGAACAGTTTCCTTTACAGAACAGTTTTTACATGTTTTTAGGTCTTATGAGAGTAGTTAACACCCAAGTTTGCAACCCTGAAACAACGACATTTTGGCACTTTTATCAGTATTTTCGAACTAATAAAGCGTTTTTCAAGTAAATTATTCGGTACTTAAATAAAGATAACTAAGCTACAATTTGAACGTAACCGAACCACATTATGTTCATTGGTTGTGTAGATACAGCAAGTCAAAGATGGACAATGTGAGCAGAGCCCGCTCCTCAGACCCTGCTTAACACTTTGACTGTCCATGCATTACATGTAATGCACTGGTGACCTAGCTCGGCACGTCCACGTATATATGTAAAACACTACCCAGTCGTGCATTACATGTAATGCATTGACGTACCAAGCCATGCCATTGATGGAAGCGAGAGACAGTTAGTGTTATGGTGGATTGCAAATGCAAAAAGAGGTTGCTAAGGGGGGTCGTGCACTTGCAGAAAGCCTAGGCTCAAGTGCTCTATCCAATGTTCCTATTGCCACTAGCGAAATTGCAACTACGCCATCCCAATCGTCCTGGACGAGGAGGACGAAGATGTGGGTAACCTAACACAATATGCCGACCCGGCTCCAGCTCCAGAAAATATTTTCCCTCCGCCCCCACTGTGACCGTGCAAATTGTATTATTTTAAAGTTTAAAGGAGAACATTCATCCTTCATACATTTTTGGGCCTTTTTTCAATGTGCCGGCCAATAATTTTGGTATAAATCGCTAGAATTATTTATGTTGAACAACTTTTATTATGGCACGAAAACTGTCGTATCATTGCCTGACTTTTTATAGAGGTTCGAAAGATCGACTGTTCCATAGCACAGACAGTTGATCCAGCAGTTGGTGGACGACAAGCTATAGCACATTATTACTGCACGTGCCCTATTGAGAAACGCTCAATAGGCTGCTGTTCGCACACAATGACCATTGCATGGTATACGGGCTTCGCACGGCATGAGCCCTTTATTAACCCACCAGCAGCAGGTTTGGAGGACGTTATAGTTACTTAAGAAGAATCCTAATCGTCGAATCTTATCCTGTCCTAATAAAAAATGATCAATATAACCTATTCTAACAGTGAATAGCATTATTTTTTTACCATATACCATTTTTAATAAATGTTAATACTATAGAAAAGTCCATCTTTCGAAACTCTGTAAAAAGTCAGGGAATGACCCAACAGCTGTCATGCCATAATAAAAGTTGCTCAATATAATTATTTCTAGCGACCTATACCAAAATTTATTTTTGGCCGGCACTTTCGAAAAAGGCCCAATATGAATGATCTCCTTTAAGTTTATGTTGTTTTTTTATGTTTACATTTATTTGATACCATGTTACATCTTACAATACAATAATATGGTATCATCGAGCTGGTCTGATGATGGAGATTCAGGGTGGCCATAGAAACTCCCCCGCTATCGGAGGTGCAAAATGGTAGCTGTAAAGTTCTTAATGATGGGTAAAAAAATTCATGATGTCGATATCGATATTCTTACTTTTTCTGTACAATTAGTTTTATATATGTACCTATACCATTTTAAGACTACAATTTAACATGTTTTTTTTGGAATCCATGATAATTATTGTCATCGGAAATGTAAATAAAAATCGTTCATTAACAATACGATATCCCTTTAAGAGACATTTATTAATTATTAAATTTTTAATTAATTTATGAATGGTTCGTGCTTTGAAGATAACGATAATTTGTTAGTAATGATAAAATATTAAAGAATTTTATTTATAAAAATGAAAAATGTTTAACACATTCATTTTGTAATTATATAGTTCTGTTTTATAAAATAAACATGTTTAATTAAAGTCCTAGACTCTCACTATGGCAAAGTAAAATTATCGGCATATAGCTATAATTATCGACATAATATAGCTAGTATTTCAAAATATTTTTTACCCATCCCTAAGAACTTGACAGCTACCATTTTGCACCTCCGATAGCGGGGTCTAGTTATTAGCAACAAAGTTATATGTAAATATTGTGAATCGTTTTACTTTATGATATCAAACTCACTTATTTAGATTTTTCGGCTTCAGTAAGACGCCGAAGGTTTTTTAAGTAGCTATATAATTAATAAACTAAAATCAGGACATTTGGACTCCGTGTGGTTGCCGGGTTAGAATAGTGCATGGAGTGGCACTTGTCTTCCCGTGGTTGTCGTAAGAGGCGACTAAGGGAATATAGGCTTGTAGTACTGTTAGGCGATGGGCTTGCAACAGTTGCAACCTGTCACTAATACGCTGGTAAACATCTTAGCCTATTTTTGAAAAATGTGGTTACTGAATTATCAACAAGTTTTTAAAGTTGTAGGTAATTCTGTAGCTCTGCCTACCCCACTCTGGGATTACAGGCGTGAAGGTATGTGTGTATTCCTAATTGCTTCGATTTCGTAATCATATTGTTAATGGTAAATCTTTTACAGTTGACATTAAAGAGCCACCATAGGATCAACAATGCGACTACGATTAAGAAACACATTTTTACACACACCTAAAATGTGTTATAAATAATTGGAATATAACTATACTCTGCTGAACTCCTATTTTGTACGGTGACTTGACTAATAAATATTTAAAAAAAGGCAGTACTACGAAACAATTATTTATAACCAAGTCGCAATCCAGTAGAGTCGATATCGATATTATTGACTAGTCCTACGTCTAGACCCTGTTAACGTAATGAACTTTTGACAAATGTGTAAAGTTTCCTCCAAAACAAAAGAAATCCGTGTACGTTTTACTTTTTCAGACATAGGTAGGTATAGACTCCTTCTATGCTAGTCCTTAATCTTAGTTCACAAATACCTAACTTTTTTTGGGTGTTATATGTTATGTTATCATTTTTATCAATCAGATTATGAAATAAAATAATAATTTCGTTAGTAGTAATATACGGTACTGAATAACTTTAGTTTATTCAGTAGGTACCGTTTATTTCGCACTCTTTTTTTAATTATTATTCTATTTTAGTATTTATTCGTCAAAATTGTACAATTAATTGATTTATTTCTCAGTGTGACAACAACATGGGACAGACTTTGTACAGTCTGTTTTGTTAGTCTATGTCAAAACGAGCGGTGTCAGATTGACGGTGACAGCGTTGAGATATCCAGAACATTAACATTATGCCCGAAGATTCCGGTAACCTTCGGGGAGGAAAGATGGCAGATTGCAAATTGCCCGGCTTTTACTTTTGTTAATTTTGATTTACTGTTCTATGCACTGATTATACTCTCTCACTGACACTGACACTGGCGAAACCACTTGATGGACCGCCATTCATTTAAAGAAGAAGAAGAACATTTTTGCCCGCCATTTTCAAGACTTGCTCAAGGCGTATTATTTCTACTGCTGTAATTTAATATTAGGGCAGTTATTATGATCACTTAAGTTTTTTTACGGACATTCCACGGACCTAAAAAAATACAGACGTAACCTCGTCTAATCATTAGTGAAACACACAAAATGGCTGTCCGTTTACGAGTGTGTGGTTTGAGGGATACCATATAAATCTCAATTTGCCCATCTTAAAGCCCTTTTACCCACTGCAACTTTTTGCATTAGATAGCTAGTAAACCAAGGCAGTTTTTCCAGGTATTGGTCCGCTGCATGTCATACAATGATTTAAAAACGAAAGCACTCTTTCATAATGAAGTAATTCCTTTTTTGTACATTTTTATTGGAGTTCCGCGTTCCGCAAATTCGAAAAAAACTGAAATCTCAAATATCTTTGAAACGAATAATTTTCGGCCAGGTTACTACATGACCTTATTTGAATAT
Source organism: Acleris emargana (assembly GCA_927399475.2). Taxonomy (NCBI): domain Eukaryota; kingdom Metazoa; phylum Arthropoda; class Insecta; order Lepidoptera; family Tortricidae; genus Acleris; species Acleris emargana. The sequence continues at coordinate 35,462,613 of OV656835.1, forward strand.
CCAGTCATCCTGTAGAATGGCCGTGTGAGAGGGCAATATGAGCAACGACAAACAAAATGTTGGATGGATGAATAAATATGTCTTTATTTTTGCCCATGTTGTGTTGTGGGGTATCTCTCGGTAGACAATGGCATAGAAACTGACAAGTCACGTCCTAATTATGTCTGGAGTTGCTAAAAGATAAAATGTTTTAATTCCATGCATTCCTATAAAAGAGTGCAATGCCCTCTTATACACCTAGGCCAAACCTTAAAAGAAGCCAGTGAAAATTTAGAAGCAAACTGTTTATCCCATGGGCAACTAACTGTATGTAGCATGCTTACGAGTATCCAGCCCACGAAATCTTCATGTTTTAGCGAAAGATGGCAAAACAAAAAATATTGTATACTAAATGTATTAACCTAGATGACGTTATCCAATTCAACTTCTTTTTAAATATCGAGGTCAATATAACATGTGTTTAATAGGACGTCAAAATAAACTTTTACATTTAACTGCGATAAACGACGTCTACGCTTTTGGATTAATCGATATCTCGGAATTATGTGCACCCTTCACAGAATAAGAGCTAAGTTTCATCCCGTAATTAGAGTTCGTCTCGACTTTCCGAAAGTTCTAATAATGTTTAACAACAAAACACGATTAGAATTTGAGGAAAACTTAACCCAACTTAATAAAACCGAATCATGAAATAAATCTATTTCTTTACCACATAGCAATTGCAGTTTTCTTTTGCAAAGTAGATTGTTGGTTTATATGCCTTATACCTCTAAAATAATGGATATTTCTTGCACTGACCACGATTACTTTCGCAAGGTAGTCACCTGGTGAAGGTAGCGTGTTCGTTATACGCGTGTTGCGGGATCCAGCTGGGGCCGATACCGAGCGTCCAAGTGGATCACGCCGTGGGCTGTGTGAAATACGCGCGGCTACTTCGAAAGGTGGGCTGCGTGTGCCGATAAGTACTAGTGAAAGCCCTCGCTTTCATTGGAGTGGGGCACCCGTCAGCCTACATCAGTGCCACAACAAAAGTGAACGTCGCGGCAAGCGAAGAACGCGGCGAGTCGGTCAGTCGCTCTCTAGATTGTAGGTCGAGCGTGTGTCACGCACTCGTGCCGTGGAACCGTGCTCTCGTGATGTCCAAGTGGTGGATGGTGGTGCTGCTCGCGGCGGGCGCGGCGGCGGCTGGCGGACGGCTGCCCCGCACCTCGCCGCCCGCGTCCGCGCCTTCGCCGGCGCCCGCCCCTTCCGCTGCCGCACCGCGGCTGCCCCAGAGGAATGCTACCCTCACCTCGAGGAACTCAGTCCGAAACAGGTCAGTTAGTGCGATCTACGTGCTAAAAAATTTGTGCGGATACAGAATACTATATACCTATACACATTTAAACAGTACATTATCAAAAGTGTTTATTTTTTCTAATTTATTCAATCCTGTTTTTTATATTTAAATGGTTGCTTATTTACTGTCAAACTAATAAAACTTTATCTGCTCGTGTATAAACTACCTAGACTAAACAGCTACGAGTAATTTCGATATTGTCAGCAGTAGGTTGCTACCCATAGTATAACCAAAAACTTTGTCTTACAAGGAAAGGTACCCAGCTGCCCGGCTCCGATTTGGTTTATTTTTATATATGTTAGAGAGTAGTCTAATATAAAAGACATATTTTTATTAGCTGCCCAATCTCAACCTGTTGGGAGGAATTGTCCTCCAAAGTACTGAAAAGTGACTAAACCCTCTAAATTATAATAGAGATTTAAAAAAAGTTAGTAACCCACAGGTTTGATTATATGTTTAAGAACATGAAAAAATAATGAGCATGTATTTTGTTATTTCGGCTCAAAGTCATATTAAAAAAAAATAACAAAGAAAGTTTATCTTTGAAGGGTATTTTTTTAAATAATCCAAATCGGAGCCGGACAGTTTGGTACCTTTCCTTGTTAGTGGTTGTTCTATAATAAAATTAATAAATAACCGTTGCTATGGTAATAACAGCTCTGTAATAAGTACCTTATTAGGTTTAACATTGTTTTTACCACGGTTCCTGACATTTCATTTTTGAATTAGAATAAACGTTTACTTTTAGAAATGTACAAAAAATATATACTTAATGATTATATTATAACACAGGCATAACATGTTTATAACATAACTACCTACCTACTTATTATTCATCAAGCAAAGATAAATAACATTCAGGACCTCTTTTGGCGCTCTTTATTAAAAAGTTTTATACCCATAACATAACGTCATAGACACAGTGATTACTGCAGTAAAAGAAATACGAGAAATTACATCTTTATGTACAGTGTGAATAATAATTGAGGCTTTTATTTTGTAGTTGCCTATGAGATATACTCGTATGAGAGTATCGTCTTGCTATCAGAGAGTCTGTTTGGACAGAGGATTTCACTTATGTATACAGAAAAAAAAAAAAAATATTATTCCGTCCCGGAACATGACATTTTTGGTTTGATATAGAAATGATAATTGTTCATTGATATACATCATATCGATTACGAACTAAACCTGCCCAGTGCTGGGACTTTACTTTGAAAATCTTAATTTAGAACAAATCATAAGCAAGCGGCGGTTAAAAATAAAACTAATTTACTATAAAACTGTGACACTTTTACGTATAGCTGGCCCCGCTGCCCGCTGCGTCTTCTATTCGCTCTCGTGCATTGTTAATGTGTCACTTCCTCACTTTGATACTCTCTTTGGTATCTACGACGAATACTCATTATCAGTGTTATCAGACAGAAGTTTTTGTGCACGAATAACATTGTACGAGGGACTCCGGAACGGTATTCATTTATCGATAATTTGTACTTTCTTATGACAGTTATGACCGTATAATATGAGTATGAGCATACTACTTGCATACCTATTCTATACTAAAAAGTCTGTATAGGCCGATTAAGAGAGAGATTTACATAATATAAATAAGACGTTGACGTAACATGACAGTCTCTTCCGCTCAGGAAGATGAGTTGATGGAAATAAAATTACGCGTAAAAAAACCGCTGAGAAAATTGATGTTTATTTGAATTTAGAAATCCCTAAAGAGAATTATTATGTTTTACTTACATACATACATACATATCTTCACGCCTTAATTCCCAGAGTGGGGTAGGCAGAGCTACAGAATTACCATGTTTTACTTAAATTAAATATTACCTATAATTATACAGGGTTATTGGTAAGTCGACCTATTCCCGTTAGGAGGTGATAGGGGTGACTATTTGCGATAATTTTGACCCTCATATGCATTATGCAAAAGTGAACCATTTTTGAGTTATCGCGTTTTTTAGTTCTTTTTAAATTAGTCAGAAATTCAACTTGAAAAATTTATTACAAAAAAAGTATCAATTTAACCCTACATTGCATACTGTTCCACATATGGCACAACCAAAATATTTGCGAATTGTGACCAAAGTCAAGTTGTTAACGACATATCAAATTATAGTTTTATTCCTCAAAAAAAAAAGTCATGCATTGTAGGGTTAAATCTTATTCTTTTTTCTGATTTATAAATACTATTAAACACTAGTTATTTTTCAATATTAAAACAATAATTATCGGTCCAAATTTAAAAAAGCGAGACGGAATACGAAAATTTTTCAATATTTTTTTGCGATCGCTTTCCACTAAAATGCCTTAAAAACAAAAAAAAACGTTATGAAACTTGGCTTGCAGATTATTTTAAAAACTTAACTGTTTTCTTAGCTCTCCAAAAATGCATAACAACTAGGAACTCATTTAAAAAAAAAGTGAAAAAAAATCATCACAAAGGAAGCGGGCGGAAATTCGTCTTCGAACCAAACTAAAGTCAGAAATGAACATCAAAAACTAAAATAAAAAAATACCAAATTTATATCAACTTTTTTTATTTGCTTTTGTACAAGATGAAATTGTTGTTCTTATGCAATATTAAAAAAAATATTATCTGTACACGTTTGAGAATGCAAGGCCGAAAACTAAAAAATACATATTTTTTTATCAAACTCCAACATAAATTATACGAAAACAGAAAATTTTTATCAATACATTTGGCAAGCAGATTACACGTTGATTGAGGCACAATCTTTCAAATGAAGACTGTCAAAAATTCAGCAAAAAAAAACAAGTTTTTGTCAGTTTAACTATTGTTTAACTGTGATCACTCGTAAATTTTCAACAACTATGGAAAAATCTGAATTTCGTGCCGTTATAAAACATTTTTTTATGAAGGGTTGCAGTGCTGCCACAATAAAAACTGAACTTGATTCTGTTCATGGCACTAACGCACCAACGTTGCAGACTGTTTATAACTGGATAAATTATTTTAAACGTGGTCGGTCAAGCACATCTGATGCTCCACGCTCTGGTCGCCCAATCGAAGTCACTACTGAGGATGTTGTTGAAGAAGTCCAGGAATCATTATGATTGATTACTTGGAAAAGGGAAAGACTACCATTGGTCGTTATTACGCAGAGTTATTGGACCGTTTCAATGCCGAATTGTTGGAAAAACGACCAAAATTGCCCCCCAAGAAAGTCCTCTTTTATCAAGACAATGCCCCAGTTCACACGTCCACTATTGCAATGGCCGAAATCCACGAGTTGGGCTTCGAGCTGGTTCCGCATGCTCCGTATTCGCCGGACCTAGCTCCGTGCGATTATTACCTATTTCCAAATCTGAAAAGATGGCTAGGAGGGCAAACATTTTTGACAAATGAGGACTGCATTGCAGGTGTAAGCGGCTATTTTGAAGACCTCAACAAAACGTATTTTTTGGAGGGCAAAAAAAAAGTGTTTGGCCCTCAAAGGAGACTATGCTGAGAAATAAATGTAAATTGTTAAAAAAAAAACAATCTTTTTTGCTTTTTAAAACGACTTATCAAACAGCCCTCGTATCTACTATGAAATGTCACTTTGAAATATCAGAGAGACCACACTCACAATATCACACATAAACATGTTAAATACGCGCTGGAGGAAACCTTGGAGCATGCTCATTATTTCAGAGAAATACCGCCCTGTGCTAGCGGTATCCTATTATCTCGCCTGCTTAGTTTTTCGTTAAATTCTTATTTCGTCCCATTCTGTATTCGTCTGCGTCTTGTTCGCTATCCGTCACTATCTTATTTGGGCAAATTATGTATCTTGCCTATATCTTATTACGTCTTATTCGTTTTTCGTCACGGTCTTCCTTGGACTTATCCGTCGATCTTCCCTTTATATTTTTTGTCTCCTTTTATTTTAAAAGATACACTGCGAATGTTACTAAAAACGAGGGAGACAATAGTAGATTGATAACCAAGGGTGGAAAGTGACCCATTTCACCCGAGATATTTCTGGCGCTCGAACGAAGTGAGAGCGCCAATAGTTCGAGGGGAAATGGGCAATTTCACCCGAGTTAGACACTACTTTTCATTTCGACTGTGACGAAAGTAAAATACTACACGCACATTTTATTAAAGAGGTATACTCAAAATAATCAGTTAAAATTTAAAGTAAAATTAGAACAATTTGAAAAAAGTTAAAATACTCATACTGCCAACATTAGAAAAGTTTAATCGAGGTCACAACCAAGGAGCCAGCAAGGAGGTTGAACGCCGCGCCGAACGAAAAAGTTTTACCTTTATTACGTATTTAAATATTCCATCTCTTTCTTTCATATTTCACAAATACCTTCCACCTCATTCTTACCCTAACTAAAGAAAGAGATGGAATATATTCGTGACGTAATAAATGTCAAATTTCTTGTTTCGAACGGATGTTCGGCGTTCAACCTCCGTGTTGTATCCTCCGTGTTGTGTTGTATTGCTCCTTGGTCGTGACCAACTCGATTATTTTTTCTAATGTTGGCAGTATGTGTATTTTCAAGCTGGCCATGCTGAACCGTGAAAAAAAAATGGTCATGATATGCTATCATGGCATTATGGCGGGCAGCAGAATATAAGAGGAATAATTTTAAATGTTGATTTTTTTGTAAATGCGAAAAAAAGAGACCAGTCGTAAAATGATTTTAATATGAACCGTAATAAATGTCGTAATAAACACGTCGTTTAACGTATAGTCGAGTTTAGATATATGAATGATTTTAATATGACGTAGCTCAATTATCTTAGACTCCATGCCAATCGTAACTATTAAAAAAAAATTACTTTCCACCCTAGACAGGAAAACGCAATTTTCCACCCGGCTATCTACCCATTCAAATTAAACTTTCCGAACAGGAGAGATGAAAAGAAATATAAGTGCAAGGAAGACCGTGACGAAACACGAATAAGAATTATTAAGAGAAAGACAAGTTACAGAATTTGACCAAATAAGATAATGACGGATAGCAAACAAGACGAATAAAGATTGAGTGAAGTGACGAATACAGAATGAGACGAAATAAGACTTAAACGAAAAACGAATGAGGTGAGATAATAGGATACCGTGCCGTACTAGCTTAGGTAGATTTGGGTTGTTTATCGTAAACTGTTTTTGACCTTCATGTGAGTAGTTATTTACATTAAAAACATTCGACTGGCAAAACTGGTGTACGAATTACTTTTTGATTAGTGTCTAGAAATCTACCGAGAGCAAAGTGTCAGGAACTCAGGACAAGGCCAAGAGTAGCGCGAGCTTACCCTGAAGTTACATCAATCCTATTTTTGTAGGATGCCGTGTTATAAGCACCGGGAAATGCGGATGTCGGCCGGGTGTTTGTAATATTTTATCTAAACACATATCATGAGTCCTCAATTTTGCGTTCAAAACCCGTAGGAAATGACCAGAATTATTACAAACTATTTTACTATGAGAACTTTCTTGTCTGTGGTAGTAGGTAGAATCTTTACTGTACCTATCTAATGTTATTACAGTATAGATTTTTCTAACATTATGAGTTTAAATTTGGAACCGTTGTTAAAACTCAAGAGGGTCCCTATTCTAGTATTCATAGATATTAAAACAGTTATCGACTCGAAACGTCAATTCAGTTTGTTTTTTTAATATAAACCGTACGACATTTGATCTCGAGTTACTTGAGAATAGGGACTTCATTCTTACCTATGTCTGTTTTTTTTTAAACATTCGTCCTGACGGAGCGGAGTGACGGAGCGGAGCGAATTGCCGCCATTATTGTTCTCTCGCTAACGCTCGTTTCATAAAACCACACTCGTATTTTAAGGCCTCTCATTATGCATCAATTGCATAAACTACTATTTTAATACCGATGCAAACAAAACAATACTATGAAATTATTGTTATCCTATAGTTACGCCACTGCACGTGTTGTATCATCAACTTCGGACTTTAACTGTTGAGCCCATGTTGGGCCAACATAAAAACAAGATATAATAGCGCGACAATTAAAAAATATTTTACCGTATGCATACCCGTACCATACGTACGTAAGTACCTACCTACATATAAATATAATATAGTTGCGTTATTCAAAAGATTGTTAGGCCTAGGTGTCTCGCCATATTGGCACCAGGCTCCTCGTCCCGATTCGATTTTGGCCTACCAAGTCCATGAAACAAGTACTAAATTAAGTAGCCGTTTGAAAGATTCATTACTCAAAATCGATCATGATGACGTGTTGGCAATTATGATTGCCGGCGGCGGAGACCAACGGCGGGTTATCGTAATGACCATGTAGCCCACAAACCAACCTAGCCCAAGATAAATATATAAGCGAATTAGTACCTTTTGTTTGAAAGTAAGTTCAATCTTTATTATTACTAGTTTCTTCATACGCGTGTATCTACTTATTAGTTGGATAAGTGTTAAGCGGACAAGGTCTCGTAGCCCGGCACACGACCAAAGTTAGGTACTTATGGCTTTTATTGGAGTCAACGTCGACGCATTTGGAGTTGTGTTAACTGTGTTGAACGGCGAGATATAATTACTAGTAATTACACCAAGCCGAGTCTTATAGATAATAATTTCGTTCCTCGGCCGAATGTTCATGGTCCTATTTCAAGCAGGTGGACGATTGAAACTAGAAATGAGATCAAGGTTACGCGCCGGTATTGTAACTGCTCTTAGCACTTATTATGTTTGTTAAATATCGCCGCTACCGGCTCAGATCGATGAAGTGCGCGCCCCGCGCTCTTTAAGGGGCACCTGAGACACGGACAGCGTACTCCCGGTGCGCCGTCCATTGAAGACTCCCAGGCGTACGGTCTTAATACATGCAATTGTGAAAGTGATAGGCTTGTGCCCGACCAAGGACGATGAGCGAATGGATCTACTTATGGCACCCGTGTACTTTGAAGAGACTAAAATACTGATATGAGTCCGTGCAGCCGTTTATTATCGAATAAGTAGGTACCTACCTAATATTTAGCATTTCGTTCGCGCAATTATCGATGTGGAAAATAAGCCGATAGAAATGTAGTTTTTTTTTTTATAAAAGTTTTGTTCTGAGATATAGCAATTTTATGATTTTTTATCATAACTTTATAACCGTCAATAATCGAATCAGCACTTTTCGGTTAAAAAGATTGGAAATGACTGCCTCTATGTCCCTGACGTCCCTGTTCGATTTGATCCACTCTTCCAATACAACCTGTATAAACAATAGTTGTGAACAGCGTTAGATGCAATGCAAGTTAAGTTAATTCAAATTAAGTGAAGGGGATCCGAATATGGCTTATCAATCGAATATTTGATGATAAAAAAATTATGACTTAACACGCTATATCTGAAAATCATCATAATGATGACGCTTTAATGTTTTTGAATATCGGGTCATCATCATGATGATGACGCTGTTTTTTGAATATCGGGTCATCATCATGATGATGACGCTTTAATGTTTTTGAATATCGGGTCATCATCATGATGATGACGCTTTAATGTTTTTGAATATCGGGTCATCATCATGATGATGACGCTTTAATGTTTTTGAATATCGGGTCATCATCATGATGATGACGCTTTAATGTTTTTGAATATCGGGTCATCATCATGATGATGACGCTTTAATGTTTTTGAATATCGGGTCATCATCATGATGATGACGCTTTAATGTTTTTGAATATCGGGTCATCATCATGATGATGACGCTTTAATGTTTTTGAATATCGGGTAGGAAACACATTAAATGCATATTCCGTATTGTTAAATATAACTTTTGATATTGAAAATGTTAGTCATTATCTACAAATATTTACAACCATTTGATTATCAAAAGGTTTTGTAAATCTTTTTTTTGGCTTAAACATACGCGGGAACGCGCTTTTACAAAATCAGTTTTTTTATGTATGTTCACCGATTTCTCCGTCAATTATGGACAGATTTAAAAAATATATTTTTTTGTTTGATAGAGTATGCTTCTGTGGTGGTCCCATTGTCACAAAATCTAAATATGATTGGGGGATCCGTGAGAAATTTAGAGAATTCCTCGAATATTATAGTCATACATATAGCTATTTAAGTATTTTTAGTAACAAATCCAGCATTAGCATTCAGAAAATATGATTTGGTGAAGTGGAACTGATGTTACCTAAAGACCTCAGCTGGCCAACGGAACTCCTCAACGGTACCTACTTCAAGCGTGGTGATAAGATATCTCGATAAGCTAGTTGAGTGACTATGTAGAAGAACATTTAATTGTAATAGGACTATGATTTTCCCGCGACCGACGTTGCGCTCTTCGCCGCCCCGCGCCGCGCTCCTACTACCCGCGGTCGCCTGTCGTTCGCTGCTATTACGAGTACCTACATTAACAAACTTCCCGTTATTTTTTCATTTTTTTATAAAGTCTGAATGTAGTATCAGAATAAGTGCCATATTAGATTTTTCAGGACTACCGTAATTTGCCCCGAAGTACAATCTATAAAATGTTGAAAAATTCATGTTCCATAATTTGCACAAGGGTGCAAAATGAACTGGGCGATTATAATGCTTTAAAAAAGCTTAGATAATGTAAGTTTGCACCAACCAACCGGCTGAATTATCCGCGAGCCGCAATCTAAGAAAAACAAATAACTTAAGTTTCCTACATCGCACACCTGTTTTAATTGCTATACGTTGTGTACCAAAGGGGTCTTTACACGTGGCTAAACTTGCCCCACATACTCTAAAATTATGGCACTTTAAAGTTTATACCTAACATGTAAAGGCCTTCCGTACATAATAGAACCTGTGCAAACCGGGGGAAACCATCTAGTTAAGCTCTCTAACGATTCCAAAAAATGCACAAATACACGACTTAATTCCATACTTTTTGCTAATTCGCCTATACTATTAGTTATAATATAAATTTACATTAAGCCGACAAAGTTGTAAAACAAAATTCGTCGTAAAAGTATATTCTATCCACCTAAACAGCCAGTGTGGTACGTATCATTAGATAACTGTAAAACATTATGTACCTATATATGTTGTTATCAATTCTTCGATTTGGGGGTCCGTGTAGATACGTGTCGCCCGCTACAGCCAAAACGGCAATTAATAAAAATCGGGTTTATATCAAAAAAACACATATAACGAACTAAAAAGGAAAACTATCACGACTAAGTACTCGTAGACTGGATTGGTTCCTGAGATACCTACAGGCGGCCAAAGTGTTTATACCTACTTACTTACGAAAAATCATCTACCTAGCGGGAGCGGGGAGGTTTACTTCCCGAGGCATGATTAGCGAGATGTTTGGAGAATATACATACATACATACCTTCACGCCTGTAATCCCAGAGTGGGGTAGGCAGAGCTACAGAATTACCTACAACTTTAAAAACTTGTTGATAATTCGGTAACCACATTCTGCACAAAAAGGCTAAGATGTTTAACAGCGTATTAGTGACAGGTTGCAAGCCCATCGCCTAATAGTACTACCAGCCTTATAAAAAATATTTGGAGAATATATCGTAATTAAAATCATTTACTGAGAAGCACCACGGTTTTTTATTGGATTTAACATCCTTATAATCCTCAAACCAACTTTGAAAAATTTGCTCTTTTTATTTTGACTCAGAAATATAAAATGAGCTTAAAGCCTAACTAGCCTCGAGAGGCGCCATGAACCATGATTACCTACAACATGTGAATGTTGCCTGCTACAATATAGCCGTTCCAAGGACGACTCGAATATCTGAGCACGACCACCGGCAACTTTATACTATGTATTTGTAGACAGATGCTAAATAAAATTCTTGAATGAATTTAACGTTTGTCATGTTTTAAATGCAATGCTCGTTACTGGTTACTGCTATTTCTAGAACGTAAAGTCACTTCACTTTAATCATTTGAATGATATATATCCGCAGTTGGCCTTACCAAAGCCACAACGGAGAATTTGGTTTTGCATTTCCATGGGTATTTCTGTAAATAGCCAAGCACGAGAAATTGTTTAATAAATATATATATATATATATATATATATATATATATATATATATATATATATTATATATATATATATCTATATATTCAAGATAAATGTTGATTGTAAATATTCTAATAAGGTTTTAGACCGAGTTATGGAAGTAACGGGGATTTTGAAAAGTACCTTAAAAATATACAATAATATATGAATGTAGTTTCTAAGAATCCTAACAAAAGTAGTGTGTGAAGGCGGGGTGTTCTCTATTTAAATTAACGATCTAAGAATTCGAAAATGATTTTGTTTTATTCGTATCATGACAAAAACAGAACCGCACCGCATATCACGATCGAGCGAAATCGTCAATACCCGAAGTAAATAAATAACTACAAAAAAACTTGACATTCCATCGAGTAGTTTTGAACTATACGAATTACAAAAGAAGTGCGTGGTTTTGAAAGCCGTCACTGCACGTGATGTGACGCATCAAACGATGGAAACGAGTGCACCGATTTGTGTTATTTGTATTTATATCCTGAAGTATAATTATGACGTCTTGTGATAACCGGATAAGTGCGAATTTGGCTTGCACATTAATGCCCTTATTAATAAACGTGGAGTAACTGTGGGGTAGCTAAACCATGTTTTATCCTTATCTGTCATTGTGACATTTGAATATGACAGATAAGGACAAAGCATGGTTTAGCTACTCGACGGTTACTCCACGTTTATTAATAAGGGCATACGGGTTTTCTTACAACTACGCAGAAATATCGCAGCCATTTAAAGTCTTCCTGACTGAACAAATCATAACTATGCTGGTACAACTCACCTTGCGCGGGGCTTTCAAAACCACGCGCTTCTTTTGTAATTCGTACATTTCAAAAACAACTCGACAGATTGTCAGGTTTTTTTTGTAGTTAATATTATAAGATTTTACTAAAATTATACAGTAGGTATGAGACCGTATTCAAAGGTATTTAGTTATTATTTTCATTAGAACGAAGAACGAAAACTATTGGAAAATGTACAATTTTCTTTATAATTGATTGCCATCTGTGGTTATTTTTCTGTCAATAAAAGAAGACAATACAAATTGATTGACATCCCAATCACAAAAATCAGGGCAGCCATTTCGCTCGCATGGTGTATCACGTCGCGTCCAGTGACGGCTTTCAAAACCACGCGCTTGTTTTGTAACTCGTATCTATAGTTCAAACATTACTCGACGGATGGTCAAGTGATTTTCAATTTTATATTACGTAACAAATAATGGATGAAATCATTCATATTGGTCCCTAGTATCACTGGGAAAAGCGGCTTGCTTTCTGCATAAAATGCAGTTTCATTTTGCTAGGCCCTATGACCATGACTATAGAGGATGCTGTGCGTTTTTGTAAACAATATCGAAATGTCCGTCGTGAAAACTGAGAAATTCACTTATAAGTCGTGGAAGATCCAAAAGAAGTGATTCTTGTAAAGAATAATGCCTGGGGGCGGAATGGGGTTACGAGGTTGGAAGCCTTGCAAAGCCAGCGGAAACGGATGAAGAAATCGAATCGAATAAAACCGGCCAAGTGCGAGTCCAGTGCGAGGCAAGGGTTCCTTCCTTACCATAATCTATACAACATTAGACACTATACCAGAGCAAAAAAGCGAAGCGAAAAGCGAGTGTGATGTATGGGAGCAACTTAAATATTTATTTTATTTTGTTTTTAGGATATATTGTTATAGGCGCTACATAAATACATAATTTGAAAAAAAAAACAACTGTCTAGCTATCACAGTTCATGTAGTAGTAGTAGTAGTCATTTATTTCATCAGTCATTTTTTATGTCCGCGGGTAGACGCTCATAGAAAGCGGGCCCTATTACGCGCGGGTTTTTTCGAGCAGCGCCAGCCGCCGCGGCACACGCTGGAGGCGGCCTGTTTGCCGGGTGACCCTGCCGGGGATATTCACACGTTTGAATTTATTTATGTTTTTATGAGTATACATTATGATGAGTATACATTATGATGTCAAAAACATACTGTGAATAGTGCGTCATTATTCTATATTTTTTAAACAGTTCCCTACACGAATGTCTCGATTTTACACCTGCCAGTGTACGGAAAGCTCTCTTCTGCAAGGTGAGAACGTGTTTAGAGTCCGTAGAATTACCCCACAGATTTATGCCATACGACAAAATGGAATGAAAATAAGCAAAATATACTTGAAGCAGTGCATCATCAGAAACGATTGGTTTGAGCTTGCGTAGTGCAAATACTGCACTACCAAGTTTTCCGCACAGATTAGACACGTGGTTTTTTCAATTTAGCTTAGCATCTAATGTAAACCCGAGAAAAGTACATGACGCGCAATGCGGTATTGGGCTTTGTAACGACGAGATGGCTGTTGTGTTTCCGGCTGTGAACAGCATCACGCTGGACTTCGTAACATTGACGATGAGACCACTAGTAGAGAACCAACTGTGAAGGTGCGCGTACACGCTAGCCATTCTCTGTTCGAGCAGCTCGTACGTGCACGCGCTCTCGACCACCGTGGTGTCGTCGGCAAACAGCACCGTCAGACCTTCTGCAACCGAGGATGGGAGGTCGTTAATAAACATTGAAAATAGTGTATTCTCTAGCGCTGACCCCTGCGGAATGCCAACTTCTACGTTCCCTGCTATCGATTTCAAGTTTTTCCCGTCTATTTTAACCTGAACGGTCTGCCTTCTGCCGCTTAAGAATGATTTAAACAATTTGTAGCTTTCGTTTCTAATACCGTATTGTTTAATTTGCTCTAGGAGCAAATCGTTATTAATAATGTCGAACGCTTTTAACAAGTCGCAAAAGATCCCTGCCACCTTGTACTTGTCATCAAGAGCTGTAGCAATACAGTCGTAGATTTCACGGGCTGCCGCAGTAGTGGACCTATTGCGTCTGTAGGCATATTGTTTGTCAGTCAGTAAGTCATTTGTTTCAAGATGTCGCATTGAACAGTTAGACAAAATCGATTCAATATTTTTTTAAATATTGGGCACTATAGTTATGGGTCTATAATTATCCACGGAACACTTTTCACCATTTTCCTTATAAACTGGACATACCCGTGTGCTTTTCAGTACGTCGGGATACACGCCGGTTTTGAACATGGAATTTATAAGTTCGACCAATAAACCCGACATGACCGGCCAGACACACATGAGTAAGTCCAAGGACATGTCGTACACGTCAAGCGTGGCGCGCGCACTCATCATGGAGCGCAGCGCGCGGTCCAAGACCGCGAGCGAGACCGCGGGCAGCTCGAAGTCAGGAACATCGGCGTCCTGTAGGAAACTCTCGAGGTAACGCATACTGCTACGTGTATCCGTTTGCACCACAATCTTCGACGCGACCGTAAGAAAATGCTGGTTGAGGTGTTCAGGGATTTTGCTACGTTGTATTTAGTTACCAATTGCATCATTTAAAGATGTAATGTGATTCCTTGGCTTTGTGGATACCTCCTCACTGACTACACGCCACATTTCCTTCGATGGGTTTATGCTGTCGATAATACGCCGCTCGGTGTATTTTTAACGTGCGGTTAAAGTTTCTGATTTAATAAGAGAACAATAGCGAGAAATGGGTTGTCTAATGATTGGTATACCAACTTTTGATCTATTTGCCATTGGCCTAATTTCAGTTTGTCTAAAATCACTTGCCATAAATATTCACTTCGCCTTATAATAGTTTAATATAATATTATTTTTTATAAACACTTAAACTATATAATTTCGGTTTGTATAATTTTTGTAGTGCATAATATAAGTTAGTATAATACTCTTAATGCCTAATAATCAATTGGTAATATAATATTTTTTATGTAATCATTCATTCGTAACATAGTGTTTCCGGGATTTCTTATAACAGAAGTTATATATTAATATATTTGTAGAATTCGGTATAGACACAATTTATATACAAAATTATTACACATAAAAAAAAACTAAAAATGAATCAACGGGGCAGATATTGGAAATTAGTAGGCTCCCGCCAGAACTCTCGCTCGAAGGGACGCTCCAGCCTCCGCATGCTCGCTCCGCGGGCCCCTCCTCGCGAGCTTCTGGCTTCGCGATTTGCAAAAACACTCTAGCGGTAGGGCAGACAAGACCACGCGGATACGGGGTGCCCTGAAGTCGGTTTTTAAATAGAATTCGACTTAACTTGCATAAAATATGGGTGTAATCGATGTAATAAAAAATATTTGACTATGGGTCGAAGAAATTAACTTACTTAAAAACAAAATATTCGAATCCAAGAATACACTCTTATTTTATCAGCATTTAATTTTGACGACATGATCGTTAGATATACGTGTATTAGAGTAAATAATAATATTGCAAAACGTCAATTAGGCTAAACGAATTTCGATCAAATTATCAGTATAATCATTTAGATTAAATATAAGTTATACTAAACGATAGTTAGGTAACGTAATCATTAGGTATAAGAATATTAGACTATACAAAAATGGTGCAAAACGTCTATTAGAGTTAACGTGGCTCGATCAACAAATCATTATACCTACTAAATAAAAAATATGAAAAGTGATGTTTGACAAATGGTTAAATATTCCAAACAATATTAGGCAAACCGAAAATAGGAGAAAAATTGTTATATCAACCAAGGGAATACCCGAGAAATGCACTCCGTCAATACAGAATTGTCAGGGTATTGACGTTTCATATCTGTTAAACCATTAAGACTGCGCCGAGCGTACGCCGGATGTACAGTGGCGCCCTCATTACTATTATTGAGATTTCTAATAAACTAAAGTATTTTCTTGAATTCGGACGATGCATTTTTGTACTACAAATAAAAACACAACTTATACGATAAATCCCATAGTTTACTAACAATTGACCTTCGAGTTATCAACTTAACGGAAAAAAGTGGCCACCTTTTCCCGTTAAGCTGACTACTCAAAGGGTAACTATTATCAAAGTTTTTTACGTATCCCATAAATTGTGTTTTTACTTGCGCTACAAAAAAGCATCGTCCAATTCCATGGAAATTCTTTCGTTTATCAGAAAACTCAATAATAGTATTGAGGGCGCCACTGGACGCTCGACGTTTGCTCGGTGCAGTCTTAAAACTGATAAGATAATATATTTTGATAGGGTGTTTGTCATCCACGGTAGATGTTTTTTCTTTTTTAATAATATATTTTTTATTGGAAAATGTATTTCAATGTAATGAGTCAGTCAGTATATGAAATAATTGGTAAATCTATCATTAATGTCAATTGAGTTATTATAAATAAAATTCCAATCGTAATTATTAATGTCAGCATGAGATACAGCCTGGTGGCAGATGAGATGCGGACAGTGGAGTCTTGGTAATAGGGTCCCGATTTTACCCATTGGGTAACGAACCCTAAAAAACAAGACGCAAAGGCAAAGTTAGATGTGATCGGTCTGCCCCAGTGAGCTGAGGCACCTGCGAGATTGTGTAACATAGTGTGACATATGGTTGGAGCTCGAGGGCATACATGCCTTCAAGGGATCTGCAAAAACGGCAACGCTTTTAAAAGATTGTTGCTTCACAAAATGGAGGAAGGCGGTGACATTCGAGAAACCACTTAGGTATCTACTTGTCCCACCGGGCCACCGCCAACGATCAGCGAGAGGCGAGTAGAATCAGCGACCAACTATTAATAAATGCATCTCTTTTATTGACACGTGATCTACGAGCCCAAATGCCAAAGAGTTCGTCAAGTCATATATTGTTAAGTATATGAATCTTATATCAACTCGTTTTATTTCTAGAAAGGCATTAGCAGCAAACGATTTATACAATATTATACTCCATAAATACAACGCTGCTTTTACACTATTGCACAATAAATACATTATAAGAAAAAAAAAACCTAGATATATTAATTCATATTATGGTTTCGCAAAACAGTTCGGCAGGTTCTTAATTGATGCAAAATAGTTCGTACATGCCTAGCGTTAAGCCTCTTTAATTTTATTACTCAAAAACAAGATTCAAATAAATTAGGAACCCATTGTCATTTAACATGTCAAAGGGTATATATAAGTACAAACTCCAAGTATTTTTTCATTATTATAAGTAATTAATTAGAGCAACATGGGCCGCGGAAAACCAGTCACAGAAGAAGTCAGGAAAATTATAATTTCCAGTAGTGAGAGTGGAAAATCTACCAACCAAATCGCCAGAGATTTATTACTGCCAAGATCTACTGTCCATTCAATCATCCAGCATCGCAAGAAACACGGCACAATTTCGTGTTTGAAGAAGTCGGGTCGACCGCGTATGACGAGTGCAGCTGAAAACCGGGTTTTAAAGAAAATTATCAAACAAAACCGCCGTGCTCGTTCCGGGGAACTTACCGTAAAATGGCGTGATATGATCCAGAAAGACGTTTCAGTGGATACCTGCAAAAGGGTTCTCAAAAGAATGGGATATGGTTTTTATACGGCCAAGGAAAAACCTTTACTAACGGAGTTACAGAAAAAGAAGAGGCTGAAATTCGCTCGCCAGCACTCAATCTGGACTACTGATCAATGGCGTCAAATAATATGGAGTGATGAATCAAAATTCGAAGTAACTGTCGGCGATGAACGAAAAAAAATCATTCGAAAGAAAGACGAAGCATTCATCAAAGACTGCATTAAGAGAAAAGTGAAGTTTCCTGGGTCTGTGATGATATGGGGTTGCATGTCGGCACAAGGGGTAGGCCGCCTGCATTTTATAGAAGGGACAGTTAATGCAGTGAAATACCAGGACATTTTGAAAACAAGTTTAATTCCATCTATTCCAAGCTTGAAATATGAAAATGTCTACACTTTTCAACAAGACCACGAAGACTTGGCTCGAGTCTAAAGGAATCCCCACTATGGAGTGGCCGTCGAATAGTCCAGATTTGTCACCCATTGAAAAACTGTGGTGGAAAATGAAAAAAAAAATACGCAAGTTTCCATCGAGGTCAAAAAGTGATTTAAAAGAGAAAATTGTCGCTGTCTGGGAGTCTATAACCCCAAAAGAGTGTGAAGAGTTGGTAGCGACGATGCCATTGAGGATCAAGGCTGTTCTTAAGAGTAAAGGCGAGACAACTAAGTGGTAGGCGAACTATTTTGCATACTCAAGATCGATAGCCGAACTATTATGCGTTGTCGTTGGTAGAAGAATTGTATTTTTTTTATTACAATACAGAGATATTTTTTGGTTGTATTATATAGGAAACAAACTTGATTAATTTTACAATACTTTTTTTATTATTTCTTGCTCCCATGCTATTAAAATTACTAACTAGATTTAACTTTAAAAAAAAAGTTACTTTCAATTATAAATAGTAGCCGAACTCTTTTGCATTGGGGTTCGTATATATTTTGACGGAGAGAGAGTTCTCGCTGGCAGTGTGAACAGAAAGCGGTCAACTATTAATATGTCCGTTATTGACACGGGATCCATATCTATTGTTCGTTTCTTGAGCGAGGAAATAGTCGATAGCTTATCGCTTCCTCGCCGGCGGTGGCACCAACAGCTTTCTTTGCTATAAGTATATGCTTTCAAACCATTTCATATCAAATACTCACAAGCCCCAAATATTACATAAATAGTACTAATAGCATTGACCTGTACAGGTTAAATTTACTCCCAAGCCACACATCGGCGTTTAGCACTATCGACCGATTCGTGTACGCCGTAATCGTTTATTACGGATAATGCCGTTATTTACTACCATAGTTCCATTGTTTTTCGTTGATCAACTGCGGATAGCGTGAGAGTCAGAATGGCGGGTGTACCTTCACAAATATATAAAATGTTTATACTAAAAAAATGTACTCAAAATGTACTATTTAGTACCTACTTTAAAAAAAATTGTACCGCTCCACAAATAAAGTTATTACAATGTGGAGGTACACCCGCCATTCTGACAGTCAGGACGGCGGGTGTACCCCAATTATTGCACGTTCACAATGACCTGATAGACTATTGACTAATGTTATTGCTCCAAAAAAATGTACTAAATTTGTACTTTAATATGCAGTTAAAACTTCAGCAATCAGATTCGTAATCTGATAATTAGACACATTTAAAATTTTCTCTATTAAAAATGAGTCGTTAAGTGCCGTTTTACTATGAGGTATCGATTATTGACACTCGATTATTACTTTAGAAAAAATTACAAAATTTGTACAGTCTGTGAGCACTTAGAAGAGGCTTCGGTTTAGTACTTCTCTCTCACTCGCTCTCATACGATCTTATTAAGAGCGAGTCAGAGAGAAGTACTTCAGTGCTCACAGACTGTACTTATATATGCAATTAAAATTTGAGCAATGTTATTTATGGCGATTACGTAATACACATTCATAATTTTTCTACTTAAAATATATGGGTACCTAAGCGTACCGTTCCCTACATTTACATTTTAATAATAATATTTTTATTTAAATCATTTTGCGATTGAAAATACTGTATATTTCACAAAAACTTTAATTTGTTCTTCTTATTCAACCACACATTTCTTTTTGCGTTTCATGGTCGATTTCCATATTACCGTATAAAACAATTGTGCGAATTAATGAATTGTTTACTTTAGAAACAAAACGATCTATTGTACATATTAACAAATAGGTGTATTATTATTAAAATGTTCCATTTTTATAAGTAATAATTTGATGAAAAACCTATGAGTCGAGCCTGAGTCATATTTTTTTTCTAAGCCGCGTTTCCCACCTTTATGAGTTTTTTTTAATTCGCATGCAGCCACTGAGGCATTGGTCGTTCCTGAACTGACTATCGGCACAAAATACATAAAAATAATGCATTTGCTAAGACTAGTAGTTAATACTAAAACAATATTAGCAATTAACTATTAATAGAAATGTATTGAACCTTACACATTTAAAGATCACTCTTATTTTTATTTCCGCATTTTATGCGTAAATGACAAGTTGTGGTTAAATCAATTACTTATTGTAGGAAATCCACAAACTAATTAGATTATATATTTAATAAAGGTACAAATAAAGAACGTAGATACACACGTGCAAGTACGACATTATTATTTATAATAATTATGTTCACATATGAAGTACCTACTTAATTTATTTTCAGTCTATTATTTTTAAATGTAGGGAACGGTACGCTTACCCATATATTTTAAGTAGAAAAATTATAAATGTGTATTACGTAATCGCCATAAATAACATTGCTCAAATTTTAATTGCATATATAAGTACAGTCTGTGAGCACTTAAGTACTTCTCTCTGACTCGCTCTTAATAAGATCGTATGAGAGCGAGTGAGAGAGAAGTACTAAATGTGTCTAATTATCAGATTACGAATCTGATTGCTGAAGTTTTAACTGCATATTAAAGTACAAATTTAGTACATTTTTTGGAGCAATAACATTAGTCAATAGTCTATCAGGTCATTGTGAACTTGCAATAATTGGGGTACACCCGCCGTCCTGACTGTCAGAATGGCGGGTGTACCTCCACATTGTAATAACTTTATTTGTGGAGCGGTACAATTTTTTTTAAAGTAGGTACTAAATAGTACATTTTGAGTACATTTTTTTTGTATAATCATTTTATATATTTGTGAAGGTACACCCGCCATTCTGACTCTCACCGGATAGCGCGCACTGCGGCGGGCGGCGGCGGCCGCTAGCTGGCAGCCGCCGCGCCGCCGCGCGAGCGAGATACATTCGATAACGGGGCGATTGCTAAGTTCGCGTGAACGCGAACGCTTACCCATTCTGTGGAAGGTTGTTTCGTCGGAAATTACATTTTTGTATAAATTTTCTTCTTCTTCTTTTATATTAATGGTGGTCTACCGCGGTCCCGCAGTAATTTCGCCAATATCCAGTGAGTTACAGTAAAGAGATATCAAAAGTAAAAGCCGGAGATTTTTCAATCGGCCATTTTCCCTCCCCGAAGATTACCGGAATCGTATAAATCTTCAATCAGCTGAATAAATTTAGGTATGTAAAGTCTGCTCCTATTTTTATTTTTTTATTTTTTATTGCATCCAGTCGCATTAACGATCAACCATTTCTGCCAATGTCAAGTTTATATTTTACATTTACATATAAAAAAAAACATAAGGCAACGTTGAACAGTCAGCGCGTCATAAAGTACGTAGCAGTCAAGACCACCAAATAGTTGGAAACATCCAGAATGCTCATTAAAATTGACGCAGCCTAACGTCCGGTTCCTATATTCAATCCGCGGACAGATAGGCTTACTTCGGATTAAAATTTGACACATTTTGTATGGGCAAATGTCAAATTTTAACCCGAGGTAAGCCTTATCTATCCTCGGATTGAATATAGGAACCCGACATAAGTGATTAAATTGTCCAGTCATCCACAGTGCTCAAATATAGCGGAGCACCCACAACGCGTAAGTCGACTTGGTAACATTCAAGCCGCCGTTAGTACAGCAACGTTCAGAGTAGCCAAAAATACGGGACAAACATAGGTACATACATACCCTCACGCCTGCAATCCCAGAGTGGGGTAGGCAGAGCCACAGAACCACCAACAACCTTAAAAACTTGTTGTTAATTCTGTAACCACATTTTGCTACAGTACGAAATGTATGGAAAACGTTTTCTTTGATTTGTGAGTGTTCTAGTACTCTAACCTCAGTTGGTCTCAAAGAATCTTTGGAAAAAAATTATTCGCAGTCATTTTATCTTTTGGGGTCGAAGGTATTAGAAAAGGTCAATGGGGAAGTAGTTGCTAATTTAATAATAAGCCAACTAAAATTTTTGTTTCAAGATTCGTTTAACTATAACGTATACAATGTTTAGTTGTAATTCTGTAGCTCTGCCTAGCCCACTCTGGAATTACAAGTGTGAAGGTATGTATACAATGTACTTTTTCACACCACCTGTTCGACAATGCCAAATTACATATCATGCAAACCTTACGCAAACCAAGTCATTAAAGCCCTTGGCTTTAGCCGGGGTGTAATGTTGTACTGAATCTCATTATAACCCGCTGGGTTGTAATATTTTCACTTTTCATAGTTCTTATTACAATGGCCTTAAAGTCTAATTTCGTAATAAAAGATCAACTAATACTCGAAGGCCGGGCGCGGCGCCGCCGCCACCGCCGCGTCGAACCTAATTTGAAAATCGAACATTTTCTAAAATCGAGCTGGCCACGGCAAGCTGAATGGAACACATTTGAAATTAAACAAAAGCCGCGAGTATTGTAAGACGCTGCAATAAAATACATTGGTGATAACTGCAAAGTTTTAAATAAATATATCAAAATTGAAGAAAACATCTGTTAAAATGTCGAGTGACGAAAGTGATTTAACTCCGGAGTCCATTAAATTGGATGCCTTAGGCATTGTTCATAATCTACTCCCAGAGAAGTCAAAGGAAAAATACCTGAAAGCCTACAACGATTTCGACATAATGGAAAACTGGAAAAGGTGCAAAGTCAGTGTCTGAATCAGTGCTTCTGGTCTATTTCCAGCACTTATCATCCACAAAGAAGTCAAGCAGCCTGTGGTGCATCTATTCTATGCTCAGGTCGACAATAAGCATTAAACACGACATCCAGATTAATACATATACCAAGTTATTGGCATTTTTAAAAAGGAAATCGGATGGTCATCAATCTTAGAAGTCAAAAGTATTTACAACTCAAAATGTGGAAACTTTTCTAAATGAAGCTCCCGACCACAGCTATCTTGCCATAAAAGTGAGTATGAATGAATACCACCTACTTATTGATTGAATTTCTAGTACCTACAATTGCGTCAATTAAGTGCTATGTATCACACTAATATTATAAATGCGAAAGTTTTGTGTGTGAGGTGAGTGGGTATGTTTGTTACCTCTTCCCGCAAAAACAGCTGGATGGATTTGGATGAAATTTAAAATGGAGATAGCTTATACTAGCTAGTAATAAATAAACGGCTTATTTTATGCCAAAAATTAAAATAATACATTTTACGAGTAAGACTACCCAATTATTTTGCCTCAAGATTTTTTGTTAATTTACATTCCTATTTTTTGTTAAAGGTGGCGTTGATTTTTGGAGTGAATGGCGCTTGTCGGGGAAATGAACTCGTAAACATAAAAGTCAATGATATCGAAAAGCATTCAGAGTTGTTGCTGGTAAACTTGCCTGATACCAAAACAAATAGAGAACGGTCATTCATAGTTCGTGAAGAGTATGCAAGAATTGTCAAAAAGTACCAAGATCTACGCCCCTCTAACATAAACACCAACAGATTTTTTGTAGGTTACAGCAATGGCAAATGCACCAGACAAGTTATTGGCAAAAATAAAATTAGCGCCATGCCAAAAGAAATTGCAAAATACTTAAAAAAAATCTTTAACCTCAAAATACTTGAAATTGCAAAATCCCGGGCTTTACACGGGCCATTCTTTTCGTAGAACATCGGCAAGTCTGTTGGCAGATTCAGGTGCAGACATGGCCCAGATAAAACGACACGGTGGCTGGAAATCCGATGCAGTAGCGGAGGGCTACATAGAAAATTCTATACAGAACAAGAATAGAATAAGCTGTCGTATTGGTGAAAACATAAATCTAAAAACTTCGTCTAATAATGATGATCCTTGGACACCTTTGCCACCACAGCCATCCACCTCAAAACACATCACATCAAGCCCACTGCCTCAAGGACCATCTTCTCCAACCTTTACAGTACAAAACGACCCTCAGACGCAAGTTTCTGAAGCTGTGAACAATACTCAGATAAACTCTACCTCAACTTCGATAAACGTACCAAATAAAAATATAACTTGGTCTTTCCACAACTGGACTAATGTCTCAAATATCAATTTTCACTTTTAATTTTAATTTACTATAATAAAACGCTGTTTTCAGTAGACTCGCTTTTTTAATGTCTCGCAAAAGGTGAGAAAAGTAGAGTAGGTACACTCCTCGGGGATAAAGCTGTTTTCGTCTTGGGCGCGCTTGAACCCCTCACTGCGCTCAGGACTCTTCTTAATTCCCTCGCTTCGCTCGGGAATTAACTCGTAACACCCTCGCTGCGCTCGGGAGTTAAATCTGGAGTCCTTCGTTACGTTCAGGATTCAATATCGCGCCCGTGACATAAAACTGTGCTTTATCCCCTCGGTGTATAATCTACTATTACTTTGCACAGATAGTGCCGGATACATGCTTAAAGCTGGTCGTATTTTAAAATAAACGTTTCCGCGTATGAAACACATTACATGTTAAGCTCATGGTCTGCATAGAGTTGCAGAAGAGGTGCGAGATAATTTCAAAGGTGTGGATGTGTTGATATCGATCTCAAAAAGATATTCCTCAAATCTCCAGAGCGTGTTCGCCTTTTTAAGGTAAAATATCCGTCCATTCCGCTACCTCCCGAGCCGATAATCACCAGATGGGGAACATGGAAAAATGCTGCTGAATATGATGCTCAATACTATGAGCAAGTACGCGACGTCGTTCCACACTTGCTAACGACTCGGCTGCTATAAGAACTGCAAACAAATGTTATTCAAAAGACAGGAGTTAAATTTCATTAGAGATAACTACGAAGTCATAGCCTCTTCGTTAGAACAACTGCAATGTTCGACTTTGTCCATTGCGGAATCCTTCCTTATTTTGAACACTGTTCGTTGTTACCTAAATTGGAGTAAAGTGTTACCAGTGATACGTAAATTTGAAGTTGTGCTCGAACGAAATCCTGATTATGAAAGTTTACGAGATATATCTTAAAATTGTACTCAAACTGAAAATTATACCAATTACAATGAATTTTATAAATTTGCTCCCTTGACGTCAAGTGAAGTTGAACGTACATTTAGCATACATAAATGGCTTTATAGTGATAAACCAAACTGTTTGCTCCCAGAGAATGTTGAAAAACTAATGATTATCTACTCCTATCACCATTACACGAATAAAACGCCATGTGCTGCTGTGTGTACTAACGTGGATTACGACGAAGAAATTGAATATGTTTCTATATAACTTCATACAAGCTATGTATGTGTTTTTATGTTGTATAGGTATGTTATTTTATTTAGTCACGTTTTTTATTCTATTACACAATTATCGATTACTATAAAATGATGTTGTGCCATGAAAAAACCGGGCTCTGCATCAGTATGCGTGTACTCATATCCATCAGGGTTGATTGACGATAGGATGAATTATCACGCTATTCGTGCTATGCTACTTTTACTACGTGCGTACGAGTGATGGACGTCGACAGCTGCCACGTGGAAGGGCCACTGGGTACAACACAAAATCAAGGCAGACTGAGACAGTTGGGGAGACGACATCATAAAAGTGTCTGGAAAAAACTAGATAGAAAAACCCCAAGATACCGGCACTCGATGGAGAACACAGTCAAATATACATATTATCTTAGGTATTTTTTTTTATCCATTACTCTTAAGCAATATTTTACTACACTTCTGAGTTCGATTAAAAGCCCATAATCTGTGCTTCACTACAGTTCAATATTTTATACTAGTGTTTGTTATTGTTGGTGCCTTTAGTTATTTGGTGAACTATGACATAATCGCGAATCTGATTATACCTAGTTCGCTTGTCTTGGCTTTCACGTCTATGTTATAACCGGCGATTGAGTAAGTAAGCTACTTGTGCACAACTGCGGCGATAGCGTCGAGGGCGATAAAATGCTTAGGGTGTTTTATAATATCAAAATCTTCATTATCATGATAATTCACAAATGTAATTATTGTACGTATTATTTTTTTGGTAAGTCTGATTTAAAACTTGGAAGTATGTAAATTTACCTATCAACACTTGCCTAGAAGTTAAAGTGGTAGCTCGTTAGTGGTTATAATTTACGGACCATTTTTACGCTATAATGTTAAGTAAGGGTCACGTTATGATTGGCTCGTTCCTAGGCGAACGGCGACCGGGCGCACTCGGAGCACGCGGACCGCGGTGCGGCGCCCCGGCGCCGGCGGCCGGGTCCTGGCGACTGCGACCCGGGCTCTGTCCTAGGTGGTCGGTGGAATGAATGTGCGGTGAGGAAATGAAGGCTCGTGTAGTGCGCAACGCAACAATTATATTAATATTAATACGATTAGTCTTGGACATTGTGTAACCACGTGATAGAATAAACATGTAGGTATTATCATATCGTAGCCACGTTTCAACCGCAGTGCTCAGATACAGTTTTAAAAGTAAACGAGCAACATTGGTTATTGCTGCGATGGTTGATTTTAAGACACGAGATATATATTAATTTGAATATTTGAGGTACAAAACATTTATTGTTTTCAAAAGAGTATGTAAAACCAACTATATCAACAATCAATAAAAGTACAATTATTGCAGTCCTGTAAATATACCAAAACTTTAAGAGCATTATAAACCGACACTTAAATCCCGTAGTATATTAACATGTAAATAAAAAATCGTAAAAGTCTATGCAGGCCAGCCAAAAACGACATCAAACATTGCAAACGCGCATGTAGAGCTACGATTTTTTATATGTTGTTAGGTCCTTTGAGAGTAGTTAAGGGTGATTCTTGAAAATATCCAATTGACACCGCCCAGAGGGAAAAGGGACCCGTAGAATTAAAATTTAATATTTGACGTTAGGTACTAAACATTTTTCATTACATTCCCACTTAACCTAACTATGGCACTTGTTTTTGTTTACGGTAATTATACAATGAGCCGTAAAAAAATATCAAACCCCTAAAACATCATTTTGTGAACCAATTTTTGTGAACAAACTACCTACCCTGAAAAGTACACGATATGTATTGAAATCAAGTATTGAATTGAGTTCAATTGTTAGCATATAAGTTATTGATTTGAAAGAAAAAATATGGTTGCTTTTTTCATATTTTCTTTTTAAATTTAGATAAAAGGTTTGTCCGGAGCTTATCCATCATTACTTTCGATTGGTTTTTCGACCAAGGTAAAGATAACTTATTAACCCAAGCAGCACATTAGTGAATTTTGCAGCTTATCTTATAGCTTTATGTTCTAAATGAGTGGTTTAACAGTGTTTGACTACACTTATAGCTTTAAACACAACTCAAACTTGTATACGAGTTCATCCTGTCACTTATAGTTGCTTAGGAACGTTTTTTGTTTCTACTTTATTACTTATAGTTGGGTAAAGTCGATTTTGCTACTTAAAGTTGCATGCAGGTTGTAATTGTCACTGAATAAGAAACAATAGTGATATATAAGGCCCTAAAGTAACTTATAAGCCACTTTTATATATAAGTGGCAACATACCCTTATTTGGAACTTTTAATTCCAAATGACTAGTATAATAGAGTAGTGTATCACCAATAGTGGCTAAAGAGATAATTTTACGGCCCTTTTGGAAACTAAAGTGATTGCAACTTTAAGGCCTAGAAGGGTCGTAAAATTATCTCTTTAGCCACTATTGGTGATATACTACTCTATTATACTAGTCATTTGGAATTAAAAGATCCAAATAAGGGTATTTTGCCACTTATATATAAAAGTGGCTTATAAGTTACTTTAGGGCCTTATATATCACTATTGCTTCTTATTCAGTGACAATTACAACCTGCATGCAACTTGAAGTAGCAAAATCGACTTTACCCAACTATAAGTAATAAAGTAGAAACAAAAAACGTTCCTAAGCAACTATAAGTGACAGGATGAACTCGTATACAAGTTTGAGTTGTGTTTAAAGCTATAAGTGTTGTCAAACAATGTTAACACGTTCACGGACAGTACGTCGAGAGACGTAAACTAAGACCCTCGTGATATGGCATTACGGCTGTGGCCGGTGTTTTTAATTACACCAAAAACGGAACTCCGTCCACGGCCGGCTGTTTCCCATAGCATTTATAGGAAGCACGAACTCTGTGCCGTTTTAGGCTTTAACGCAAGCCGCTAGTGTTACAGCACAAAAGCTCTAGGGCATAGCATTCACTGCTGTGCCACTCGCAAGGTACAAATAAGTGATTTTCAGACCTGATAGTTTCAAATAGAAAACAAATAAGTGAAAATAAACACTGTAAGATCTTTTTTGTTTCGCCATGTTTACAAATTGGAGTCCTTGAAAATGATTTATTTTAAACAGAATTTTATCACACTGACGCATAATCATAGACTTTTGATAGTTGTGACGATGTTACTTTAACATTGTACGTAACCTACAAGCATTAGGTCAGGTTTTTACAGTTTTAGTTCTTATCAGTATCAATTCCTTATATGAAAAAAAAAAAAAAATATTTATTCAGTAAATTGGCCACATGAGGGCTCTTTTACACGTCGGTAACATGGAGTGAATCTACTAGCGCTTCGGACAAGACCATCATTGCGGAGAAGAAGCGCCGCAAGAAACTCCAACAGAAGGTCATTTTTTCAATTATTAATTAGGTACAATAATACTTAAAAGTAAGTTACATTACAAGGTAATAAAGTAATAAATAATTATTAAAAAAAAAGCAATACAAACAAAATCCTTACAAATGTAAAGTCAATAAAATAAAGTTAAAAATCATGATTAGGAGAACAACATGACGAGGTCTCTACGTCAGGAACGATAATTAAAATAACTAAATTGGAAAAACAGGTCCTTGCAAGCGTGAACAGACCGGACCCCACAGACAGCACCCGTTCACGAGTATGACGCGTATCTCAGCCATCGCCTCCCTCAACCATGTGTTCGGGAAGGTGGCGACCCGATCAACGACGCCGCCGTAAGCAAAGACCTTTAAGTGAGCATGACATGCTCATGCTGCCGGACAAAGATAACAATAAAAAAGTATCTGTCCGGCGAGAAACGTCATAATGTGTTCTCAATTCTAAAATGTCTTGTGCACACAAGAATTAATATATATTTTTTTTTTACAAAAAAAACAATAGGTAAATTTAATTTTAAAAGTGTACATCATTGGCTTAAAGGCATTTTGCAATAAGCGCTGCCCAGTGCTCAGCTATAATTACAAAAGACAAAAATAACCCTAACTTCAGTAAGCTCACACTACTTAAAAACGTCTTTATCATTTAGGAAGTCATTAACAGTATAATATGCCTTACCCAGCAAGCAGCACTTAATGCGAGACTTAAATTTATTGAACGGCATATTGACAATATCAGTAGGTATCTTATTGTAGAAGCGTATACAGTTCCCTGCGAACGATGTGCTAACTTTACGAAGACGGTGACATGGGACTACGAGTTTATCTTTATTTCGCGTGTTAAACTTGTGAACGTCACGGTTATGTCTGAAGTGATGTATGTTTTTGCGTGCATACATGATATTTTCAAAGATATACTGCGACGCGACAGTAAGAATATTAATTTCTTTAAATTGAACACTCTCTTTTTAAATATTCCTGATCTAATCAAAGGCGCATCGAAATTTACAAAGAAACCATACTATAGTTTCACGGTAAAAAAGCATTCGCAAGAATTTCGTGCTTATTTCAATGCCTGAACGTGAATTTTAATCAATTACCAAACAGATGTATAAATCCAAAATTAAAATGGCAGATCACATTCACTTTAAAAAACTTACCGACTTAATTGTTGTCACTCAAAGGAACTTTGGCGTCCCATTTATCACTCATTGACCGAACTGAAATATTATTATTCATTCGTTCAATAATCGTCGTTCACTGCGCATAACTTTCACCCATAGTTCTAATTGCCACTTAAGGTAATCGTGAGATCTCTTATGGATTCAATATAGAACCAAAAATAAGCTGCAATTTTTCTCCCCGTGGTTCTATATTGGTTGCCTAAGGGTTCTTTCCACCTATATAGAACTTAGTCATGGCTATATATTTCACTTAAGTATCTAAATAGATATGATATACGAGCTATTTCCCACCCAGTGTGCTACTTGGGAAGTTCTCTTGCAAACAAAAATAGTTTTCCTTTGATTCGCATCGCATGTCGTCGCTGTCGCTAAATTGAGTTTTAAAGTAGAAATCACTTTGCTTATAAACTTCTATAGATAAAAGGAACGGAACGGAGCCTTACAAATTAAGATGTATAGGTACTTATTTGAAATTTTAATATCTACAAACCTGAAAAAAGCTAACAAATTAAGGTGTACTTATGTGTGAAAATTTACTGTGTAACAACCGGAATAAAAGCTTACAAACTGAAGTTTATGTATATATTGGCAGAGTGCAAAGCGGGTGGAGGGGGTAGCCTAAACGATCACAGCGCTCGCTACGGCTAAAATTGTCATTTTTGTCGCTGACTTGAGCTGTCAAATCCATATTGCAGTAAACATTTTCTAATCGTTTTTGGGATAAAAATATGGTGAATTATTATGTTACAGTCCCGATTGTGTAATATAGTAAAATAACATAAGATTTCATTAATATTTTTCACAATATTTACTTACTTCTTGTTTGACAGCGGTGACAATATTGTCCATAATGGCCGCCTGTCACGTGGCGATGTCGTCGCGCTCGGTCCCAATACAATTTTATTGTGTATAACACTTAAAAAACTAACAAACTAAGGTGATATATCATTTTTTCATATGTAAATACCTGAAAAAGACCTTAATCTTAGAATATCTCCTGTGATTTTTTATTTGTTTATAATTTTTTAAACATTTTTTTAAGTATTTTTGCAAGTAAGTATAGCAACTATGGGAATGGACTGGATGGGAATGGGAGTCTAAGACTATAGTAAACTATTAGATGATAAAGAAAAAATACCAATTAATGCTACCAGAAGTCTGTAGATTGTTAAACTTTTATTTTATTTAATAATACATCTGATCTTAATACTAGAATACTATTTATACTAGGTAAATTTCTGTACCAAATTGATCGAAAGTTATGACTATTCGATAGATATGCTTATAATTAAGTAAAATTTCACATTTAATGGTAACTAGGTTAAAATTTACAAAAATAAAAAACGCCAGGGGAATGAGATGAATAATCCAATTCTCAAGAATGACCCGTAACACCCAAGTTTGCAACCCTGAAAACCCTGTACTGCCCCAATGGTGCTCGAAAACCTGCGAAATTTTGGCACTGGTTTCAGTTTCTTCGAAAAAATTACCTGGCTTGCAAAGCCACCATTTTAAGGAGCGGGCTCAGCGCACATTGTCCGTCTTTGACTTGCTGTATATCCGCAACCAATGGACATAGTGTGCTCCGGTTACGCACAAATTGTAGAAAATTTAGTTATCTTTATAAAAGTACGGTACAAATATACTTTAAAAAGGCTTCCTTAGGGTTGTTTTGTCGAAATTCCAACGGTACATAAGAAGCTCTTAAGATACTCGTGCCTGTAATTAGAGCGCGAGCGCTCGTATCTTAAAAAACTTCTTTATGTACCAGTTACGTAAATAACTACTTGAAAATGTTACTGTATTGTTTTTAACACAGCCACGATTACTGTCAAGTAAGTAAGAAAGAAAAAACATTTGAGAAGTCACAACGATAACGATACGACATCATGTCAAAAACAATATTTTTTTCTAAAACATGCTCGGGAAAAACGGTTTTCCTTTTGAAACACAAGGACGGAAAGAGCCTCATTTTACTCCTAGGAGTAAAAAAACCATATGAAAACACTTTCCGTCCATGTCCATATATTTCTTAAAAATGCTGTCAATTTGCATACAAAATCAAAAGGACCAAGACAAAAATTCCAAACAGCCAAGGTTTTTTTAGCACAGTGCGTGTGTTTCTTTTTGAATTTGCGTTCCAATGTCTATGGTTAGTATTTAAAAACAATTGACATTCGGTAACATTCGTTCATTCTGCATAATATAATTGTGAAACCGAATATTAAACTATTTGTTGTGTGAAATACTTACTATAAAAAATGAGCTCAAGCGATGAAATAGGTACCACACCGCCTATATTAAAATCTGAAGCTGCCTCGGTTAGGCAAAACCTGCTTCCCGCTAAATCTAAGGAAAATTATAACCGAACTTATGACCAATTTATGCTGTGGAGGGCAAACAAAAATGTAAATTAAATTACTTGCTTTTTAGAAATGTATTTGTATTATTTCCTCACATGTTTGAGAAAAGCATTATGTATGCCTCGGCGGAAACAAGGATTTCCTGACTCGTATTTTAGCAGGCCTCGCTGTTGCTCGGCCTGCTAACCACCTCGTCAGGAAAACCCTTACTTTCCGCGCCTAGGCAACAATGTACTATTACAGTGTAGAATAGACCTCCTAAGGTGAAAAAATCTGTTAGAGTCTGGCAAATGAATGAAGAGAATGAAAAATCGCGGCAAATTCAAAAATTCAGAGCGTGGTACCCCTGACGTGTAACGCTAAAACCAGTTTTGATACTTGTAATATATTTAAAACTATTTTGGGCATTTCTATTTTTCCTTGTAGTCAATTAAAAAATTGTTAACGCAGCGTTAAATTAGCCCATTTGGTAACGCATTTTTTTAATGCTTCAATTTAAAAATATACTTCTTGTTAAAAACTTTAATAGATTTTTCTGATTTATCACAAATATATTAATGCAAAATATTAAAAGTGCGTTACCAAATGGACTAATTTAACGCTGCGTTACCTAACAATTTCTTAATTGACTACAAGGAAAAATAAAAATGCCTTTTTATTAATTTACCTATACATAGTACAATCCAAATATTATAAACTAGCTGTGCCCTGCAACTTCGTCCGCATAACACATGTGAACATGACAGATTCATGGGTTAAAAAGTACCTTAAATGACCCATGTGATCCACATACCAAATTTGATACCAATTTATTCAGTAGTTTTCGAGTTAAATGAATCTGGACATACAATACATTATCAAGTTAACACTATTATGGGTTATTATAGGTTAGTTGTTTAGGTAACTGCATATATGTATATAAACTATGCCGATATGTAGAACAGACAGACAGAGTGATTGCCACATTTTTATATAATATTAGTAAATAAGGATTATATTATATAGATAAGTTATTATTTATTAGTAAGGATTTGTAACTTGTATCTTCGTGGAACGGGCCACTGGTGTACCTAATCATGATTTACACTACCAGCTGTGAAAATATATGAAGATATTATTATTAATAAATAAATAACAAAATATTATTATTTATTCAGTGTAATCAAAGTCAGACTCTAAAAATTCATACAATGATTCTTCTGAGCTACTTGTGTCATTATCACTGCCCACATTGATAATAAATTCTTCTAATGCATTTTTTGTGACATTGTCTCTTTCTCTGTACTTATCCTCCACATTAACGATATGGTCAATGATGGTTTTCCAGTCTGAGGCAGTTATGCTCGCGAATGACTCCTTAATCAGTTTTTCTGTGTCTGCTGCAGATAATCCAATGTTTTTTTTTGCAATTAGTCGCTTTGCTGAACTCCATATCAACTCTATTGGGTTCAGGTCGCAATGATATGGAGGAAGTCTTAATACTTCATGGCCATTCTGCTGGAGAAGCTCATCTGC
This sequence comes from Acleris emargana, assembly GCA_927399475.2. NCBI lineage: Eukaryota > Metazoa > Arthropoda > Insecta > Lepidoptera > Tortricidae > Acleris > Acleris emargana. The sequence continues at coordinate 35,496,346 of OV656835.1, forward strand.
CACATATATAGGGTTTGGTTTATGCTTATCAACTATACACATCAATTCCTCTTTTGAGTGAAATTCTTCATACTCTATGTTATTCTCATGAAGCCACTTTTGAATATCTGCTTTGCGATTCGCCATCGTTGGGGCCTTATTTTTCTGCACAGTGTGGTAACTGGCATTGTCCATGATTATTACACTGGGCTTGTGCAAATTTGGGATAAGCTTCTCAGTCAACCATTTGTTAAAATTTTGGCTATTCATATCATGGTGATAGTCAGCACTCTTAGATTTGGAACTAAAAACCAATAATGCATTACCTAGGTACAAACCCATTTTCGTGCCCAGCATGCACAACAATGTACCTTTTTCCTGATGATATATTTTCCACAGCACCGCTCGTAGATGGACCTTGCCATGATTTCTTAGGTTTATAGTTTTAATGAACATAAGTCTCGTCAAGGTATACAATTTGCTTACCCTCTGCCCTTTTAGTGGCAATTGTTCGGAGAAACTTGTGCCTCCATGCAGCAATATCATAACGCTCTATTAACAATGAGTGTTCATTTTTGTTGTTTTTGAATTCATAGCCATTTGCAAGCAATATATGTCTGAAGGTTTCACGACAGCCACGAAAACTAATGGATGCTTGCAAGTCTGTCAAGAGGCTTCTTAGTGTTGGAACTTCTTTTTTTACAATATAAAATTCATTGATTTTGTTTCGTATAGCATCAATATCAAAGCTATCTAAGTTTGATACAGTTTTCGGGTGAGGGCGTTTTTTTCCTGGTGTATTCCATACACCTTCATTGACTGACCCCTCATGTTTTATTCTGTTAAGTGTTGACACACTTACCTCTACAAAAAAATATACAAAATGTAAGTTTACAGATATTTTGTAAATAATTACACTACAGGAATATTGTCACAAATATACAGATGTAGTGCAAAATTATTCTCTATTGGCAAAATTCGGATATCCGATGAGATCCACACTGTAAATCAATGACCTTATTTTAATAGGGACATTGATATGCTCAACAATATGAAATTTTTGTATGTCAATGTCTGATTTCATTCTTCAAATTTTCACTTTGACGTCATGTTGACATTGACTAATAAATTTTCATATTGTTGGGCATGTAGGTACATACGTCTTAAAATACGGCAATTAATAAAGAGTGAGTCTTATTGGATTTCGGAATTTTGCAGATGGCAAATATTTTTAAACTACATCAGTACATACATAACGTACCAGTGTAAGAAGCAATTTCTTCCATATATTGGTTTTGGGTCTTTAAAATTTCGTTTTTCTCCAAGTCACATAACTTTTCTACAGTATTTTTGACAATATCGACTCCTTCGAAATGTCCCAGTCCTTCTGTTAAAAAAAAAGAACAATATTAAATTGACCTAACATAAGTACACGCGTAATTTTATTATACTAGTATTAGATAATGAGTAGCGACTGGTAAATTTATTGGATTAACGCAAGTATCAAAAATGATATTTCATACTAACCTAAAAACGACGATATCACGTGTAAACACTCTTGTTTCTGCCTGAAAGCAATGTTTCTCTCCTCTTGTTTTTCTTTATATTTACATATTATAGTATGAAGCAGCTTACGAACATTACTTTTTATAGTTTTTCTCATCATGAACAGCTAAAAACGTGGCTAGATAGATAGATCTTTGTTTTGTGGCATATGTCATTTGTGTTGCCACTATGATTTCGCCAATGTCAGGTTTAAGGAAGGCACATCTTTTAACGGAAGGATAGAACAATTTTGAAAAGGGGAATAAAATACAAAGAATGTTTCGGTTTCATATACTTACAAACAAAACAAATATTTACATGTTTACAACTTAATTTTATGTTTATGAATGAAACTAACTAAATGTTTAAGGGATTAAGTCGTAAAGAAAGCATGATAATTTAGGGCACGAAAAGAAAATATGATCAGGACAGCCTTCATCCAAACCGCACTCACAAAGAGAGCTATCCTTGATCCTGATCTTAGCTAAGTGGACTGGGGTACAAGCATGACCAAAGCGAAGGCGACAAAGGGTGGTGGTCACAAATCTATCAGCATGACGGTAACGAAAAAACCAAGGCTTAATTGGAATATTTGGTTGGATAGACGCATAATGACGACCTTTCTGAATACTGGAAGAGGACCAGATGTCATTCCAAGACTTTGCTAGCGAGGGCTTAGCCATGGAAACTAAGTCAAAAGAATATTTTTTGTAATGTAGGAGAGTACCAGACTGAGTAGCCTCCTTCGCACACGAGTCAGCCATTTCGTTACCAGCAATACCGGAATGGCCTAGGAGCCATGACAAAACTACATTTATATTTTTATTAAAACACGCATAAAGAGCTTCCTTGATTTTATAAATAACAGGGGATGTTGATGACTGCCTAAACAAATTTGAAGAGATAGCTTGCAGGCAGCTGAGGGAGTCAGAGAAAATTATTGAATTATTTAAAGAGTGAGATTCTACATATAATATGGCCTCTAAAACAGCAATAGCCTCACCAGTGAAAACCGATGAAAAGGGGGGTAATTTGTAGTTCAAAATTATGCTAAACTTTGGAATCCAGACAGCAGCACCGACACAACCATCTTCAGATAGTTTCGAGGCATCGGAGAACAAACATAACCAGTCCTGCCACCTCTGTGCTATCTGTCTATTAAAGCACCTATCACCAGAACCAGCGTTTTTGTCGATACCAAAATTAATTATTTGTGGATTGAACACCAGAACTTCAAAGTCACTCAGAAACAAAGGGTTCAAAGGGAACTGCGATAAAGGGCATGCCAAGTCTTTAACTTTTTGGAAACTTTTCAATATGGGAGGAATTACTTTATGAGACCAATACCGTGAAGTGAACACAATGTCTGAAAGACTTTGTAATTTTAAAAGCAAGGGATGAGAGGAATATTGCGAAATTTTAAAGAAAAACCGGTCGCAAAGGTATTGTCTTCGAAGGAAAAGGGGAGGATCCACACACTACTTGAAGAGCGTTGATGGGAGTGGATTTCATAGCCCCACAAATAATACGTAAACACTTACTTTGGATTTTGTCAAGTAGAGATAATGCCTTTTTATTGCAGGGTTCCAGTAGAAACGACGCGTTAAAAACGTGGCAATTGCGGAAAGCGAACAATGATATCAAAACGAATGAATGACAGAACAATCACGTTTGACAATTCAGCTTGTGTATATAAAATAAAAAGTTCCATAAAAAACTCATTCTCATCTTTCATTTGCCAGACTCTATAAAAATCGTTCTGTGTTGACTTGCTCTAACTTTGTATGTGTTAGTGTGTTAATATGACGTATCGAACGAAATAATTGCAAATCGGTTTTGAAACTCTTTCATTGCAGGAATATTTTTCACTTTTTACACCATGATAGATAACTAACTACAAAACGCCTTCAAAAAGCAAAAATAACTTCTTTTAAAATGGTTGGTACCTAATAGGACTAATAGGTCAGTCCAGCACAGGAGTCTGCCTTTGGTTAGAATATTGTAGGACGCCGACTTCAGTTGGGCTGACCTATTATCTACCATTTTAAGAGAAGTTATTTTTTGCTTTTTGAAGGCGACTTTAATTTTTTTTTTACATTTATATATATTTTATACTTTTTAGTAATCATAATTATGGTGTTATGTAGTCCCACTTCTCAATTAAAAAGAAACTATAGAACATTTCAATCTCGCCGCAAGCAACGCCGTGGAAAAGCTTAAATTTAAACCTAAATATGCTTCGTCATAGTAGCTCATCAATCTTAATCGAAATATCTTGTCGCCACCCTACGCCACCTATATATACCGTTTAGGAGTTCCGGTGGACACGTGTGGTCTTCATCATCAGTTACACTTCATCAAATAGTCCTTTCCAAGTGCGAATACACGAGTTACAATGAAAAATACCAAAATCACTATAGGTGTGCCTATAAATTTTGAATAGTTTCGTCGATTCCATTATCAGATCTTCATTTTGATAAAAATGGGACAAAACGGAGAGCACCAGCTTTCAAATAAAAAAAGAATCATCAAAATCGGCTCACCCATTCGAAAGTTCTGCGCTAACGAACATAAAACATAGTCGAATTGAGAACCTCCTCCTTGTTTTAAGTCGTTTAAAAATAACTTTTTCACCTCAGCAGCTCAAACAAGCAGGTTTTGCTGCTTAAAAACAGTGAGCAAAATTAAATTGACAAGATTTCATATTTTCAAGACTAATTTTATTCGTTTTATAGATACTGTTTGGAAGGAGGAAGACACTAATAGTTTTATTTTTTCCCTAGGATGTATAATTATTTTATTATTAATTTATTAAGATGTTCTTATTCTAAAAGGGCGTAACTCCATTTCTACGACACAATTGACATATTACGTTAGTCCAATCTGTATAAAAAAAAAAGTTTTTCTTTTTAATACTGGCGGTCAACCGATCTCAAGTATCTATCCATCTGTCAATAGTATCAATGTCAAACTTGAAGTATGACAGCCTTTTTTCTCGTGAAAAAGGCAATGGTATTATATCTATTCAGGCATAGTATTGGTAAAACTCGATTTTTTTTAACTTACTTGTAATTTTGTCAATAAAGAAAAATAAATCTAAATAAATATTTTGTCGTGTTCAGGAGGCAAAACCCTTTCGATTCGTATAGTAATTTGCAGGTGTCACCAAAATGAAATGTTGTCAATTTTGCTGCGAGCGAGAGGCAAAGTAGCTTTTTAATTATTTTTTTAAATGCCGTGAGCAGTGCTGGGGCTACTCACATCATTCGAAAAAATTGAACTTCACTTTGTTCTGTCACTTTCACTTCGATAGGAAAAAAGCGAGAGATAGAAAAAACTTGATTCGAAGTTCGATTTTCAAATTCCACACATAGTAGGCCCAAAAAGAAACGCACGTTCGGATGCACACATAACCGTAAAATTGCAAATAAAACTATCTGTTAAAGTTTGAAATGTGTTTATTATAACTTCTTATTTTTCATTAATTTTGTCTTCAAAAAATTAAATAAAAAAAATGATTGTACCTACTGTAGTAGGTTGTATCTACATAATTTTGTTATCGTTTTAACAATCTTTAATTTCGTGACATAAACCGCGGGGGCAGTTTGAGAACGCATTTCAAAAATAGCGGGATTATTGTAGCCAATAGCCATAGACAAGGCCTAGTTAGGTTTTTTTTAAAGCCACAGACTACATAAAGCTGTATAAAGTTATGTTTGCACTACGGCATTATCAAGTTGAGTGACAGGTTTTATCTGTTTCATGTTTATTTTTTCCACTTTTTATTTTATTAGTATTTTGCAAAAATGCTTGTGATTGATGCATATGCGATCGTGTCGTTATTTAGTCGTGTATTCACCAAATGGTCACAACGGAAGACCTGCGTTGGCCCTACCAGCTTCACGCTGTGTTGTTCTCGCTGCTGAGGTGAAAAGTTGTATGTCTCACACGAGACCAAAGTTTTTTACGTCTCGTATCTTTGAATCCCTCGCTACGCTCAGGATTCTAACCTAGAATCACTCGCTACGCTCGTGATTCAATAATAGAATCCTTCGCTTACTCGGCATTCAAAATCATCACTCGCAGCAAAAACCAACTTTGCTCTCTTGTTGAACAAATAACTATTAATTCGCCTTGTTTTGCAAGTATTGGAACCACAGGCATGTAGTTCGGAGTAGCCTATAGTCCCAAGCAGCACAGTTTAAATCTATGAAGAAATATATTAGGTCCTTACGAATGAAATTGGCGTTTTATATGGAGAATTTTATGAAAACGGTGGTTTTCATACATTTAATTTTGCGCATTATTTAGTAACGTCAAATGCAAACCAAGCAAAATTCTGTCAGGAATATTGGACACTTCTAAGCTATATTATACATATCTTAGTTACTTAAAAATAGTTCGCTTCATAAAACTCTGCGTAATTGAAACACTTGAACTTGCAGCACTTAAAAAGAGTTAAGTTCACACTTTAATTTTAAACATTAAGTAAGAAATTGAACCATATTATTTGTATCTAAAACCTTTGTTGCATAGTGTATTAATGAAATTTAAAAATATTTGGGAAGTTAAAATTGAAATAAATAAATTCCGTACGAAATAAAACACGTAAAAAAACGCCAATTTCATAGGTAAGGACCCAATATTAAACTTTATAAGAAACTAATAGCCTGTGTTCTAATGCGATAAACTGACAGGCTCATTCCAACGGGCTAATTAGTCTGTGGTAGTCGCAAGCACGGAACCAGAGGTTGGACAGGTCACTAGTGTGATACGGACAGCAAACTAGTGCGAACTTGAAAAACAGTTAGGGTACGCCGAGCGAGTCAGCACCCGCTGCGAATATGGTCGCGTGGATTGAAGGGTCGCCGGTCGGCTGCGACGGCGATAGCGTTAATCATGAGGCGCTAGCGCGTCGCGCGGGGAATGCGCAACGTTACGAGACCGGTAGTTTTTCTGCGTCGGTGCTGCGTAACCTCCGAGCCTGCGCGAGCAATGACAACTATTTTACAGTTTAGTTATTGACAATTATCGAGCAGTGGCGACTGGCTCGCAGGCATTGCCATACCATATTGTGCGACGGGCGATTGAATTCCGCACGGTACTCTCTCACGACTATGCGCAACTGCGCACTCCAATATCAACTTAATAATTCTTTAGTATTTAAAACATTTTAAGTTTTGCTTCAGTAACCATTAGGCCAAGTCAAATAGTAGCGAGCAAAACTAGATAATTGTGCAACAGTCTATTAGCTAATCATTACAGCGGTAGGTACCAAGATGGTTTTACGCTTAGGATACCGGTTTGTTGTGGTAGGTACAGTGACGCCTAGTTCAACTGATTCGGATGTATCACACAATTGATCAACATGATTACAACACGTTATTTATAAAAAATAAAGACCTCACTTACTTTAGTCAGCTCATATGCCTCAGGGAGCGCCGTTTTTTAGAAATGTAATTTGAGTCCAACTTTGCATTTACGCGCACGCTGAAAGGGCTTTTTTTGCCGTTTAAATGATTAATGTGTCCAAGCTAGATACGATGGCTAGGCACTAGTTAGGCGCGAAGAGCTGAAGTCGCGCACGACGACGCAGGCGCGGGTGCTGGCGCTCACGCACACCTTTGAGCTCGGTATCTATTAGATAACACCCATTTTTTTTGACAAACCGCCGGCCCGCGAATGCAAGAGCCTCCTTCGAACCTTTTCAAATGATTCATGTGACCTGCGATCAAAATGGCGAAATTTAACGTGAACAACTTTAGCTCGCCGATAAATTATTATTGATACATATTCAGTGTCTCACGGTTTTGTGGTAAAGGAGCCTAAGGGTTTAGGTGAAACTTCGGTTATCTGTCTATCTGTGTGCCACAGCATTTTTTTCTCAGAATTAGATAATCTAAAAAAAATGGCATAGGTGGTGTATACGAGTAACTTGCTTGCCCGCATCTATATAAAAGAAATAGGTAAACTTAACTTTAACACGATCCCTGTCCGGGTGCCCCCAATGTGGGGTCATGAAGCATTTTTTCAGAAGTGCGTGCTTCCACCATGGTGTCACATCCCCATACTAAATGCACAGTTGGACTTGTGACATTGTTAGATCGTTTTGTATGGGAACAGTGTACGTGTTAAAAATCAGTCTATACGAGTCTACAACTTATTCACATCTATATTAATAACACGACTCGGATAGACTGATTTTTAACACGTTCACTGTCCCCATACAAAACGTCGTATACCCCTCCGTCCACTTGGATCCATTGCATGGCTCCATTGATGGATCCTAGTACACTTTTTCCTCCACCTGAATCCATCGTACCAGTCAGTTCACTTGGATCCTCCGAATTAATCAAACGAAGTATAATTTAAATGGCCGTTTCCTCGTGGTCCTACTATTTTTGTCCTACTGACTTTCGACGGAGCCCCGCCCAGGGCGGGGCTCCTACTTCTAGGTGGTTTTGCCCTTCGGGCATCTGAAGATACCTAACGAACCTAACCTACCTACTTATACAACCATAATTAGTATTTAAGTAAGTGGAGGATCCAAGTGCACCTTAAAGTGTCTTAGAATCCATTATTTGGAACTGACTGGTACGATGGATTCAGGTGGAGGAAAAAGTGTACTAGGATCCATCAATGGAGCCATGCAATGGATCCAAGTGGACGGAACGCTCGCTACGCTCGCTCACTTTACTAAAACACCTTTCTAGAAAAATGTGAAGAATCTGAACTTTCGATGTTTCACCGTGAGGCAATTCAAGCGTGTAGATATTACGTTTGTAGATAAGTCGACCGTTCGATAATTTGGATTTCGATATGTTAACTTTATATGTATTAACTTTCGATATTGGCATATGCACCCCTCGAAGTTTGTTGATTCTGATGACTTTGTAACACTTTTCCTATAAATCATAGGTAAATGTCTATAAGTCGGAATTCTTTCAGATTTTTAGCCAGTAAACTTCTTAGATAATGGTCTAAGATCTGAATAGGAGACGACCTGACCGGGCTGTTTATTTGATAAAAAGTATTATTTTTCGATAATACATGGCGAATAGGTTGGCTGAAAAAATTCAGTCCACAATATAATTAATAAAAAATTGAACTTTATGAAAATTGCACCTGGTTGTTTAGTAGACAAATTACATACTAATCGAAAGTATGAAGCCTATAGATATAGAATATGTAAACGTCAGGTTGACTATTTTTTCCCCGTCAAATCTATTTGATAGGCAGGTATAAACAGGACAGGTGTTTTATAGCAAGTAGTGGTCTAAAATGCAGCTGGTCTTTTATAGCAAGCGGTCTAAAACGCAGCTGGTCTTTTATAGCAAGCGTTCTAAAACGCAGCTGATATTTTATACAAAGTGGTCTAAAACGCAGCTGGTATTTTATAGAAAGTGGTCTAAAACGTAACTGGTCTAAGCAGCAAGTGGTCTAAAACGCAGCTGGTCTTTTATAGCAAGCGGTCTAAAACGCAGCTGGTCTTTTATAGAAAGTGGTCTAAAACGCAGCTGGTCTTTTATAGAAAGTGGTCTAAAACGCAGCTGGTCTTTAATAGCAAGTGGTCTGTTTAATTTAGTAAGAAAATAGGTATCTAAAATAAAACACAATCCTATTATAAGGCATGATTAATCCTGATCTATAGTTTAATAATATTATGGTACATAGGTAGGTACTCAAAACACGCAATATTGTTAAAACTCCCCGATATTTCAATACAAACTTGAAACTTACCAGTGCAATGTTGAACTTTTTTGTTTTCCACTTTTTCTGGCTAAGTAAACGTTTTTTTTTGTAAAGGTGATAACTGATAACTTTCAATAGGTAGTAAAATATTTTAAAAGAAAAATACGTAACGAGAATTAGAATGGTACGGTACCCTCGGTGCTCGAGTCCAACTCGCCCTTGACCTGTTATTGATAGATGAAAGTCACCCTGGCCCCTCTCCAAACAACAGCGCTACAACGTTAACTTTATATATCGTACGAAGGTAAAAGTAAAACTATCTCACAACTAGGTAACTCCATTGGTTATTGATTGGTTACTGACATAGCCCCTACAACTTTAAATATAAATTTAGCCCATGGTCTTGGTTATTGGAGATAGGTTTATGTTTGGTGACACTGAGCATGGTCCGACATGATCCTGCCCGTTTTTTTTTAAACAGTAGAACAACCTTTTTTTTGTCATGTTACTGGTTGTTTTTAAATGTATTAAGTGTTTGCTCGGCCTCGACTGCCGATACATTTTGAGTCTCCAGCCTTAATGATTTACCCGCCTGCATAAATCTGCATGATAATGCCGCCGCGGAGGTTCCCTTGTCGGAATCCACCAACAGTAGATTCCATAGCCGCCTCAGAACGACGTTCGAATACTTTTACGACTGCTATAAACATTTTATCACCAATGCTTTGATTTCAATGAGTTTTATAACCCATTTATTGTTGTTTGATATTTCGAAGGTTTAATGTCACGGGTCAAAAAAGCTGATCGATGCTGATTGATTTTGGTTTAAAAGTTAATTCTACTTCGGAGCGGCCTGGCGTGAATAGAAACGAGGCCGCCAGGACGCACTTGCTTTTAGAGCTTTATACTGCGTTTTGTGTCTCATTATCTTTGAGAGCTTTATATTGTGTTTTGTGTCTCATATCTTGCCATTGAATTTTCGTCAATTTGATTTTTTGTGGCATTTTTTATTTATTTTTGGTTAAGAAAATCGAATGAATAATATTAAGAATATATAACAGGATCTTATCTAAAATACCTTGCGTAGTGTGCAAATCGATTAAATTTTATATCATCTTCATACAGTGCAGCCTGACATAGCCCCAGCACGTTACCACGACGCACGGTGATTTCATGGGTAAAATTCTACACAATTTATGAATAGTGTTTTGTTACACCGTAATAATCATGTAGACATAAACTCTAATTTCTTGTGTGGCGTGAAAAGGGTAAGATAAAAAGTTTAGCTGCCATGAATGCAATTTACACAAATTGGTTTGAATTACATACAGGGTGACTGGAAATTCGCCGTATTCCTTGAAAGGGGTTATTCTACAGCTCATTTGTAACGATTTAAGTCCAGTCAACCAGGGGTCAAAACTAATTGGTTATCACGTTTTTAGAATTTAAAAAAAATACCCGCCTTTCTACCTAAAACTAGTCATAAGGTAAAAACTTTTTTCATTTAGAAATAAAAAAAAGCATTTTTCAAATAGCCAATGAATTACTGATTACGAAAAATAATAAAAAATGCCAAAGAAATGCAAAGTTTTGCAAATAAAAGGATTTGAAGTTGAAAGTTCTAGTAATTATTTTCCAAATTTTGTAACATTTTAAAGCATAACTTAAAAAAAAAGAACAACACTTCGCGTACAAATGACAGGAATAGTTTGCTCAATTCATTAGCTTTCTAAAAAGGTACAATTTATGTCATTTTAAAATTAATTTTCATTTAAAAATGTACAATTAATAGATAATAATATCAGAAATGTTCGCGGTTAAGCTCCATCGTTTCAACCAAAAAACGAGGGATCGTTATCGTTTATAAATTCAACTAATCGTGTTCTTTTAAATTTGCTTTTTAAAAACATAAAGTGCGTTCCATTTTTAACCGAAAAACGCGGGAAGTGTTGTAGTAAAATGAATAGAACATCGTTCTCCTTTTTAAATTCAGCTAATGGTGTTCTATTTTGTAATAAATTTGCTTTTTAAAAACAAAGTGCGTTCCATTTTGAAATTTCGAGCATCCCAAAACTTTTTGAGTGACCTACGTAATCAGTTACCTTCAACTTTCTTTTTACATTTCGGACGATATTGTAAACTAAGCTTCTTTCTCGAATGCCTGCTTGCCAATTCGAAGAATACGCAGATATCATTTATTGTTATGGATTCTGCGATGGAATACCAACCTCGTTACCCTAACCGCCGTTTACCTCACGCAAGCGTGTTTGGTTCATCGTACCGTCTTATTCGGGAAAGAGGATCAGTTCAACGCCGCCAAGCTGACGCTGGAAGACCTCGACATGATACTGCTCAAGATGAAGAAATCCTTCAGTGTTTCCGGGCAGATGGCCGTGCCGTCTGTCCGCAAACGGCGGTTAGGGTAACGACGTTGGTATTCCCTTCTAGCTGCAGACGCGTCTCCATCGCAGAATCCGTAACAATAAATGATATCTGCGTATTCTTCGAATTGGCACGCAGGCATTTGAGAAAGAAGCTTAGTTATCAATATCGTCCGAAACGGAAAGAAAGTTGAAAATAACTGATTACGTAGGTCACTCAAAAAGTTTTGAGATGATCGAAATTTCAAAATGGAACGCACTTTGTTTTTAATAAGCAAATTTATTTAAAAATAGCACACCATTAGCTGAATTTAAAAAGGAGAACGATGTTCTATTCATTTTACTACAACACTTCCCGCGTTTTTCGGTTAAAAATGGAACGCACTTTATGTTTTTAAAAACCAAATTTAAAAGAACACGATTAGCTGAATTTATAAACGATAACGATCCCTCGTTTTTTGGTTGAAACGATGGAGCTTAACCGCGAACATTTCTGATATTATTATCTATTAATTGTACATTTTTAAATGAAAATTAATTTTAAAATTACATAAATTGTACTTTTTTAGAAAGCTTATGAATTGAGCAAACTGTTAGGAAACCGATAACTCCCTTCTCTAATCCCATTCCTCTAACGCCATCTATCGGAAGAAATCGGAACTTATCGAGCGCACCCCGCGCACACACCCCCCGCCCTACACGAGTCAAAGTTTCATCACGACCGCGCGCGCGCCTGCTCTGAAGGAAAAAACGTGTTTTTATATAAGATTGAGACTGATTTGTGGCTAAGACTTAAAGGAAGTGTGGAAGAAGAGCAGTGAACCCTCAGCAAATGGAATATTGCTTCGAGAACTCCTGTGTACAAGCCGAAAGACCTTCGTTCACCCAACCTGAGTCCACCTGTAAGTTCCTCAGTCCCCTTTTCTTACTTGTCGGTTTTTTAATGTCAATTTAACATAGTTTACGCAACATATTTGGTTCTTCTAACCGGATACAAGGTTTCAAAATAGGTAAAAACAAGTTCAAACACATTTTTCACGTAATAACCTTCGACCTCGTAGGTACTACCTACACAATTACACACCCTAATTATTGCATAAATATTTGTTCAATAGTTCTATTTATGACAATATTGTAGTTGTATACGCAGTCAAATATTATAATATCTATTTCTGCGGTGTATAATTACGTTTTTGACTCAATTTATTGTACTTATAAGCACGCGGCGCGTGGTCCGTAAGTAGGTACGTTCATTCTTCGAATCAAAATGGCGCTATCACTGTCTACGCTGTCCGAAGACGAACTCAACATCAAAATCAAAACATTAATCAATAAAAAAGAGCGATATTTTAGACGTGTTCAACAATATTACGATTTGGCGAAAGTGGTCGAGAGTAATCCCTCGGAAATTAGTAAATTGTCCGTGCGGGTCAATGACCTTGATTCAACGCGGGAACTTTTTGAAAATATTGTCGATGAGATTGCAGAAGTTGAATTATTAAGGAACCCGTCGTATGATGTCAGTAGCCAAGAGGTACACGCATTCGATGACTTATATTTCGAGATAAAAGGAATCTTTCATAAAATCGATTGCGTTTCAAAACCATTAGAAAATGTCAACGAAATCAAAACTGAGCCGGACCGCGGCGGCGCCCGTCCTCGCTTACCTAAAATTGATTTAGTTCATTTTGACGGAAAATTGGAGAATTGGATTACGTTTCGCGACACATTCTCGAGCTTAATCCATTCAAATAAAACGATAGGTAATATCGAGAAATTCTATTACCTAACGTCTGTTGTCACGGGACCCGCGCTTCAAATTGTCAGAAGTTTACCAGTGTCAAGTGACAATTATGATATCGTGTGGAAAGCCTTGTCTGATAGGTATGAAAATACACGTGCTATAGCTACGCGCTATATGGATAAGTTGTTTGCGTTCAAACCACTGCCCAACGAATCTGTAAACGGATTAAATTCCTTTTTAGAAACATTTCAAGAGTGTGTTCAAGCGCTAGAATTGTTAAAAATTGATGATTTATCGGGATTTATACTGTGTTACATAGGATTGCGTAATTTGGACCCGGTTTCTAGACGTGAATTCGAACAAAAAATTAAAGACAAAGAAATTCCGGTATTCAAAACGTTAGTCGACTTTGTCACAAATCATACTCGTATGTTGGAAATGTCAACAAGTACTTCGAAGCCCGGCGCGAGTAAACCTTTCGTCCCTTCGATTCAAAATAAATTTAATACTAATAGACCAATCCCTAAAAATGTAAATGCAAAAACATGTTTGTCGAGCAGTGCAGCCACTGATAATAATAATACGAAAAAAGGTTGTTTGTATTGCAATAAGCCTTTCCATTCGATTTATAAATGTTACGAGTACATTGCACTCACACCCATGCAGCGCGTTAACAAAATCAAAGAATTGCGCTTGTGCGAGAACTGTCTCCGTCAAGGTCACGCATCTAATGAGTGCCCTTCGAAGATAACGTGTACGGTGTGCAAAAACAAACATCACCACACGTTACATTTAGATGTCAATGTAAATTTGGTAAGCACGGAAACCGAATCCGTTTGTAATAATAATAATGACGGGGGTCGAGTCTCGTTGACATGTTCAACTGGATCCACAGTTATGTTAGGCACTGCGATTATACACATATCGGACGTTTTAGGTAATTATCAACCCGTGCGTGCGGTAATCGACAGTGGTTCTCAAACTAGCTTCATGACGAATGATTGTTCGCAGCGATTAGGGTTGCCACGTCAAAAGTGCAACACTCAGCTGTCAGGTCTAGGCGGTGCAGTAGTCCGCGATCAAGGCATAGTGTCATGTAAAATTAAACCTACCATGTCAAATGATCCTATTTTCAATATAAAAACGGTAATAATTCCGAAAATATCTGCTGACATGCCGTCGGTTAACTTGTCTCAAGATTTATGCAGCGAGTACAAAAATTTGGTGTTAGCTGACCCTACTTTTTATCGCTCGAGTCGCATCGATATGTTGCTGGGCAGTGACGTGTTTCCATTCGTGTACGACGGAGGTAAATATCACCCGTCACGGCAAGGGTTGCCGTTGGCCTTAAGTAGCGTGTTCGGATACGTTGTTACGGGACAGCTGACACTTAATAATAATACTCAAAATGTAATGTGCATGTTTACTAGTGCGACAAAGGTCGATGATTTAATTAAATCGTTTTGGGAAACGGAGAGTTTAGATTGTGACGTACCTAAAAATCCGGATGACGTCATCGCTGAACAGATGTTTGTTAATTGTCATAAGCGTGACAGCACCGGTCGTTACGTAGTGAGTTATCCGCTTAAACCTGACGCGGAATTGGGCGATTCGAAACAAATTGCGATAAAACGGTATCAAAATTTGGAACGCAAATTGTCTCGTTTGCCTACTGTTAGGAACGAGTATAAAAAATTCATGGATGACTACGCGGCGCTCGGTCATATGGTTCATGTCGGTGACGTGACGGAAGTGGAGTCGGGATACGTCATACCCCACCACTGCGTTCTTAAGCCTGACAGTAGTTCGACCAAACTTCGAGTAGTCTTCGACGCCTCCTGTCAGACTACGAATAATAAGTCATTAAATTCGGTTTTATATACGGGTCCGAAACTGCAGGCTGATCTTGTCGAATTATTAATACGATTCCGTTTACGTGAAGTCTCTTTGTGCGCGGACATATCTAAAATGTACCGTTGTATATTAATCGATCATTCTCAACGTAAATTTCAACATATATTGTGGCGCGATTTGCCCAGCGAACCCATAAAAGTGTACGAACTGTGCACTGTGACGTACGGTGTGGCCAGCAGCCCGTTCCTCGCGATCCGCACGCTGCAGCAGCTGGCCGCGGACGAGGGCGCGCGCTTCCCCGCCGCCGCCCGCGCGCTGCGCGAAGGGTTCTACGTCGACGATTTACTTTGATCCGTTGATAGTGTGAACGAGGCGTTAGAAATTCAACATCAATTAGTTGAATTGCTTAAACTCGGCGGATTCGACTTACGCAAGTGGTCTAGTAGCAGCGTTCAAGTATTAAACGAATTGCCTTGCGATCAACTCGAGCCTCCGGTTCAATTCGACGATGGTAAAACCATGTCTATCAAAATTCTCGGTCTACACTGGCTACCTAAAGCGGACGCGTTCTCCTTTCGTACGACTCAAATGGAACGTAACGTTACGAAGCGCTCGGTGCTATCGGAAATAGCGAAGCTGTTCGACCCCTTGGGGTTCGTAGCCCCGTGTATCTTTGTAGCTAAAAATTTTATGCAAAAGCTATGGTGCGCTCAGTTAGGCTGGGACGATTCGCTTCCTAAATTACTTCTTGATGAATGGTTAACGTTTTCTTCTCAAATACCGATGTTATCAACACTTAAACATGATCGGCACGTCTTTGTCCAAAATTATACCGCATCGCAGGTCGTAGGTTTTTGCGACGCCTCGATGGCGGGAATCGCAGCAGTCGTGTACATTCGCAGTCAAGACGCGCAGGGTAACGTCAATGTTAGCCTACTGTTATCTAAATCTAAGGTCGCGCCCTTAAAAACAGTATCAATTCCACGTCTTGAATTAATGGCTGCTCATTTATTATCCAAAACTCTGGAATACGTATTAGCGATTTTGACCAAGGAAATGCCGATTAGCGAGGTATTAGCGTTCACTGACAGTTCAGTGGCATTGACGTGGATAAATACACCAGCGTTCAAATTAAAAACTTTTGTTGCTAATCGCGTTGCTAAAATTAATGAAGGTTCGTCCAAGGTGCAATGGTATCACGTCAACGGCACTGACAACCCTGCTGATGTGTGCTCCCGCGGCGCCACGCCGGCGCAACTGGTGCAGATCGCAGACCAGTGGTTCCGCGGCCCACAGTGGCTATACGGACCGCAGCACACGTGGCCAGTGAGGTCTATTGATGAGTTCAAAGGTGAACCGTTGGAACTCAAACCTGTTAAGGAGAGCACGTTGTTGAGTGCAGGTCCAGATCTAAATACGGATTTAGATTCAATGATAAATACATACTCTAATTTTCTCAAACTACAGCGTGTTTTAGCCTGGTGTTTTTGGTTCATTTATAATTCTAGGACTCCTGTCACTAATAGAACCAGAGGCGCATTGCTTACTGTTGAACTTAATAAGTCACATGACAAACTCGTTCAAACAGTTCAAATTATGCATTTCAGGGATGACATTGAGTCGTTAAAAAAGGACAACCGATGTTCTCTGAGCCTACGTAAACTCGACCCGTTCCTTGATAGCCGTGGTCTCCTCATGGTGGGGGGTAGGCTCTCACAAGCAAATTTGCCCTTTGCTCAACGACATCCGTTAATTTTGCCTAAAAGGTCGCACTTAACAAACATCTTGATAGACTATTATCACAAAGTTTATTTACACGCTGGGCCTAGGACCCTACAGAACATACTAGCTCAAAGATATTGGATCGTATCCGCTAGATGCATCATAAGGTCGCGCCTGTCGAAATGCATTAGTTGTTTTAAGAATAGGCCCACTGTTAACCAGCCTAAGATGGGCTCTCTACCTAAATGTCGCTTACAGGACGCGTATCCATTTCACACAGTTGGTGTCGATATGGGAGGCCCTTTTTATACAAAGGAATCCAACCGTCGCAATGCGAAAATTTCGAAGGCCTATTTGTGCCTATTTGTCTGTTATTCAACACGCGCAGTACATCTTGAGGTAGTCTCAGCGTTAACGACCGAGTGTTTTTTGGCTGCATTTGACAGATTCACAGCTAGACGTGGTCTTCCACATATGGTTTGTTCAGACAACGGTAAAAATTTCGTTGCCTCTGGTAAACATTTGACTGAGGTGTTCGAGTTTTATAATTGTAATCGAAATCAACTCACTGACCACTTTACAACGAGGAAAGTGATCTGGAAGTATAACCCTCCGACAGGTAGCCATTTCGGTGGGATTTTCGAGGCCGGAATTAAGTCTACCAAATACCACCTCAAACGGGTCGTCGGTACACGTGCGTTACCGTTCGAAGAGCTTGGTACTCTGTTCGCCAACATAGAGGCGATCCTCAACTCTCGGCCACTTTGTAGTCTGTCGAACGACCCAAATGAATTCGACGTCCTTACACCAGGACATTTTTTAGTAGGTCGTCCATTAGTTGCAGTGCCTAATTACGACTTAACGAACGCGTCTATAAATCGCTTGACGCGATGGCAATGTATTCAACAAGCTACTTTGCACTTCTGGCGTCGATGGAAATCTGAATACTTACATACGCTTCAGCAAAGACAAAAGTGGTTAGTTGATACGCCTAACTTGTCTATCAATGATTTAGTACTGATTCATAATGACAATAGCCCATGTCAACAATGGAGCTTGGGACGCGTGGAGCAGGTTCATCCGGGCCCTGATGGTAGAGTTCGTGTTGTGACAGTCCGAACGCAAAATTCGCGGTTACAACGCCCTGTCAATAAATTGAGTCCTCTGCCAAACCAGCTGGATGAATAATAGTTTTCACGACCACAAGTTACCCTTTTTTTATTTTTGTTTTTATTATTTTTATTTTATTTTATAGTATATCTATTTCAACTACATGATTAATTTATACAGTCCATTAGCTTTCTGATTTTCGAAACAACACATTTACACAAGCAATACAACATTTTTAACATTGTTCTTGTGTTTACCTATTGTGAAATCATTGTTGATTTCGGTGGGGGGGAAATGTTAGGAAACCGATAACTCCCTTCTCTAATCCCATTCCTCTAACGCCATCTATCGGAAGAAATCGGAACTTATCGAGCGCACCCCGCGCACACACCCCCCGCCCTACACGAGTCAAAGTTTCATCACGACCGCGCGCGCGCCTGCTCTGAAGGAAAAAACGTGTTTTTATATAAGATTGAGACTGATTTGTGGCTAAGACTTAAAGGAAGTGTGGAAGAAGAGCAGTGAACCCTCAGCAAATGGAATATTGCTTCGAGAACTCCTGTGTACAAGCCGAAAGACCTTCGTTCACCCAACCTGAGTCCACCTGTAAGTTCCTCAGTCCCCTTTTCTTACTTGTCGGTTTTTAATGTCAATTTAACATAGTTTACGCAACACAAACTATTCCTGTCATTTGTACGCGAAGTGTTGTTATTTTTTTTTAAGTTATGCTTTAAAATGTTACAAAATTTGGTAAATAATTATACTAGAACTTTCAACTTCAAATCCTTTTATTTGCAAAACTTTGCATTTTTTATTTTTAAATGACGAAGTTTTTACAGAATGACTAGTTTTAGGTCGAAAGGCGGGTATTTTTTTTAAATTCTAAAAACGTGAATAACTCCATAACCAATGAGTTTTGACCCCTGGTTGACTGGACTTAAATCGTTACAAATGAGCTGTAGAATAACCCCTTTCAAGGAATACGGCGAATTTCCAGTCACCCTGTATACTAGTGATCTGAAATGTGTAAAACCTATTTAACCTATTGTACCTAATACTTCCAGGGCTATTAGGGCAACGTGGTTATGTATAGGTTAAATAGCAATATTCCAGTCGATAAAGATGACGCCAAATGCGTTTCTACGTCGGTTACCACATCGTTAATACCGTGACGGGTAAATTCTCATCTACATATCATATTTTTCGCCATATACGCTTAAAAAAAGACAAATATCTAAATGTGTACCAAGCAAACACCTAATATGACACACAAACGTATTAATTAGCTTGGGCAAGCGTTCCGGGAAGTATAGGTGCGACACACGATTTTAGAGTGATTGAGTAGAAGTAGACCAAAGTAGCAATCGCGGAGATATTGACGGCCGGTACGCCCTGAAGCAGCTGTACTCGTGTCTGTTTGTAATGGTAAGTCGATGGCCGTCTGACAGCCAAAGCTTGGGGCAGTCTTGCTTCTAGCAACCGGGTCCCTCACGAAGTTTCACTTTCGTTTGGACACGGTACCGATACCGATATACTCTTCGTTTCATTGATTATCTACACTAGGTACTTAATAGGTATTATAAACGCAGAAAGAGTGTATAGGTATGTGTGCGAGTTAGTATGTTCTTCACGCTGAAACGAAGTTTTGATATAAATCTATCCATCTATGAGGTATAATCTACTGATTCGTAACGGGTGAAGATCGCACTCGGGACCAGTTGATAACGATTAGGTCGATCCTTAGTGAACGTTTTCTATATGCAAGTGTCTCTAAAATATCCCTGAGTCCGGCGTTTGGTGACATGACGAGTTAAATGCGCTCGATGACGCACTCGTTGTGGACAAGGACGTGGGACGCGCCCGAAATAATCGAGGAACTGGTTGAATTAAACATACTTGATTTATCTTCGATAAAGAAGATCTTGATGAAACAGGTTTCAAAATAATCACATCATTATTCCACTCGACCTAAGTATTTATAAAAAACCGGTCAAGGGCGAATCGCAGGATTTCGCACCCTACTTCTGATTTGTATTCAAATAAAATAAGAAACCATTAAAGCAACACGGGACATACTCGTATCTACCGCTCTTAACAGTACAGTCAAAAAAAAAAATGTATCGAAAGATTCCTCTCATAAGTAAATTAATATAAAGATAAATATAGTTTATTGATTAACTAAGCACAAGAACATACAAGAAATTATCCCATGGAATGGAAAATAATAATTAATCCCAACATGTTACGAAGTTCTTATTACACTGGAATAAAGTAGGTACAAGCACCAGCATATTTTTGATAGTTTGCGTTCTCCCATATCCTTGTACTTGACTGTACCTGCGAACAAACAATAGGTAAGTAATCTATTTTACCACCCACCATACAAAATTTCATATTTGTTTTATTTTTTATCTGTTTTATAAAAGCTCTGTTTTTATTTTTCCTGTGACCTTACTAATATTAAAAATGCGAAAGCTTGTGTGTTAGTTTGTTACTCCTTCGCGCTGCATTGTGTGCCCTGTGCGGACAGCCATATCGGTACGAAATGAGACTGACATAAACATTTTTGTTCCTGACTGTACTTTTTATTAAACGGTCATCATCTTATCGAGACCGAACTAACGAACCGAAGCTTGGAGCATCTGCGTCAAGTACAGCGGAGACCCCGCTGCCACCTTCCGACGCCACCATGGAATCAGCTCTATGACACCATAATGTTTCATTGTTACCGGGTTTACATAATTGTATTCCAAATATTAGCCAAGTCCAGGTTCAAAGTTGATGTCCGAGATGTGACCCGAACATGCATTAACATACTTACCAAAGAAGTAAAATAAAGCTTGTAAAAATACGACTGTAGTCGTACGTCACAACATAAATTCATAATGCTGCTGTTTTGTTTTCTTTCCTGGCAGCGCGGGAAATGAGGAATGAGTTGTATTTTTTTTTATATATTTACTTCCGTCGCTTGTAACTTTCAATGGGCATCGAGAGATACTGTACACAATTTTATCTTGTTTATACTTCTCATTGACACTTTGTCGTAAAGTCAATTGCAGAGGGATTATTTAGAAAAGAAAAGAACCAATTTTGGCACCTTGGAATTAAATTCAAGATGGCGGCTGACGCCCCAACTTGGACTTTTATTAGGTCCCTATTATTTAACAATATTGTTCTAAACAATTCGTCGCATCCTACGAATAAGGGCGCGACCAGCCCTCATGACCCTTTTCCGATTCTTACAGAATCGTATTCTTCATATTTTTCTACACCTTTTGACATTTAAAATATGTTCAAAATCGTAATTTTGAAAAAGTTATTAAGGTTTTAAATTCGGACGTAAACGGTCACTGCACATTTTCTCCGACGAACAAGGTTACGAGGTCCTCAAGGTCTTTGTTCCGCGGGGGAACCGAGTGCGGGGCGGGGTCGCAAGCGCCGTCGCTTCTATTACCCGCGGAGTGCAACACGTAAGTATATATTTTTTTAAGCGCTTTTTTTCCACTATTTTATTTGTTATAACTTCATTTTGACCATGTCAAGTATAATTTCTATTGTAATAAATAATATATGTATATATTATGGCATTGTCACACGTAATAGGGTAATATGATCTTATAAAATTATACATGATAGTAATTTAAGCATCCAGCGCGGAACAATGGCGCGAGGTCACAGCGGGCCCTTTTTCCGCGGACTAAATATAAAAGAAATATAGAAGCGAGGGAATTAAGAAGAGTCCTGAGCGCAGTGAGGGGTTCAAGCGCGCCCAAGACGAAAACAGCTTTATCCCCGAGGAGTGTACTCTACTTTTCTCACTTTTTGCGAGACAATAAAAAAGCGAGTCTACTAAAAACAGCGTTTTATTATAGTAAATTAAAATTAAAAGTGAAAATTGATATTTGAGACATTAGTTCAGTTGTGGAAAGACAAAGTTATATTTTTATTTGGTTTATAACTTGGTATATGTATTAATCTGGATGTCGTGTTTAATGCTTATTGTCGACCTGAGCATAGAATAGATGCACCACAGGCTGCTTGACTTCTTTGTGGATGATAAGTGCTGGAAATAGACCAGAAGCACTGATTCAGACACTGACTTTGCACCTTTTCCAGTTTTCCATATGTCGAAATCGTTGTAGGCTTTCAGGTATTTTTCCTTTGACTTCTCTGGGAGTAGATTATGAACAATGCCTAAGGCATCCAATTTAATGGACTCCGGAGTTAAATCACTTTCGTCACTCGACATTTTAACAGATGTTTTCTTCAATTTTGATATATTTATTTAAAACTTTGCAGTTATCACCAATGTATTTTATTGCAGCGTCTTACAATACTCGCGGCTTTTGTTTAATTTCAAATGTGTTCCATTCAGCTTGCCGTGGCCAGCTCGATTTTAGAAAATATTCGATTTTCAAATTAGGTTCGACGCGGCGGTGGCGGCGGCGCCGCGCCCGGCCTTCGAGTATTAGTTGATCTTTTATTACGAAATTAGACTTTAAGGCCATTGTAATAAGAACTATGAAAAGTGAAAATATTACAACCCAGCGGGTTATAATGAGATTCAGTACAACATTACACCCCGGCTAAAGCAAAGGGCTTTAATGACTTGGTTTGCGTAAGGTTTGCATGATATGTAATTTGGCATTGTCGAGCAGGTGGTGTGAAAATACGTATTATGAGGGCTGCCTTTTAAGTTCTGTCGTTTGCAAAACTCCCGTGATTAAAAAAAAACACTACTATCACTACTACCTAACTAAAACTACTATAACTAGTATTATCTAAAAATATTTAAATTTTGAATTCGAATACAAAAGAATGTCTCGCGATCAGCCGAATCGTTTTAGTACAGCGTCGGTTCAAAGTTGACAAGTCATTTGTGAAAATGGAAATTGCGAAGGAAAATTTACTATAATAAATTTACGCGTCTTCAGTGCTTTGACGAGGTGACTACGGTTTTTCATAATAAAGCACCATGCATCCGGACTGTGATGATTGATGATACGGACGAATCTTGGATATATGCCTACGATCCGGATTCTAAACAGCAGTCGGCTGTTTGGGTGTTTCAAGATGAGCCAAAACCGACCAAACTAATACGCTCACGGAGGACTTCGAAAAAAATGGTCGCCACGTTTGTAGCGATAACTAGCCAAGTTGCGACCATCGTGCTCGAAGATCGTAAAACAGTTAATGCCGACTAGTATACCACTGTTGGTTCACGAGAAGTTATCGGCGAGTTCCGAAAAAATAACCCAAGACCTGCACCACGATAATGCTAGCTCGCACACGTTTTTAAAAGAGCAAAACGTCGAATCTGGATTACCCGCCGAGTCTTAAGCCCTAATGATTTCTTCATTTTTCCAAAAATCAAGCAGCGACTTCGTGGTCAACGGTACCGGCCGCCTGAAGAAGCGGCTGAGGCATACACATCGGCCATTTCGGAGACCCCGACTTCGGAATGGAATAAGTGTTTCGAAAACTGGTTCGATCGAATGAAAAAGTGTATTACATATCACGGTGATTGATTAGGTACTTTACCATTTAACACTACCTAATTGTGTTTAGTTTTTCCAAACGACGACAGAACTTAAAAGGCACCCCTCGTACGTGACACCAATGGCAACCGGATCAAAACAATACGATAACATGTCTAAAACAATATTATTAATGCTGTGCTGAGGAGGTACTGCCTTCAAAAATAATTACCTTCTGTTTATATTGCTTGGACCATTCATCGTTTTACTTTTAGCGAGTGTTTATTTTATACAGGGAACTATTCCCCTCTAGGGGTAATGGGAGAGCTCATTTGCAATCATTTTGGTCCCATAATACCCTTTGCAAAAGTGAACCATTTCGGTGATAATTTAAATTAATTTTTTGCTAATAAAAAAAAATTAGCTCTTTAAATAAAATAAAAAAAATAGCTTTTGTACAAGGTAAAATTGCTGTTCTTATGCAATATTAAAAGTACAATTATCTGTACACGTTTAAAAATGCGAGAACAAATAGTAAAAAAGAACAAAATAATATCAGTTTATCCAACATAAATGCCATAAGAACAGAAAAAAATACTAACTTTTGCGTAGGGTATTATGGGACCAAAATGATTGCAAATGACCTCCGACTTACCAATAACCCTTTATATATGTCTATATATGTATATATATATTTATATATATGTTTATGTATTTTAACTATTGATATTTATAGAAATTTCTTTTAATGTTGTACTTGTTTGGCTATTGGTTGTAATTAATTATTTCTCAATCTCTCAAAGGTTAACTGGAAGAGATCCCTTATAGGGATAAGTTCGCCTTTGTACATCCCTGTTATATTTTTGTATATTTTATAATTGTTATCTCTTTTGCTTTTATACAATAAAGTGTTTACATACATACCTACATACATACTTTTTAAAGTAATTTTTATGTGCTGAAAAGGGTAACTTCTATACGATGTCAGGTAATTTATTATAGAAATGAATGAATTGACCAACAAATTATTTATATACTTAACGAAATTTTTGAATAGCAATTTTATTTTTATTTCTAGTATTTACATACTTACATACATACCTTCACGCCTGTAATCCCAGAGTGGGCTAGGCAGAGCTACAGAATTACAACTTTAAAAAGTTGTTGATAATTCAGTAACCACAATTTATTAAATTATGTATATCAGAATTGTTGGGGAAAGGATCTAAATTATTACTAACTTAAATAATATTCTCATAAATAAATTGAGACGCTACAGTTAAGATATTAATTTCTTTAAAAAGTTATCTTAAGGAGTCACAGTAATTTATAAATAGTAACAAATGTCCCTTTTTTGGGGTGTTTCCTCGTGGTCATACTATTTTTGTCCTACTGACTTTCGACGGAGCTCCGCCTGAGGGCGGGGCTCCTGCTTCTAGGTGGATTTGCCCTTCGGGCATCTAAAGATACCTAACGAACCTAACCTACCTACTTTTACAACCACAATTAGTATTTAGTGATCAAATCTAGGTTCACTTTTTGACTAGTATGACAAAATAGTATGACCACGAGGAAACACGTCTTTTTTGTAACACAAATATAGTTTGTAATTCACCTGCCTTACCCCAAACCAGAATACCGTACGACATGACACTATGCTAATAACCATAATAAACTAAGCGAGCTGTCTCAACATTAGTTAGTTGTCAAATTTTCCTAACGGTATGTAAGCTGCCGATCTTAGTTTGTTTTATAGTTATTGTACGTAAACAGGATTCCAAATTAGAAAATTCGTACAAAAAAAATATGATATTAAGTATATTAATTATGATAATCGTTCGAAAAACTTTCGGAAGCTTCAGTAAATTTCCATTTTTTTTAGCTATTTTATTTAGCTGGGGTTTAAAAAAAGCTACAAGAACCTACCTTAAAATACACCGGGCAAACGTAAGGCAGAATTACATGAATTTATGTAGAACAACGTACGTAGGTAGGCACTATAATATTATTATAATATCCAAACAATTTATAAAATAAATGATTTCTTTAATCCACTGGTGGTGGGTAAAACTAAAAAAAGAACTCTATAAGGCCCGCGTAACTTCAGTCTAATCTTAATATAAAATATCTTAATATATCGCAGCTGCGACAAATGGCACGAAGGTGACCCGCCGGGGCGCGGGCGCGGGCGGCGCGGCTGCTGCTCTGCTGCGAGATGTTGCTTTAAACTAAGTGTAAATGACTATGATACTTTTGACAGTTATTGCCCATCAAATTAATACGTGCGCATTAAAAAATTGTATATCTACATGGTAGGTACACGAATTGCGTGTCATAAAAGATTTATAATGTGGAGCTTGCTTTCGAATCTGAGACACGGAAATTGATACCACATTTTGGAGGTTAGTGGGTGACAACCGGTCGGCTCCTATTCCATTGACAAAAAATGAATTGTTTGGCTAGATGCACGGTGTACACTGTTGGTTTCAATCATGGAGGTGACTTGATTTTATAACTCGAAGTGACGCAGTTATTCGGACATCCGCAGGACTCCTGGAGGATCTGATATTTGGTTTTCAAGGCGAGGCGAGGAAACTTATTAAGACCGTTTGCACTATAATTTGCCCCAAAATATGAGCTCTTTAAATCTTTTCTCCGTATTTGTATAATCTAAATTATTCTCCCTCCATACCAACATGTTTTATCTCTAAAGGTGGGTCACATTTGTGACATTTTATTGTAACATGGTACTTGACCGTGTGCGCAACGCGTGTCAGTACCTGCTTAGAGGAAGGTGTTTGGTATAATATTACGACGTACTGTTGCGATGTGACGCACCCCGAGTGCATGATTCACAGTGTCCACATTTAGGGCACCGAGTCCTATAGATTTTCTCACAGTCTGAGCCGATGGAACCCTATAGTGTGGAACCACCTCAAAGACATGAAATGACTATAAATAAATATAGAGAGGCATTAAATATAGGACGGGACATTAACAAACAAAAGTGTGATCCATAACAGCCATAACTAATGCGTATCCAAGAGGTAAAAAGTAGTTTAGTTTACTTTGATACATACGCCCGCATGTAGGGTCGTCTGTCTTAGATGAAAAGAACCATTTCCACAGAAACATGCCGAGTCGAGCATTGCGCATTGCAATATTTCAAATCACGTTACAGAAAAATAGCTGGACGTCATTTTACATTAATCGGTTCTCGGTCGACTGGATTATTTCCACTGATGATTTAGAAAATCAGGATGTTGTTGTATGCGCCCTCTATTATTCAGTAGCTGTGCGGGTACTAAAGCTACGATATGTGTACCCATTGCTATTAATCGTTTTTAAAGGTTCCGTACCAAACTAGTACTTTGGTGTCTGTCTGTCTGTGTGTCACAGCAACTAATGAACCTATCAAATTGAAGTTCGACACAGGTGTATAACTTGCTTCCTCACATCTATTTATCTATATTTATACCATCTATTTATGTATATGTATACTATGGTACAATGATCTACCTCGCCTGGTATTCTCTTCCGAGAAGCAGTGGTCACGTGAGTGGACACGTACTGCGTCATATCCGGCAACCGAAGATTTCCAAACTTTGTAATCGGGGTAATTTTAAAATACTTGCTCGTACATATATATTAACTTAAGACTATCATTGTACTTATGTAGGTATTTACGTTTTGACCATTAACTGTTCTCTATAAAAAATAACGTAAATACGTGTTGCTGTATTCTGACGTAGGCACGGGTATAAGTTCTACGAGCGATGTGCCGCGACCACTGGCACAATGTTAAACGTTTAATGGTAAATTTAGATACGACTACACTATATTAATTACAAAATAAAGAATAAGTTCTAAATATTAGGGCTATGGCTTATGTCAATTTGAATATTCCGCGTGTTTAGGAAAATAGATTTGAATAGAGCATGTAACCATTTAAAAATTTACAAAAAAAAACTCACCATTGCAGCATTGGCGCATCATTAGCGTATTGATACCGAGCGAGAGCGGAATATGATATTCCTATATGTTCGAACAGTATGACGAGAAACATTAACGTTACAGGTGGGTTATTATGACATAGCAATGCAGTTCATTTTACGGCGAGCGTAAAGGACAGAGCTATAGCAGTTATATAGCTCAGTCCCTTTCTCGCATCGTAAAATGAACCGCGTTGCGATGTCATAAAAATGTCATAATAACCCCCCAGATTAGTAACCGAACACGTTGATCTCGTGAATCCGGTGATGCCTGTAGTAGTATGTTTCAGTAAAATCCCTGTTAGTTATTATCATGTTATTAAAAAAAAAACATTAAATTAAACATGTAAATTATGCTCGTGAGTTGTATAATTCGTGATATATATGATTTTTGAAATAAAATTGTATACTATAATCAAATTCTTCCATATTTTTGGGTAGTGGTTAATCAAGTTGTGTCCCTTTCGTAAGAGAAGACTATTTTTTATTTGACCATACTAGCTTCTGCCCGCGTCTTCGTGCGCGTGGAATTAGTGACCAGGCCGTCGGAGTCCGTTCAGCCGTCGCAGCGTGAAGAAGCAACGAACTGAAACACGCACGCATTTATAATATTAGTAGGACAAAAAAGTAAAAACGTCTTATTGTAATTAGAAAAGGGGTCTAAATATTTTTACTATCATCTCAATTGTGGTTACACAACGTCAAATTCAACGTCGATTCAAATAATGGACTTCTGTTGAACCTTATGCCATACATATAAAAAGATCAAACATGCTTGTTTCCGTGTTCCTCTTGCTGGAACTTATTCAATGGGTTCGGTTATACTTAGGCCGGCTTCTATGTTAGTACATACTCTATGGGCGGCCTGTACCTGATCTGCTATCATAGTTCTGTTACTCGCATTTATGAGTTGCACTAAGCTCGTAAAACAATCAAATAAGGAAATGAATAGCGTGTAAGTAATAAATAGTTAACAGTAACATTTAAAAATTACTTATAGTTGGCGTTTTACTTGTTTTTATTACAACTTCCCAATACAATTATTAACGTAGTTAGGTAGGTAATAAATAAAATAACGCGCACATTTGCCGCGCCCCGCCCGACGACGACAGCGGCACGGCCGAACCGCGGAAGTAGTAATCGTTATCATTATTAATTGTAGCTTTGCTCGGCTCGCCTTTTAGGTATTACCTTTATTGCTCAGTTATGTACAGAAAAATACTATGAACCTACTTTCAAAGAATTTATTTAGCAATTAGTTTACTTATATTTGACTTAATTTCCTATTTGCAGCATGTTTCTTCTTGTTTATAGCTTTGCGTGACTGTTGTGGTTCAATTAAAAGTATTACTAGGAACTTTGTTAGCAAATCGATCACTGCGAGAAAACCCAAGGAAATCTTATCTTATCCTACTAATTATAAATGCGTACGGTTGGATATTTGTTACTCAATCACGCCATAACGGCTAAATAGATCTGTAATTTGGCACGGGAATAGATTATAGTCAAAAATAGCACATGAGCTACTTTTTATTTTTATTTGCGCGCGACTCCCTCTGTGTAGAAATCGATTATAGGGATTTTCTACACAGTCGCGCGAAAAAACTAGTAAAATACAAAAATAAAAATACGTAATAGGGTAGGTACTTGCCTGTGCTGTGGTAACCACAATAAAATATACTTTATTCATATTCATATTCAGTTTATGGCATCCATGGTATTTACAGAGGTCTAACAGAGTAATATCTATAGTGCTAAACATGGACCCTATTAGGGTATCTATTACGGTACTAGGGTATATAGCAATCTTAAAACTACATAAAGGATATCTCAAATATAACAAAGTTAGTACCTACCTACTTATCTTCGAGTTGACATATTTAATATCGGCGGCACGTATATCTGGACTATTTTTTCATTGTGGTGTTTAATTATAGAAAAAATTACTTCCTCTTAGCCTTAGACAATCGCATCGACAAGTCAGGACTTTTTACATCTGATCTTTCATCCATTAACGAATTGATAAAGTTTGTACATTTTTTTTACATAATCTTGAAAGTTATTAGCAATTTCCTTCGGAGTAAGTTTTTTGAAGGTAGAAATAATAATGTCATCTATTGACCTCGTTATTGTACCACATAATCTATTTATAATTTCCCATTCCTTTCTGCAGTTAGAAAAAATATTTGTAATTTATTTTTTGTTGATAATATTTAATTATAAATTAAAATAAATTAAGCTACTCAAATATTAAAGATGTAAATAATAATCAAAACTTTAAAAAACACCCCCTCTAGCAGGTCCGCTCGCGGCATGATGGTCCCTATGACACTAGCTGCATTACCTCTCTGGATAAGTAGCTAGCCCAAGCCGGAGGTGTCTATGAGATAATTGTTTTTCATGTTATTTGTATAAGTAGATATTCGTTCTATTTCTATATTAATTATAAATAATTTTATTATTGGCGTTACCTTGGTCCTTATCCAAATTTTAAACAATTCGTTACGCCGTGTACACATTGTTATTCGTTTTTTATTAACACATTTACATTGTGTCCTTTTATTTAGTTTAATAGTAGTTTTAATAATGCAGAACGGCTTTAAAACCCTGTTCCTCGAAATGGATTTAGAATTACAGTAATTGTAAAAATATGAACATTGCCGATTCCGTTGCTCCGCCTGCCCCTGGGATCGAAGGCGTGACTTTATTGGCTTGAAGTCGCCGATATCATTAGAGATGCCAAATCATTTGTAACTTATAGGAAACTCAACCTTATTGTAGAATGTCAGATTGACTTTGAACCTAAGGTGGATCCCAAACCTAGTGTAATTTTTAATGAAACATTCCAAGAACCTAACTGTAAGGTTAGCATGTTACAAACTTAAATGAGGTAATATTGCAAGTACCTACTTTCCGATAATAAATAAATAAATGAATATCAGGGGGCAATGTCACACCAATTGATCTAGTCCCAAAGTAAGCTCTAGGCTTGTACTATGGGTACTAGACAACGATAAACTTACTTATATAGATAAACATAATACTTAAATACATTCGCGCTCATCACACAAATATCTGCCCTTACCGGGATTTGAACCTGGGACCGCTAGCATTGTAGGCAGGGTCACTACCAACTAGGCCAGCGCGTCGTCAAACGTCGACTTTATGTATGTATGTAGGTATAAAAAATCAAATGTTACTTCCGCCCGCTGTCTTAATTCGGAGTGCTTCCCATTTGTTCCATGGTACTGTGACGTCGTAGAACAGAATGAGAAATTAATGTGCTAATTGTTTCATGGAACATTTAGGCTTCAAGTTTATCATTAGTTCTATGGAACTGATATGCCCTGGAACAAAATGATAAGGCAGATTCGCATGTTGTCCTATAGAATATATGGGAATAGTATTTTTTTATTTGTTCCATAGAACTGTCATTTACAACTAAAACGCCAACACCGATAATGAATGGATATCTTCTTCATCAAAGTGTAGTCTTTACAAATGACAGTATAAGTAAAACATTTTTTACAGGAAACAAAAAAGGAGTTTGTTCCTGTTTAACATCATCACAACCATCGCAATTGGGTGAATCAACTTTTAAGGTACTCCTTTTCTTTAGCGGTTTCAAAACTTTCCTGGTGACTTATGGTTAATAATGATCTATGAATATTAAAATCAGACCACCAAATTTACAGACCTTACACGTTAAACAGCTCAAATATTTTTTAATCCGCGGAAAAACCTGGTAACTCAGAGGAAAATGCACATTTTCCATACAAAACCTAGGGACAACATTGTCCCCTGCGATACCAACTATATTATTATTTAAAACTGTACTATTTTAAATCAAATAACTTAAAATGTGAGCCTATTTGTCTGATTTAATAAGCGTGTAAGCCACGTCATTAACAAAAATATAGTTTTTCTAAAAACATATAATTGGTAAAACATGTCGAAAAATGGGGAGTACCTTAAAAGTTGATTCACCCAATTACAACTATTGTTGATGAGAATTCCCTCGGGAAAATTTGAGTTATTTTGGTGGCCGATTGTAAATATTGTAGTAAAATACATAGAATATAAATAGAGTCAGCTTAAATTAAACATAGATATTTTAGTTTGAGGTTGTTGATGCCAATAATGTTTGTTTTATTTTCCATTAGTAGATTGATGTCCTTGTCCAGCTTAAAGCTAAAAACGAGAGTCAGTTTACATTTAGACTGCGTCAAGCATAGTATACAGGGTGACTGGAAATTCGCCGTATTCCTTGAAAGGGGTTATTCTACAGCTCATTTGTAACGATTTAAGTCCAGTCAACCAGGGGTCAAAACTCACCGAGTTATTCACGTTTTTAGATTTAAAAAAAATACCCGCCTTTCGACCTAAAACTAGTAATTGTGGAAAAACTTCGTTATTTAGAAATAAAAAAAACATTTTTCAAATAGCCAATGATAGTGATTATGAAAAATAATAAAAAATGCCAAAGAAATGCGAAATTTTGCAAATAAGTGGATTTGAAGTTAAAAGTTCTAGTAATTATTTTCCAAATTTTGTAACATTAAAGCATAGGTAACTAAAAAAAGTACGACACTTCGCGTACAAATGTCAGGAATAATTTTCACAATTCATTAGCTTTCTAAAAAGGTACAATTTATGACATTTTAAAATTAAATTATTTTTAAAAATGTACAATTAATAATAATAACAGAAATGTTCGCGGTTAAGCTCTATCGTTTCAACTAAAAAACGCGGGATCGTTCTCTTTTTTAAATTCAGCTAATTGTGTTCTTTTAAATTTGCTTTTTAAAAACATAAAGTGCGTTCCATTTTTAACCAAAAAACGCGGGAAGTGTTGTAGTAAAATGAGTAGAACATCGTTCTCTTTTTTAAATTCAGCTAATGGTGTTAGTTTTAAATAAATTTTCTTTCTAAAAACAAAGTGCGTTCCATTTTGAAATTTTCTAGCATCTCAAAACTTTTTGAGTGACCTACGTAATGTTTCAACTTTCTTTCCATTTCGGACGATTTTGATACCTAGGCTTTTTTCTCAAATGGCTGCTTACCAATGCGAAGAATACGCACATATCATTTATTGTTACGGATTCTGCGATGGAGACGCCGCTGCAGCTAGAAGGAAATACCAACGTCGTCGTTACGTGCGTGTTTGGTTCATAGTACCGTATTATTCGGGAAAGAAGATCAGTTCAACGCCGCCAAGCTGACGCTGGAAGACCTCGACATGATCCTGCTGACGAAGAAGAAATCCTTCAGTGTTTCCGGGCCGACGGCACTACTTCGACGAGAATTGTGGCTAACCAGCTCGGTATGTCTCAGTGGAAGGTGTTGTTTACACTGCACTCAGCTTGGCAGTACCCGTGTCATTACACTCCAGTACACGCTATTGAAGAGGGAGACCCACCGAGAAGGATCTCGTCGAAGTAGTGCCATCTGCCCGGAAACACTGAAGGATTTCTACTTCGTCAGCAAGATCATGTCAAGGTCTTCCAGCGTCAGCTTGGCGGCGTTGAACTGATCTTCTTTCCCGAATAGGACGGTACGATGGACCAAACACGCTTACGTGATATAAACGGCGGTTAGGGTAACGACGTTGGTATTCCCTTCTAGCTGCAGCGGCGTCTCCATCGCAGAATCCGTAACAATAAATGATATGTGCGTGCGTATTCTTCCCATTGGTAAGCAGCCATTTGAGAAAGAAGCGTTATCAATATCGTCTGAAATGGAAAGAACTAACTGATTACGTAGGTCATTCAAAAAGTTATGAGATGCTCGAAATTTGAAAATGGAACGCACTTTGTTCTTAGAAAGAAAATTTATTTAAAACTAACGCCATTAGCTGAATTTATAAAAGAGAACGATGTTCTATTCATTTAACTACAACACTTCCCGCGTTTTTGGTTAAAAATGGAACGCACTTTATGTTTTTAAAAAGCAAATTTAAAAGAACACGATTAACTGAATTTAAAAAAGAGAACGATCCCGCGTTTTTTGGTTGAAACGATGTAGCTTAACCGCGAAAATTTCTGTTATTATTATTAATTGTACATTTTTAAATGAAAAATAATTTTAAAATGTCATAAATTGTACCTTTTTAGAAAGCTAATGAATTGAGCAAACTATTCCTGTCATTTGTACGCGAAGTGTCGTACTTTTTTTTTTTAGTTATGCTTTAAAATAGGTATTACCAAATTTGGAAAATAATTACTAGAATTTTTAACTTCAAATCCACTTATTTGCAAAATTTCGCATTTCTTTGGCATTTTTTATTATTTTTCGTAATTAGTAGTTCATAGCCAATGGGCTATTTGAAAAATGTTTTTTTTTTATTTCTAAATAACTAAGTTTTTACACAATGCCTAGTTTTAGGTCGAAAGGCGGGTATTTTTTTTTTAATCTAAAAACGTAAATAACTCGGCACAGTGTGAAATCTGCCCTTAAAAACGGACATATATCATTTTGGAACTCAAACGATAGATTTAACCATTTCAAATGTGAGACGATCATACCGGAGTGCCAATTCTGCTCAGAACTCGAGTTTTTTTTTGTTTTTAATTTTATTTAGAAAAAAACATAAACATGGAAGATCTCCAGTTTTCGACAAAACTAAACGCAAATCACAGTGACAATAAATTAAACAATGCATGGCGTGTGTATTATATAAAAAATAGAGCTCTAGTTGTTATTTTGTTTGAATTATTTAGGTTTTTGTTAATTTTGGTTTTTATTTTTTTTATCAGAAATCTCAAAGCATTAGGATTTTATTACTAGTCAAAACAATTGTTTACACGTGCAGCAAACACTAAAAAAAAAATTAGATCTAAATCTCAAAGGATCTCTGAGATAATTCGTTCTAAAGTTTTTTCTGATAACTATGGAAATAGGGTTGTCGCATATTTTCCACATAATATTTGTATAGAAAAGTTTAATTTTTAAGTAACCATAAAACATGATAACATTGTGCTGACCTGACGATGGAGCTGGAAGGTGGTCAGAAGATTTCTGCTGATAAAAGGTGATACATCAAGATTGAACTGTGAATCGAGTCTTGTGTCTGCGTTGAAGACGCTTATTTGTTTAGCATTACAATACATAAATACACTATAAATCTTTAATTTAAAAAACTAGGTGTTATGTTCAGTAAAATATTATGTTGTTTTCGTTTTGAAGAACTTCTGTGCTTTCATGACTATGGCCTTCTAAATTGCTTAAAAGGTTATCATCGCTTCGTGACTCATTAAAATGTTCTTCCGTTTGGACATCATATGGTTTGAGTAACATTATAGCGGCTGGTGGCAGAGGTAAACGCTTTAATTTATTTTGCCTGTCTCTAAGCCGTATGTTGGAAATACAAGGATCAGACGACTCCAGTGCTCTATGAAACAAATCCAACATGGTTTTGTTCCCAATCCAACTTCCTACAATGGTGCTCACGGTCATAACGCCAGAATTTATTTCGGGCTTCCCCAGCTTGCTCCGAAAGTAACCCTATGGGTAAAGCACAAGTTTCAATTATTTCCTTGCCATGGACTAAAATTTTATGCAATGTCACCGTCATCGGATGCCATTCATATGCTGAAACGTACTTAGATGCAATTAACTTGCAAAAGTAGCCGAATTTATTAGCGTTAATAGGCAATCCGCTAGATAAAACTACTAACATTGTATGTAGATCGTCCAGCAGTAGTGATGGGCCGCGGTAATATTCCCGTTACCAGTAAGTTTCCGTTTGGGAATATTCCCAGTAAGTTTCTAATGTTACCAGTAATATTCCCAAAAGGTGGGAATATACTATACTGGTGATTTATATGAGATTTAATGATTATATAGTTAGTTAAATAAGCAATATGCCTAGATATATTCCTTTCTCTTTTACACATATCACCTTTTTTCTCTTTCACACAAACTTCTTATCTGAAATGGCACAAACACAAAGGACTTAGTTTTGCCCTTGACTCGACTCAGTGCACGTGCTTTTTGTGATGATAGTGAAAAATGTGATAATGATTACTAAGCTTAAAAAAAATCGTTTTTCATGAAAAGAGGAAAAACATTTATTCACGCCAAAATTACACAATCTAAAAACATAACAAAATTAAAAAAAAAAAGTAAAACAAATTCTTAAAACTAAACTTAAAACCTAGTGTTACCTCCCCAAGCCCTAATTACAGCCTCCATGCGATCCTTCATTGACCTCACCAACGTCACGATTCGTTCTGGAGGAATGTCACTCCACTCCTCGACGACGGCGTCCCGAAGCTGTTCAAGGGTAGCAGGGGCAGTATCACGAGACCGCACCCGGCGTTTCAGATCATCCCAAAGGTGCTCTATGGGGTTCAGGTCAGGACTTCTCGCTGGCCACTGCATCACGGGGATCCTAACCTGATCCAGGTAGTCCCGAACAATCAACGCCGTATGAGAGCGGCCGTTGTCGTGCATGAATGTGAATTCAGGCCCGACAAAACCAGCATACGGGACCACGTGGTCCTCCAGGATCTCTGTGATGTACCGATGAGCAGTCAGGGACCCCTGGCGACGTCCACCTCCAGTGCGGGAGACGCACACAAGGTCGGTTTTGCCCTGGATTGAAATTCCGCCCCAGAACATGCAGGATCCTCCTCCGTAGCTGACAGTTTCTTCAAAGCAGGCTTGTGAGTACCGTTCTCCCTGCCTCCTGGGGCCCTAGACAAGATGCATTACGCGGACTCGCTTTTCTATTCGTTTCGTTTTTAAACCAATCGCGTCACTGCTAGATCACGTGACTTTTCGTATTACGTGATCTAGCAGTGACGCGATTGGTTTAAAAACGAAACGAATAGAAAAGCGAGTCGGCGTAATGCATCTTGTCTAGGGCCCCTGTACACTCTTCTACGCCTATCGTTGCAGAAAAGGCATACCCTCGTCTCGTCGGAGAAGAGGACAGACTGAAGTCTGACTCGCCTATGCTCTGCTGTCAATTTGGGGCCCGTAGCAGCCCTACGAGGCAGGATTTTCTTCTCTCGCAGCCTTCTTCTTACTGTGGCGACGCTAACCGAAGTCCTCCGAGCTGTTCGGAGCTGCTGTTGCACCTCAACAGCGTTGGAGAATCGGTTACGCAAACACGTTGACACAATATAGCGGTCGTCTCTGTCGGAAGTGAAACGTCGTCTCCCAGATCCATGCTTCCTGATGTAGACTCCAGTCTCCTGGAACCGCTGGGATACTCGTTTCACCCGGAAACGGCTTATGTTGAGTTTTCGAGCAACATCAACCTGCCGTAGTCCTGATTGCAGTAGTGCTACCACTTGAGCTGCTTCTTCTGCCGTGATATCCATTTTTCAGAGTTTTCTCTTACTGGAGCTGTTCAGGTGTGACTTCTGTGATGTCTGGATAGCAAATTACCCATAATTCATTTTCACCCCCCCTTTTATTCGTGTTCAGGGTGGCACAAGTAGTGAGTCCTCTAATGAGTTTTCCATCACTTTTTTTTAAAGACCCTGACGTGTCGTGATCATTGTTTTTACGAAAAAGAACGATTCGCGTTTTTAAAGTTGATTAACTGTGCTTTCAAATGATACTAATATTGGTAGGGTACAATAAATAAGTTAAGAGCTTTATTCGCTTGAAATCAAAATTTCAAAAGGTGCGATTTTTTTGACGCCGTGTGTATTTGTATAATTAAACTGATTTTCTAACTTTTTCTTTCATTTCGATCGAAACTAAGATGTATTTACCGTGATTTAAAGTGTACTTGGCCATAATTACACGATGGGAATATTCCCAGTAACATTGGAAAAATACCTGGTAATTTTGGGAATATTCCCGGTAACATTGGGAATTTACTTTCTGGGGGGGAGCTCCGTATTTTTTTTTATTCTAAATTGTTCCAATGTTCACCAAATAAGCATAACACACAAAAAATATTACTTTATAATTCAGTTTTTCTATATTTCCCTAAATTTCCAATACTTGGAAATATTACTGGTAACATTACTGGGAATATTCCCGCCATGGGAATATTCCCGATAACGACCCATCACTATCCAGCAGCCACTGTTGAATATCTAGTATTTCAGCGAAAATGGCACGATTTTGATAGCTAACTGTCAATGCCAAAGCTAAAGTCAATTCAATTCAATTATTTTAATTTATGGCGATCGGTCGCTTTAAGGATTTAGGTCAAACATAGCTTTCTCTAATATCTATGATAAATGATAAAATCTATGACACATTAATTCAGTCTACTCAACTCCATTTCTGCAAACGTATTATATCATTTCACGAATAAGAAAAGTTAGTTATGGTGTAGTTGGGTCGAAACACTTTCATAAGAGAATTTTATTTTTAGAAAATATCAGTGAACGGAGATAAGACATGGAAATCACATTTAAGAACTTCAATTTATCGGGACAATTTATTAATACACCCACATTTAAATAAGACGTTTAATAACATGCTTTTGACAACCCTGAACGAACATTTTTAAATATGGATATTTCCAAGATCCTGCTAGATTTTGATTTGATACTTTAGGGGTGGATAGTAATGGTTTCAACGAATATTTTAGGTAAGTATCAAATGCTAATACGCTAGGGTAAGGGAAAAATAAAATAAAAACTAAAAAAGAAAAAATCAACTTTTACTTTGTACTGCTTCCATAAAAACACGCCTAGTTTTTTTTATTACGTACCTGACACAAGATGCTATTGATATCTAAACAGATAATCGGTGATTATTCTATACTTTTGCAGTTACACGCAATTCTATGAAAATTTTCAGTTTCATAGAAAAATAAGATAAAAAAAAAAAACTCGAGTTTTGAGTAGAATTGGCACTCCGGTATGATCGTCTCGCATTTGAAATGGTGAAATCTATCGTTTGAGTTCCAAAATGATATATGTCCGTTTTTAAGGGCAGATTTCACACTGTGCTCGGTAACCAATGAGTTTTGACCCCTGGTTGACTGGACTTAAATCGTTACAAATGAGCTATAGAATAACCCCTCTCAAGGAATACGGCGATTTTCCAGTCACCCTGTATAGTAGAATCGTAAACAAACATTTCTAAGTAGTTTTTCATGATGGAACAAAATCGGAAAGGTGTATCTTATTTTGTTCTATTGCGTCACTGACAAGTAAGCTCGGGTGAAACGCTAGTACGTAGTTCTATAGAACAGTTTGGGACAAATTTTTCTGTTTTGTACCACGACGTCACAGTACCATGGAACAAATGGGAAGCACTCTCCCGCGCGGGTATTTTTATTTATTTTACACTTATTAAATAAATAGTATAAATTAAAAGTAAATGTTTTTGAAAGGTCTGCATAAATTGGGCTTATCAACTGAATTTTTCGAAAATATGATGTCGTACATATTGTGTGTTGAAACAAAAAAGATAAGCTGATGAAGTAAAACTTCTTTATGTATCTTAATAAATTTATATGATGGAGTGTAATTATTACATCAAAAAGGATAGCCACATCTATGGTTTATCGAAAAATGACACCACACTCCCGGTGATAGGTAAACTGAAGCCGACATATTTTTTTAACCCTCCCTATCCCCTATGGGTTGGCTGATGGCTACTGGGCTGAATCAGCTCAGTTTTTCCTAGGATACATCTGTGCCAAGTGAATTCATCCGATACCAAATTTTGACCTCTCCATACATTACCGCCCGTACTAATTAGCAGAGCTTGGCAGGGGTCAGCTGTTTTTGGAGTTTGCATA
Organism: Acleris emargana; assembly: GCA_927399475.2. Lineage (NCBI taxonomy): Eukaryota > Metazoa > Arthropoda > Insecta > Lepidoptera > Tortricidae > Acleris > Acleris emargana. The sequence goes on from OV656835.1 coordinate 35,535,564, forward strand.
ACTTGGACATACCTTCCCAAGCAGCACATTAGTGAATTTTGCAGCTTATCTTATAGCTTTATGTTCTAAATGAGTGGTTTAACAGTGTTTGACTACACTTATAGCTTTAAACACAACTCAAACTTTTATACGAGTTCATCCTGTCACTTATAGTTGCTTAGGAACGTTTTTTGTTTCTACTTTATTACTTATAGTTGGGTAAAGTCGATTTTGCTACTTAAAGTTGCATGCAGGTTGTAATTGTCACTGAATAAGAAGCAATAGTGATATATAAGGCCCTAAAGTAACTTATAAGCCACTTTTATATATAAGTGGGAACATACCCTTATTTGGAACTTTTAATTCCAAATGACTAGTATAATAGAGTAGTGTATCACCAATAGTGGCTAAAGAGATAATTTTACGGCCCTTTTGGAAACTAAAGTGATTGCAACTTTAAGGCCTAGAAGGGTCGTAAAATTATCTCTTTAGCCACTATTGGTGATACACTACTCTATTATACTAGTCATTTGGAATTAAAAGATCCAAATAAGGGTATGCTCCCACTTATATGTAAAAGTTGCTTATAAGTAACTTTAGGGCCTTATATAGCACTATTGCTTCTTATTCAGTGAAAATAAAAACCTGCATGCAACTTTAAGTATCAAAATCGACTTTACCCAACCATAAGTAATAAAGTGGAAACAAAAAACGTTCCTAAGCAACTACAAGTGACCAGATGAAGTCATATATACAATTTTGAGTTGTGTTTAAAGCTATAAGTGTTGTCAAACAATGTTAAACCACTAATTTAGAACATAAAGCTATAAGATAAGCTGCTAAATTCACTAATGTGCTGCTTGGGTCTTATTGCCACCAACGCATAATTAAGTCTCAATAGGAGGTTCTTGAAAACCAAAAGCAGTTATTTTCACTTATTTAGATGGACACAGAAGATACAGATTCAAACCATGAAGTTGTTAATCGGAAATCCAAAGAAGATACTTGTATTGTTGAAAGGTAATTATGATTAGAATTTTGGCAAAAATTACCTGTATGATACAAAATAAATAATTTGAATTAGGTTATAATAAAATTGTGTCAAGAATAATTGATTACAAATTCAAGGGTTCCGCATACAAATTCAAATTCAAATTCAAAACATTTAATTCGGGTAACCTGACCCATATTGGTTAGTATACACTATTATCTTACCATGTAATGTTAGTACAGAGGAACAACTTTAAAACTTAAATTCTAAATTCGACTTAACTAAATTACACATACTTAAGACTATAGGACAATCGAATCTAGTTGAAATCATTTCCAGGATCTTATTGGAGCTGCCCCGCATTCTGCTCAAAAGTGATGCAATACAAAAGTGATTTGTTTACTTGTATTTTCCGTAACTTGCCATTAGTTGTTTATGTAAATTTAACGTATGAAAAGTGTTGCATTTGAGTTAATAAGCGAAACAGCAACTTGGGATTTCGGAGCAGTATTGAGGACTCCTAATTCACGAGCACTGGGCGATCTACAAAAGATAAAATAATTAGTATTCGTAATAGCATTCACTGCTTTGCCACTCGCAAGATACAAATAAGTGATTTTCAGACCTGATAGTTTCAAATAGAGAACAAATAAGTGAAACTAAACACTGTAAGATCTTTTTTGTTTCGCCATGTTTACAAATTGGAGTCCTTGAAAATGATTTATTTTAAACAGAATTTTATCACACTGACGCATAATCATAGACTTTTGATAGTTGTGACGATGTTACTTTGACATTGTACGTAACCTACAATCATTAGGTCAGGTTTTTACAGTTTTAGTTCTTATCAGTATCAATTCCTTATATGATTTAACACTCTCTTTTTAAATATTCCTGATCTAATCAAAGGCGCATCGAAATTTACAAAGAAACCATACTATAGTTTCATGGTAAAAAAACATTCGCAAGAATTTTGTGCTTATTTCAATGTCTGAACGTGAATTTTAATCACTTACCAAACAGATGTATAAATCCAAAATTAAAATGGCAGATCACATTCACTTTAAAAAAACTTACCGACTTAATTGTTGCCACGTCACTCAAAGGAACTTTGGCGTCCCATTTATCACTCATTGACCGAACTGAAATATTATTATTCATTCGTTCAATAATCGTCGTTCACTGCGCATAACTTTCACCCATAGTTCTAATTTTGCCACTTAAGGTAATCGTGAGATCTCTTATGGATTCAATATAGAACCAAAAATAAGCTGCAATTTTTCTCCCCGTGGTTCTATATTGGTTGCCTAAGGGTTCTTTCCACCTATATAGAACTTAGTCATGGCTATATATTTCACTTAAGTATCTAAATAGATATGATATACGAGCTATTTCCCACCCAGTGTGCTACTTGGGTTGTTATTCAATGGTAGATGTGGTGTAATTTAATAACTAATGAAATTATTTCATTTAGGCTGACTTTCTGCTACGATCTATACGTCACCATCACAACAATAGTACATTACTACAGACGCCGGGAAGTAGGTGGTTGCAGGCCGAGTTCATATAGACGGCCGAGCGAAGCGAGGTCGGATAGTTACGAGGCTGGCAACCCCTTTTCACGGTGAGGTATGTATAGTGCTTTTCTCAAACATATGCAATGAAATAAAAAAAAAACATCACTCAAAAAACATTTGTGTAATAGGCATTAACGCGGATATTTTTGGTCCGAACCACAAAGATACAAAAAAAAACGATTTTCAGCTATTCCGCCTGTTCATAAAACCAGCTGTCATAGCCATATTAAAATTTAAAAAAAATTACTTCCCGGCCTAGGCCTTCAATTTTGTATGAAATTCCTTTACAGTTCTCTCGAGTTGTTCCGTCGGGAACGTGGCACTTTGAAGCCTAAAATAACTAACATAACGCCGACATTACATAGCATGTTTGAGAAAATGAATTTTATAGCAATCTTATTTAGCAAACCTCTTTAAAGGAACAGATGTGGACAGTATTTTAATGTACAATTTCACTCTACTCACTTCAGTGGGTATAAAAATATCTTTTTCCATCTATAAGTGGATTTAAAACTCAAGAAGAAATGCGTTGAAAGTTGAAAATGTAGAAAACTTATAGTTATTTATTACAATAACAAAGAAAATTTTGAATAAGTATATAAAAAAAAATAGTACCTACTCGTTTTGTACATAATGTATTGTCATTTTAGTTTAGTTATAATTAATAAAGCTTCATAAAAAACTCTAACCACAATTTGCACACTTAGGCTAAGATGTTTTAACAGTGTATATTAGTGACAGGTAGCAAGCCCATCGCCTAACAGTACTACAAGCCTTTATTCTTTGTGGTTACAGAGTTATCAACATCTTTTTAGAGTGGTTGGTAATTTTGTAGCTCTGCCTACCCCACTCTGGGAATGAAGGCGTGAAGGTATGTAGGTATGTATGTAGGTATAAAGCTTTATTTTCTCTCAATTTATCTATATTAATATCCACTGTTGACATTAATGACGTCAAAATGGCTCACCTGCCGAGCTCTGTTAATTATGCCAATAATGCTGAAATGATCATCGTACCTTGTACGTAATGATACTCAATACGCAATACTCAATACTCAATATATTTATTGCGTTCCACATTTTACAGATGTTGTTGTAATCGCCTTTTACCCGTGGTCCCCCGGCTATGACCCACAGTGGGTCCACGGGTAATTTTTTTTTCCCCGTGGACCCACTGCTGTAGGTTATAATTTATTACTTTCAATCCGCCAGTTTTCGTGGGCCTACGGGTCATAACAGAAATAATTTCATTCCCCGTGGACCCACTGTAATATAAATTATAAATGCCCCTCTTTGCCCGTGGTACAGTTGGCTAAGTCCAGTTGACCGGACTGTGGTAATTTTTTTTAACCGTGTTACAGTTGACTGAACTATCTTTTTTTCATTATTTGCCCGTGGTCCTACTGCGTAGTCCTACCAGTAGTACCACGGGCATTTTTTTTTGTCCATGGTTCTATCAATAGGACTACGGACAAGTAATATTGCCCGCAGTTCAACTAGGAGTAATAAGACCACCTTTTTCCTAGTTCTACTGTATTTACCTTAAAGAGTATTTATTCTAAACATAGGATGTTTTATTTTGAATGATTAATAAATCATCGTATTGTCATATTGACGTAGGATTATTTTCCGTGTAAGTCTTGAAATAACTGGAAGTCTCGCAATGGAATTTATAAAACGGAAGGGCGGTACTGTGCTGCTGTATGATGGACACCAGTATTATAAATTGAGGTCTTACAAAGAGAGGTCAGAAATTTGGAGGTGCTCCAATTATAGAAAAGAAAAATGTACGGGAACAGTCAAGATCAAGGTAACTCGTGTTGATATTTGCTTCTAAAAAAAACTAAAAAAAAGATACCCTCGTCGTGTTTGGGCTCGACAGATTTGTCTTGACGAGTACCTAGTTACCTACCGTCCACAAAAGAGCTTGTATTAAAAAGAATTGTTTAATTTTTAATATATGTCTGTTTGTTGTAGGATAATATTATACATAAACAGAAAATGCATAGGTGTCAACCAAATGAAGAAAAAAATGTTATTGTTAAAACGTTCGCAAACTTGAGATTGTAATATACATAATGAAAATTATCCAACCTGTTTAATCTTATATGACCGCAGTGCGGTGGACCACGGGGAAAAGGCAGTTTTGTTTCAATTACCCGTAGTCCCATTCTAGAACAGTGGGTCTACGGGGAAAAAAAAATTACCCGTGGACCCACTGTGGGTCATAGCCGGGGGACCACGGGTAAAAGGCGGTTGTAATCATAGGTGTATACCTACATGTTCATGGTATGTGGACCCTGTTGGGCACAGCAACAGCAACAGCGGAGAGGGCTTAGCTTTATAATATTATAATATGAACACACTCGTAGGAAAGATTTCTCCTGATGTACCTACTTAGTGGCAATGAATTCTCAGCCTATTGTTAAATAAAAATGAACTTTCGCCCGCGAACGTCGTTACGAGAGTCAAAGTAACATTCATCTTAATTCAAAATTCAGAGGGGGGTACTGGTATGTATCGGCAGCAGGTATACATACATGTATGAGAATTATTTCAAGAAACGCAACTACTTATAGACAACACCCCTACATTACATGTGCTATAAAGTTGTCTACATTTCGTTACACGGTTGGTTCCCGAAAACGATACGAGCAATTAACTATGTACTTCATTTTACCTTTTTGATACCTTTTGTCTAACGCACTCGCAGTCGCAATCGGCTTCAAAGCGGAACAATTGTTTTCATTTCGTGCAGACCAGCCTCCACCAGTCCGCCACATATAAAGTAATTTATTAAAACTATCGTTCTTTAGTTAGTCAGTAGTGAGTGTAACGCTCCAACTGGAAAAAGGAAGCACTAACAGATCCTAGGAATGTGCCTAGGATAAACGTAGAAATTTTATACCAATAAAAAATAATTTGAAACCTAAAGATTGTTTATTTTGTTTATTATAGGTGTCGAAAATTGATAAAACCAAATCGCGACAAATATTAGTATAAAAAATATAAAAATAAAATATACATAAGCAAGTTTGGGTGAAGTGACGACAATAAAAGATAAACACACAAATTTAGAGGTTAGAACATTTTAAAATGATTTAAGTTTTGTTGCAGAGAATATTGGCCGAAAAAGAACAAACGTTCATGGAGCTCGCGGGCTCTTTTAGAATTTGGAGAAAAAAGCCCCTACCAAATTATTAATCACTGAAACCCTAAAAAATATGCATATTTTATCGGAACAGTTTGCTACGTGATGGAGAATTTTAAACATTTAAATCACTATCAAATAAAACCCTGACTTAAAGTAACTGTACGCAAATATAAAAAAATATTGAATTTGGTTCCTTTTTTTAAATAAAAAATAACTTCTAGTGTATCCTTATCTTGACAACCGGTGAAGGTATAGTCTCGCAGCCGAAGTTTCCCGAGTCTCACGTGTTGGTACGACGCGTGTAAGTACTTGCGTTTCACTAAACGCGTGTGATGGCCCAATATATTGTCCGAAGCTGATACGTGGACTATTGCTTCAGGGGGTAGGTGGACTTGAATGAAAAGATCCAATAAGAAACGAACGACAAGACAAACAGAACGGGGCGTAGCGAGGAAAGATCTTTACTACTTAAGACCTTAATAAATAGTAACTTACCCGGATCAAGCCGGTATTATATAATAATAATAATAATAATAAGTCATTTATTTCAGGCAAGTGTACCCATACATCATTAAAATTTAAAATTTACAGAAAGTGATTAAAAATAAAGCAATAAATTAGAATTAAATACATTAACAATAACACGGACACAGCATAAACTGACAACTATTTTTTGTTAGGCTCACGGTGCACTTTTAGCCAGTGTCGGAGCATCCGGCAGTCCAGGCGATCCGACAGGGAACAGAGAATCTCGTTATTGGACGACCGAATGCGATCTCGAAATGACGCCATGCGTGACCTTATGACGGCGAAAAAATCGGGAACGCCCGCCTCCGCAAACATACTCGACGCACTGCAATAACGTGGCAGTTTCATCAAGGTGCGAAACGCATCATTGTACTGCACTCTGATGGTACTCATGGCGCGTCTCGTGTAGTTGACCCACAACTGGCATGTATATAGGCATTGGCAGAATGCTCTAAATAATGTCAGCTTAACGGGGTCACTACATCGCGCGAACCTTCTCGCAAGCATGTTACTTCTGACGGCCGTGGCTCGGCGTTCACGTTCAATGTCCAGATCGTCATGGAGATTCTCTGTCAAGATGTGTCCCAGGTACCTAAACTGCCGGACCCTCTCAATTGGAGAACCGTCCAAGTACACTGGGCGAACACTCTCCGGACCTTTCCCTGAGCGGAAAACCAATAGCTTTGACTTCTGAGCATTATACTTTAACCCATAGTCAGAAGCATAGCGCTCGCAGACGTTCAGGAGCTTATTTATACCGTTTATAGAAGGGCTGAGGAGGACCATATCGTCGGCATAGCTGAAATTATTCAGACATGTTCTGCCGATATGGCAGCCAACTCCAGTTCCTTTTAAGTGCAAAATAAGGTCGTTTATATACAGGCTAAAGAGGTCCGGGGAGGTTAACCCTCCTTGACGAACTCCACACACTAACCTATATTCGTTAGAGAAGGAGTCGCCCCATCTCACCATATTCGATTGATTTTCGTACATTTGACCCAGCAAGTTTTTCCCACAATAAATCATAATTTACGAGGTCAAAAGCCCGACTGAGGTCAAGAAAACATGCGTACACGGAAGTTTCCCTACCAACGTAGTATTTGACAGTCGATTTAAGACAGTAAATCGCAGAATCTGTTGAGAGACCAGTACGAAAACCAAACTGCGCATCATCCAATATCAGGTTCTCCTTTAATGATGGGTGTAGGAGTCTTTCCAGTATTTTGCCAAGAATTGTACCTAAAGAAATAGGGCGATAGTTTTGAATACTAGAAAGGTCACCCGTATTATTTTTTGGGACTGGAACCACCACAGTTTTCATGATTTTGCTGGGCAGATAACCATGGCGCAGACGCAGGTCATAAAGATTCGCCAAAACGTTGAAAATTTCATCCCCGGCAAATTGGACGTGTTCTATACTCAATGAGTCATAGCCTGGTGACTTGCCACGCCTCATCTGCATCACAACCTTTTTTACATCTCCCGGCGTGAAGTTAGGTGGGGGTTCATGTCCGGCGACGGCCGAGTACGCGGCACTCATCCGGTAAGGCACGCTTGTTGGAAGCGGATCAACTTTGAAATGGTGCGAAAACAACTGAGCTATATTTTTAGATCCCGAAACACTCTCCACGGTAATGGGTACACTCGATTTATAATTGAGACTTTTAGTGGACTTCCAAAATTTTCCGAAATTCTTTTGTTTACGATGCATTGCCAAAATATCGAGTTTGATATTTTCCTCATTGTTTTGGCACCATCTCAGCTTGTACTTAAACTTTTTGCGACTGTCTATCATATTATCGTAGCATTTACCTGATTTTGGTCTGCCTGCCAATGTCCAAAGTTCATAACAGGCTCTTGCAAATTTGTAACAATCTTTCACGTGGTAGTTCCAGCCCAAAACCTGTTTAGCTTTTTTCCGTACATTGCGACATGCATTCGCACTCAGAACAGCTGAGTTCTGTAGTATCCGAGTAATATTATCATAATATTTGTCAATTACATTTAAATGGTCTTTACATAAAATCTCATTACAATAAACACATTCAATATTGCGACCAGGAAAGTTGAGGGTACATAGATCACTTTGACACATTTGAGCATACCGGCTTATCTGGACCTTGTCTCTATTACCCCAGCGGACGGCACGTTGGTTGTCTGCTTTATCCTCGCACACTGCTCGCCCGTTCACTACCGCTAGACTCACCGTACAGGTCAACATGATAGGCAGGTGGTCCGACCAGTAGACGCCATAGTCAACAGACACTGCAGTCACCGTCTTCCTCGCGGCCTGCGTCAGCATGCAGTGATCCAACCACCTTCTTGATCCGTTTGCGTCACTGACGAATGTAAACGTGTCATTTGCCAGTAGTTCAATATCGGCACATATATATTGGTGCTCCACACAGAAGTTCTCGAGCTCACGTCCGAATCTGGTACCTGGATGAGCGTTGAAGTCTCCCAGTACATAGACCGCGTCCAGTTCGCTATCCTCCACGACCGCGTCAATGCAAGCGAGGCAGCTGGTAAAGTCCGTCAAGTTTTCCTCTTTGTCGACTGGCAAGTACGCACTAAACACTAATATTGAGCGGTTATTGATGTCTGTTCTTATCGCAGCCAGTCTGTCGCTATCACACTCCACAACTGATACATTTGAAAAAAGAGACTTCCGCCAGAGTAATGCCACTCCTCCGTAGGGTCGGCCCCTCAGCGTGCCAACCGACGTATCCACTGAGGACTTTGCAAAACTTGCAAAGTCGTGGCTAATCTCATTCGTAAAACCCAAATCATGTGGCAAAAGCCAAGTTTCTTGCAATGCTATGATGTCCGCTTGAGAACTCAGTGCTCTAATCTGTTCCACTGATCGTTTAGCTGATTTGCAGTTAAATGACGTCATAACAATGCTAATTTCGTTCGACTTATCCATTTTGAGTTGAATTTGCAGCGGCGGCACGCGCTGGGCGCTCACGGTAACGACGATATACCAGCCCGGCAGGCCAAAAACTCCCGCTTAGAAAGGAGTTAATTTTTGTACTCGGAATCGTGATCTTAAATGAATTAAACATCGTTTCTTTAAACTGGTCCAATAGCTTGACCTCTAAACATTGTTCACCCATGTCAACAATATGGTCCATTATATCTTTTTCTGTTACACTCTTCATAGTGCGGGACACGTAAATTGCACACCGAGATTCGGCCACCTGTATCTTACCCTTCCCCGTTAGCGTACCACGCATATTTAAATTCCTCCTTTTTTGACCTTTTATATGGTGCGAATACAACGGGGAAGCTCCTTCCTTTCGCTCAACAGAAAAAGTGTTTATAGTGACCGTGCACCCAACTATGCGATCATGATCACTGTTAGATCTGCTATTGATCAAATGTACAAAGTCTTGTTTCTCAAGATCAAAAAATATAACCCTTCGGTTACGAGACTGAAGCACCAATGTCAAAAAAAAAACACTCTTACATCAATGCCGAACAATTTGACAACACATTCAAAATTTTAAAATAATAATCAAAACCATCAATAACGCAGGCCAGCAACTCTAACACAAAAGAGTTCGAACACCTAAAAAAAAAACAAAATAAAGACGCGATAACGCTAACGCCTCTACTAACGGCCGAACCCTATATTCAAACCGAGGATAGATAAGGCTTACCTCGGGTTAAAATTTGACATTTGCCCATACAAAATGTGTCAAATTTTAAACCAAAGTAAGCCTATCTGTCTGCGGATTGAATATAGGGTTTGGCCGTAAGTCATTTATATGCGCGGTAACGCTACAGTAGCTACTTGCTACATTCTGGATACAATAGTACCCGGCCTCAAAGAAACCGTCACCCGTGCTAAAGTACAAAATACCGTTGATTCACCGCGTCTCCTGGCGGTCGAAATCAGGCGGCTTTTAATACCTGATCCATTCCCTTTTATTTGTAATATTAGGCTATTTAGATATGTATTTATAAAATAAGTAGTTAAAACAAAGTCACAATATAAAATGTTATTATAGGGATTTGATTATATTTGTGGAGCACTTGTGCAACGCTTGCCTTGAACGACGAACTTTGTTAAGAGTTTGTTTGAAAACTATAAATCGTACACCTTAAGGAAAAAGTTGGATAAGGTTTTCAAGAAAAGGATAGAAACGTATAGTAGCCGTTTTATTCATGCGTATGAGTGGAATAGATATAAATTTAAGAGCTCTAACTACGCACGCTGCCGTGGATTCTATAGTGTCCAAGGTGAAGCGAGGGCCACATAGTGTTGGGTTCTGTATGTGATACCCAGGGGAAGCGACGGACCGCGGCGTGAGCCAGCGGGGGAGCGAGTGGGTGGGCTACAAAGTTTGAGCTTCGAATACCTCGAGATGCTCGTGACAACCAGGTACACTATAAACAAACCCTGTAACAAGATACAATACAAGTAGGTATCCTAACGGGTGATAACAAAAAAATGAGAATTATTTGGAAGGGTGTAAAAAAATTATTGTGTACCATTTGATATTTTTTATAGTAAGGGTTATAATACACATTTAACTATTTACAAAATTATTAATGCACGTTACGATAGGGCCCGTAATCAGCTGTTCGACGCAGTTTTGACATAATGCCCGAACAAGACCGTTGGTCGGCATATTTGTCCATTTTTCGCACACAGGTTTGATTCTTTTTATCAGTTGGGCACAATTTTCTGCTTCCCAATTAATTTTGTAAACCAAACTGCTCAAAAAACCAGAAAAATGTTCGATCGGCCGACATTGTGGAAGGTTTTTGGGATTTGGGATTTTCGGTACAAATGGCACATTATGGGAGTCTAGGAATTGCAATGTTTTTTTGGCGTAATGCGACGATGCCTTATCTGGCCAAAACACATATTCTCCATCAGGGCGATGTTGGCGATTAAATGGTATAAGTATTTTTTTCAAGCATTCACTCTATGAGAGTTTAGGATTAACTGCTAAACCACAGTTTTGACACACCTTTATCGGAAAAAGCCACATAAAGCATAACTTTCTGCTCAAACTTGTGCTTATACTTGTGTTTTATATTGTCTGGTGATGTTGAAATGTTGCTGGTATATGTAGTACCTACCGATCATTTCCAGGTATATGGGTTTTGCTCAAAGGGAAATAACTTTCATCATCCAAAATAAACGATTTTTCTTTGTAATTTGTAACCATCCAGCGGCATTGTGACATAATGTTACATTTTTGCTGATCGGTGTATTACGGTGCCCTTATCTTCTTGCGGCACTCCAAACCCACCTTTTTTAAAGACCGGCAAATGTACGGTTTAAAACATTTAAATATTTTCGGGGCATCTCGTTGGCTCATGGAATCACTATCATTGAAAGTGATATGGAGTGTCTTCAGTCTTCCCTTGGTCATTATTTTAGCTGGTCGGCCGCTACCACGTTTGCGAGTTGTCGTCAAGGATGCAAGAATTCTATATATAGTAGAAACTGTTACATTTTCTTTGGTAAATTGATCTACTGTGTACTTTTTCCCCATGTTTATATTTTTATTATAAAAATGTACAACGCGTTTTCGCAGAGCTTCTTGTTTCGGCGTCATTTTGACAATTATAAATGATTGAAAAAATGACACAAATAAAAATCCAGAATATCAAAAGAGGTAGGTACTAATAACATCTTGAACAATTTTTTGTCTATGGCAATAGATATTTTTTTTAAGACTACTGAAAATGATTCTCATTTTTTTGTTATCATCATATCCTAACAAGGTTGCAGGTTATCCCACATCAACCTCCTCTCCTATGTGCTAAGCGGTCTGCTCCTGCGCTTGCCACCGGATCCGAATCCCTTGCCTAGGCCACCTCTATCAACTTGCCTTTGTCTACCGACCGTCTTTCCGCCTAGCCAAGTGTCCTGCCCATTTCCACTTCAAACATGTGACACGCCTACAAACGTCATCGACTTTGGTTCACAAGTGTGATACCTCACGAGTATGGAGCTTGCCATGTTAGGTAATTCACAAGTAGAAAAGTAAGTGCACACTTTAGTGCTTTGACACTATAAAGTCATATCTAACTTTAATATTCATTAAATAAAAGCATATAATTATACGTATTATAAGAAATTAAAAGGAAAACTAACAAAACCAAGTGTTTATACCTAATAAAAGTCGTCTAAGAAAGCACTACATAACTTTATATAAAAAATAAATTCGTACGTTGTTTTTGAGATAGTTTTTTGTATTTGTTTTGTAGAAAAGTTTTCGAAACCTACCCCACCATGATACGACATGCTCTTGCCCGTTTTTCTTATTCGTCTGGGTAAATTCTTCTCCTTTTTCCTCTATTTCTCCTTTAATTATCATCTTAATGTACTCGCGTGCCGTAACAGGTGACCAAACAAGTTCCCGTTCCGTCGGTTTTCTATTGTCTGCACTAAACTTCTCTTTTTTTTCACTATGATAATTACTCCCTCATTCGTTTTCTCTTCAATCCAGCTAATTGTTTTCATCCGTCTCCAGCTCCACATTTAACAATTATCGCCGTAACATTTATTCCTCGCGTTTCTCCTGTACATATTACTCTAAAGTCATCGCCCATCGGTATAGAAATCGCCCCCCATTTTGTCTCGCATAAACCCAAAATGTTCTATTCTTTGCCCATTCATCTCCATTTTCACCTCATCTAATTTACCTGGAGGCTATATTTGTCCTCACGTTCCACGTTCCGATTCTACAAGGCTTCCAAATTATGACGACTGATTTAGCCTCGCTCCTAACCCTGCCGGACCAGGGCCGCGGCGGCATGTTCCATCGTGGAAATCCGTTTATATCATAAGTAGTTATTCATTTTCATATTAATTACTCCAAAATAGGAAATTTTGTGCGGCGGCTTCCCTCTCGCGTCCCGCCGCGCACCGCAGCCGCAGCTTAGAAACCGAGTCGGGCTCGTTTCCTAGTATTTATCTTGTGACTATTTGGTTTAGCGTATTCTATCTTTTGATTGTTATTATTTTATTTTGTTTATGTAATTATGATGAAGTTGTTAAAATTATTTGAATAATTAATTTTAAATTTTATTTACAAATTTTTGTCAAGTAGGTAATGCAAAATTGTTATAATACATATTAATAAACTAAATATCATAATCAGCCTTATAACAGAAAAACTTTTAATTGTAGTAAGTACTTACCTACCTATATTACATACATACATACCTTCACGCCTGCATTCCCAGAGTGGGGTAGACAGAGCTTCAGAATTACCAACAACTCCAAAAACTTGTTGATAATTCTGTAACCACAATTTGCACAATAAGGCTAAGATGTTTAACAGTGTATATTAGTGACAGGTGGCAAGCCCATCGCCTAACAGTACTACAAGCCTTTATTCCCTTAGTCGCCTCTTACGACTTCCACGGGAAGACATGGAGTGGCACTATTCTAAGCCGGCAACCACACGGTAAAGCCGGCAACCACACGGTAAAATACCTATATTAAATATAATAAAATCAGAAAAAATATTTTCAAATTCGTTACCGTAAGTATGTCTTAAATATTGGTTAACTTTATAATATACCACATCCTGCTTTTTAAGTATAGAAAGGCTTTTGATACATTTATTATCTTGATCGTTTCAAGGTCGCTACACACAAACAAGAACCAATACGGTAGGTAGTACCTAAAGTACATTAAAACTTATGCTATGGTAAAATAAATTTAGCCTTATTGAAGCTTTACATCTCAAATCCTACGTATAAAGATGTAGTGAACTATCTTTATTAATCGTATTTGTCGGAATAGTTCGTATTTATCTTGTTTTCTTAGTTGACCCGGCTTATTGACTTGTGTACTGAAGCTGATTGAGAAAGCAAAATAAATACTAACTTATACGACAAAAAACGAAGGGAAAGGATTATTCACTACATGTATTCTACATGCTGTACCTAGATGTATTTCTTTAACTGATAGTAAAATAAATCCAAACCTATCTATGTAAGTTGTAAGTTGAAGTGTTGGGACGGGTCGCTCTGGAGACCTCTAGGAACAGCGAGGTGTGTCGGCTAATGTAAAGTAAGCATGCCTATAGTAGGTACCCTATACCATTAAAACGAGCAATATTTGTGTGCAACAAGTACCCGGGAGACCTAGCTTCTCTTGGGTTGAAAAAAAGGCAGACATTCAGAGCTCTGCATTTTCATGGGATGGAGTTGCAAAAATGTTTAAAAAACCTCTACTAAGTCATTTATATGCACACGGATCTCATTGTGCCCATTCGATTCATGATGACCCCCTGGATACGGAACACACAACACAACACACAACTGTTTGAAATTCACGGAATCAAAGGAAAGCGGTTATCGCGTGGGATTATTGATTCTTTATAGCTAGTTACATTATTATTATTTAGTTTAATATTATTCGCTGAACTCACGGACTTCTGGAGCTGAAATCTATGGAATCTTTTTTAATTTTTTTTTTAAATTGTTTGCAAAAAGATAAAAAAAAAGATAAAAGATGTTTATTCAGTAAGCCGCACGGGCACTTTTACACGTCAAAAATCTACCAGCGCTTCGCAAGAGACCGCTGCTGAGAAGAAACGCCGCAAGAAACTGAATAAATGAATGAATTTAATCTGAATAGAATTTACAGTCTTCTACTTATAAGACCACGAAAGGACCTATGTAGATATTGTATACCGGCGGTGACGCATGAACAGACAGAACCCAAATATTTATGGCGCGTTTTGAAAATCGGTCCTATAGATATATTAATTAATTTCAATAATATTAAGTAGACGTAGAATGTTGTACTTGTACCTTGGCCCGATTGTCGGGGTGAAAATAATTCAATTCAAATGGTCTTTCTTTGGAAGATCAGAGGCCTGAACGTCTGCCTAATCGATTCTCTTGGTTGCCATGAGAAGTCCCAACATCGGTCCCAGAGGCAGACATGTGCGCATAATACAGCACAATATATTTTTATTTTTATTTTGAAGCGCTGTTAATAGATAACGCCCCGAGGTAACATGCTGGCAGACTATTTTTCCGTGGTACTTCTAATTGATTTTAATCCCAAGTCTACTTTATATACAGTTTTTTGAATCACAAAAATAACAAAAAAAATAATAATACTACAACAGTCAGAGCCCTGGTCTGCCTCTTCGCTTTTTGTGTTTACAGGACGACTGTGATCATCAATCCCAGAGGCAGACATGTGCGCATAATTTAGCACACTTTTTTTACATTTTTGAAAGGCTGTCAATTGACAACGCAGTGCCACCATGTTTTCTTAATGTATACTTATCGCTATTAGTAATGTCTGCCACGTGTGCTGATTATATCGAAATTTTGCTCGACAGCTCCCTAACTATAGAGGCGGTTTACAAACCGAGCGACGATCGTTCTTGCAGGTACTTACTGCGTAATAATATCGAAAACTATACGAGATAGGTACAAAAATATGGGTTCGTGTATTACTTCTACTGTATACTGACTAAAATGTACCGTAATATCTGTATCGCCTTCCGTGTTTTCACTTTTCACCGAGCGGACCCAACGGAAAACCAGCGTTGGCTTCACAGCCAGCACAAGCCTGGGACCGTTTCGCTACACTAGCGCAAAGTACATGTCGTCTCCTTTCCTTTTTTTTTTGTGTGTGTTATTGTTGTGAATAAATTATATACTTACTTACTCGCCACTAAATGCTTTACTAGACCTTAAAGGTAACTATTGTAGAAGTGTATGCTAATCACGCCCAAAGCGCGTGCGCCGTTGCGCAAGCGCAGTCGCGCGCTGCGTGTGCGCCGACCGCCGCCCGCCGCCGCCGCCCGCTCGCGCCCACAAAAATGTACCTCGTTTACTCAGTAACTACTTACATATCATTAATTTGTAAAGCTTGTCTAGTTTAAATCATTATCTGGGCAACACAAATTGGCTCGATACACTCTACGTTTCGGACTCAGGCTACATATTTCAAATTATGTTCGTTAAATACGTATTGACTTTACTGACACAAATGGCTGTGCAACGCAAGGCCGAGTGCATGTTACGATGTTATCTACGATTAGCATAAAGTTCGTGACAAATAGAGGTAACGTTCAATCCGCACACTCTTGTCTTAAATCGTGGAAGTACCTACCTAACAATCAGCAAGGATCAGTTAATACTAAACAAACTGACAGTGAAGTATTAACACGGATTATTATTCCCACTTTCTCAAGCATAAACTTTCACTTAAAACAAACTAAATAAATGATAATTCATAACTAATAAGTAGTTAGGTACAGACTAAGTACATCTAAGTTCCAGGCTTTTATATTTGCTACACTGCTACGTTAAACTCAGCATCGAACGACCAGTTTCCTAAGGTTTCCATGAATCTTCAGATTGCCACCGGCGGGTAAGCCGACGGGCGTGCGAATAAAACGAATGGTTGGTTGCGGTTAGTTCTCCAACGCAGTTTTATGTTTGGCTGAAAACCGGCGGGTATGGTCTTTTAGATGACGCGATGCAGGTCCAACTCTTAAATTGAGACGGTCTTAACGGACAGACAAACCGACCTAAATTTACTCTCTCTAATATTATTTAAGGGTTACGTTTGTTATTATTTGTTACGGAGTTCTAAAACTGTAAGACTGAGTTGTGAGTTTTGTTTTTTGTGTTTTATTGCTGTGTACGGAGTGCGCCGGCGCCGTTACGCAACCGAACGTGCCGTACATGGTTCACTACGGCCCGGAGCGCGCTGCCCGCCGCCCGCGGCCCGCTGCCGCCGCGCCGGCGCTAACACCATGATTATCCACGTACTATGTACTATACCTTCACTTAGTCATTTTAAATGCATGAATATACATTCATGTACATGATTATTAAATAATACAGAATTATAATCAGAGATACTTTTAAAAACATGAACTTCTTTTTCTCTAGTACAGCAGGTAATCATGATTTAACTTAGCTACTTTGTCACACTTCTGGCCTGCAAACAGGCCATCCTATGATACATTATAGTATTCCGCATGGAACCGTACTGTGCCGTGTGCATCTGTGCATACTGCCTCGACTATAAGTGATTCTAGCGTGCTGGTTAATAAATGACGAAGTGAACAAAACTAAGCACAATGTCGAACCTGTAAAGTTAGCGAATGAGTGGCCAGTCGGCAGTGCCCGGCCATGTCGCACAAACAAGAGACATATGTACATTTGAAACAGATCCTTTCTTCAACTTTATTGCAGTAGAAAGGGCTTTATACATATTTTTACACAACTGCCCAAAAAAAGGAGTTAGTTTTCAGGGTTCATGTATGTACGATTCTTTATTCCACCATAACTTCTAAACACCTAAGCTGATTTATAAGTGTGTTGTATTGTATCGTTAGAATCCTTTCACCATGCTCGGGGTTTCTCTGCGTGATAGAATCAGAAATGATGATATCCGCAGGAGAACTAAGGTTACCGACATAGCCCGAAGAATAGCTAAACTGAAGTGGCAGTGGGCGGGGCACATCGCACGCAGGACTGATGGCCGATGGGGTCAGAAGGTTCTTGAGTGCCGGCCGCGGACCGGAAGACGAGCTGTAGGTAGGCCTTCAACCAGATGGAGTGACGACCTTGTAAGGATCGCGGGAACGCGGTGGACGCGAAAAGCACAAGACCGGTCTCAGTGGAGAGCCTTGGGGGAGGCCTATGTCCAACAGTGGACGTCTTTCGGCTGACATGAAGTAGGTATCCTTTGCAAGGTCTTAATGTGACCCTCGCATCGCAATGGATGGAGCAATAATTTTAACGCATTATTAGGATGAGCATGGAGTAGGACAACAAGGGACAGGAAATAATGGAGAAGACTGGAGGAGGTCTACGGCCAACGGGCGTGCTGACTAACGGCCAAACCCTATATTCAAACTGCTGATGGATAAGGCTCACTTCGGGTTAAAATTTGACAATTGCTCATACAAAATGTGTCAAATTTTAATTAAAAGTAAGCAAATCTGTCCGCGGTTTGAATGTTGGGTTCGACTATAAACGTAAATAAGTTTCTGTCAAAAGTATCATTTTTGGTACAAGCTTTTGGTGCTGACTGTACTTTTTTGAACAGTCGTCATCTACTCGTCACGACAATGCTAACGAGCTCTAACACGACGAGTTTATCATGTGTAATTCAGGTCTTCCTATGGCCACCCTGAGTCTCCACCATCAGACCAGCTCGATTGTACTATATTATAGTATTGTCATCAGAACTAAAGGTGTATGCAAATTTTCAGCTTCATCGGAAAGCGAGAAGTGGGTTAAATTTTACTTGCAAGATTTGAACCGTACATACATACATACATACATACATACATACATACATACATACGTAAATACATTTCAAGTTAAATAAAAGCTTGTAAAAGGTAAATAAACTCATATATGACAAGTTCCAGAAAGGAATGAGAAAAAAAAGATGATAACTAACAAGTGTGGTTGCCGGGTTAGAATAGTGCCACTCCATGTCTTCCCGTGGATGTCGTAAGAGGCGACTAAGGGAATAAAGGCTTGTAGTACTGTTAGGCGATGGGCTTGCAACCTGTCACTAATACACTGATAAACATCTTAGCCTAATTGTGCAAAATGTGGTTACAGAATTATCAAATAATTCTGTAGCTCTGCCTACTCCGCTCCTGGAATGAAGGCGTGAGTTTATGTATGTATGGAACTAACATGTTATATCCTTTATTAATGACAAGCATGACACATAATTGACTAATCATCATTTTAATAGTGATAATGACATGTAAACTAAACATATTATTAAATAATAAATTTGACAACAACTTATTTAAGAGTGCTTGGTAATTCTGTAGCTCTGCCTACCCCACTCTGGGAATGAAGGCGTGAGTGTATGTATGTATGTATGTAATAAATTTGACTATCTCAAGAATATATGAATACTCGTACTTAAAGTAGCATTCATAAACGGGTTTACCTGTAAAACGTGATAAACACTAGGAAATACATTGATGAAACGTTTAATAACACATTACGTGTATTAACTTTTTGATATATGCGACACAATAAAAAAAGACCGGAGAGGTTCCACCGAGGGATTCGTACAAACGTACGCATAAAAGTGCCAACAGTTAGGTACTACATAGGTACACCACAATTATTAGGTACCTACCTATAAATCTGTTTAAGCTTGTGCCAATGAAGCCTTTTCGTACGAGACCCCACATGACACGGTTAACTCAATTCAAAATTTGCTTTTGTAAAGCAAAAATACAGATTTGGTTAACTAAGGGTACATTTTTAATAGGTGCATTTTTTTTATATTTGGTTCGATTGTTAATCAATAACAGTTGTTGTGTTATTTTTACTCTAGCTTAAAAACATTTTTGTTATTTTGCTTATTCAATGATCTCACTAATTTAATGACGTGCGAGGAGAGCAGCGTGTTGTAAAAAAGTTTTGTGTTGAGGTTTGTATAAAGTGATTTTCTAGTATTGAGAACGAAAAAATTGGATAATTTGCAAAAAAAACTGATTTTATTGCTGTAATATATTGTACTCGTAATACGGAACAAAATCATATGGTTAAAATTTGTGCGCCGATAAAAATAATTCCCTGTAGAACTGTTCACATTGATTGTTGATTGTTTGACAGTTTTTACAAATTAATTTATTACGTCATTTTGACACAGTTCTATGGTGGGTCAGAGTTATATTTCAGTGATAGAGCATAACATTTGCTGCAATTAAATAAGATATGACCAAAATATTAATCTGTGATGTTTATTACAATCACGACTCAATCTTCTACTCTTGTTATTTACGAGAAAAAATATGAACAATAGGTCTAGATACTTACTGTTAATATTTTCGCAAGATTGTGCAGGGTCACGGTGCCTTACTCGGTCAAGGCAGACGTTTAACACCCGCTTCCATTATAAAGACACGCAGTATTTATAACAGAAACTTAAAGGAATTCGCGTCAAAGACAAAATTACACTAATTGTCCTACTGACTTACCTCCTGCTAGCCTCGTTTTGCCTTCCCGGTATCTTATTAGTCTTATTACGGAACAATCGGTGAACACATTATGGAACCGGTTTTTCTTTGAATGTTTACTTGGACTTTCACCTTAGGGAAGAGTATATAATATACTCTTTTCGATTTTTCCTTAAGTAGGTATAGTTGATATTCATAGAATGCAATTAGGTACCTTGTCTAATGGTAAGATATCTGAATCAAGGAAAAGGTTCCATATAATTGAAGTCAATGATTCAATTATTTCCATGTAGCGTTACAGAACTGTAAGACATTCTCTCACTCTCTACGAGCCCAAATGCAAAAGAGTTCGTCAAGTCATAGATTGTTAAGTATATGAGAATCTTATATCAACTCGTTTTATTTCTAGAAAGGCATTAGCAGCAAACGATTTATACAATATTATACTCCATAAATACAACGTTGCTTTTACACTATTGCACAATAAATACATTATAAGAAAAAAAATCCTAGATATATTAATTCATATTATGGTTTCGCAAAACAGTTCGGCAGGTTCTTAATTGATGCAAAATAGTTCGTACATGCCTAGCGTTAAGCCTCTTTAATTTTATTACTCAAAAAAATAAACAAGATTCAAATAAATTAGGAACCCATTGTCATTTAACATGTCAAAGGGTATATATAAGTACAAACTCCAAGTATTTTTTCATTATTATAAGTAATTAATTAGAGCAACATGGGCCGCGGAAAACCAGTCACAGAAGAAGTCAGGAAAATTATAATTTCCAGTAGTGAGAGTGGAAAATCTACCAACCAAATCGCCAGAGATTTATTACTGCCAAGATCTACTGTCCATTCAATCATCCAGCATCCCAAGAAACACGGCACAATTTCGTGTTTGAAGAAGTCGGTTCGACCGCGTATGACGAGTGCAGCTGAAAACCGGGTTTTAAAGAAAATTATCAAACAAAACCGCCTTGCTCGTTCCGGGGAACTTACCGTAAAATGGCGTGATATGATCCAGAAAGACGTTTCAGTGGATACCTGCAAAAGGGTTCTCAAAAGAATGGGATATGGTTTTTATACGGCCAAGGAAAAACCTTTACTAACGGAGTTACAGAAAAAGAAGAGGCTGAAATTCGCTCGCGAGCACTCAAACTGGACTACTGATCAATGGCGTCAAATAATATGGAGTGATGAATCAAAATTCGAAGTAACTGTCGGCAATGAACGAAAAAAAATCATTCGAAAGAAAGACGAAGCATTCATCAAAGACTGCATTAAGAGAAAAGTGAAGTTTCCTGGGTCTGTGATGATATGAAATACCAGGACATTTTGAAAACAAGTTTAATTCCATCTATTCCAAGCTTGAAATATGAAAATGTCTACACTTTTCAACAAGACGGGGCTTCTTGCCATACTGCGAAGACCACGAAGACTTGGCTCGAGTCTAAAGGAATCCCCACTATGGAGTGGCCGTCGAATAGTCCAGATTTGTCACCCATTGAAACACTGTGGTGGAAAATGAAAAAAATATTACGCAAGTTTCCATCGAGGTCAAAATGTGATTTAAAAGAGAAAATTGTCGCTGTCTGGGAGTCTATAACCCCAAAAGAGTGTGAAGAGTTGGTAGCGACGATGCCATTGAGGATCAAGGCTGTTCTTAAGAGTAAAGGCGAGACAACTAAGTGGTAGGCATTTTGCATACTCAAGATCGATAGCCGAACTATTATGCGTTGTCATTGATAGAAGAATTGTATTTTTTTTATTACAATACAGAGATATTTTTTGGTTGTATTATATAGGAAATAAACTTGATTAATTTTACAATACTTTTTTCACATCAGCAGCTCAAACAAGCAGGTTTTGCTGCTTAAAAACAGTGAGCAAAATTCAATTTTGCTGCGAGCGAGAGGCAAAGTAGCTTTTTAATTTATTTTTTTAAATGCCGTGAGTAGTTTTGGGGCTACTCACAACATTCGAAAAAATTGAACTTCACTTTGTTCTGTCACTTTCACTTCGATAGGAAAAAAGCGAGAGATAGAAACCACTATTGATTCGAAGTTCGATTTTCAAATTCCACACATAGTAGGCCCAAAAAGAAACGCACGTTCGGATGCACACATAACCGTAAAATTGCAAATAAAACTATCTGTTAAAGTTTGAAATGCGTTTATATAACTATTTTATACAGTAGGTACAATCATTTTTTTTTATTTAATGTTTTGAAGACAAAATTAATGAAAAATAAGAAGATTATCATGTCATGTATCTACATAATTTTGTTATCGTTTTAACAATCTTTAATTTCGTGAGATAAACCGCGGGGGCAGTTTCAGAACGCATTTTAAAAATAGCGGGATTATTGTAGCCAATAGCCATAGACAAGGCCTAGTTAGGTTTTATTTAAAGCCACAGACTACATAAAGCTGTATAAAGTTGTGTTTGCACTACGGCATTATCAAGTTGAGTGACAGGTTTTATCTGTTTCATGTTTATTTTTTCCACTTTTGTTTTATTAGTATTTTGCAAAAATGCTTGTGATTGATGCTTATGCGATCGTGTCGTTATTTAGTCGTGTATTCACCAAATGGTCACAACGGAAGACCTGCGTTGGCCCTACCAGCTTCACGCTGTGTTGTTCTCGCTGCTGAGGTGAAAAGTTGTATGTCTCACACGAGACCAAAGTTTTTTACGTCTCGTATCTTTGAATCCCTTGCTACGCTCAGGATTCTAACCTAGAATCACTCGCTACGCTCGTGATTCAATAATAGAATCCTTCGCTTAGGCACTGGTCCCACCGCCGGCTACAGACTATAAGCTAGTAGAACTATAAACTACAAAAGAGTGGGCGAGCGGCGAGAAGCGAGTAAAGTTTTGATAGTTTTGACGCTCGGCTATAAAGCTGAGTACCGCTGAGCTAGTTTTATAGTCGATAGCTTTTACCGCTGCGGTCAACTAGTAAACAGCGGTCCCACCGCCAGATGTCGGCGAGCTCGGCGAGCAACTAGTAAAATTATGTACTAGAAACAGTTGACAATCGGCGGGAGGCTAGTAAAAATTCTATGGGATTATCGCTTACTCGCCGGGCGGTGGGAGAGTGTCCTCGCCGGCGGTGTGAACAGCCAGCTATAAACTATAAATATATATCTCTCACTTTTATTTACACGAAAACGATTATCTTTTGTTCGTTTCTTGAGCTAGAAAATAGCCGATAGCTCATAGCTTACTCGCTCGCGGTGGGACCAGTGCCTTACTCGGGATTCAAAATCATCACTCGCAGCAAAAACCAACTTTGCTCTCTTGTTTAACAAATAACTATTTTTTATTTCTTGCTCCCATGCTATTAAAATTACTAACTAGATTTGACTTTGAAAAAAAGTTACTTTCAATTTTAAATAGTAGCCGAACTCTTTTGCATTGGGGCTCGTAGTCTCGTTCAGACTTTTCTACAGGGTGAAAAAGGTTTGTTTATGGTGAAATTGAAATAGAATCAGATATAATTATTTAAACATGTATGTGGTATACCACACCCACTATACAGGCTGGTCCAAAGACTGACGTCTAAAAAAAAAATTTAGATGCCTCACATCCGGGGCTATCCGAATATACCCCATGTATGTTGGCCGATTTTTTGTTGTTTTCGAGTAATTAATTTTTAAAGATTTTTTCAAGAATATTCGGGCCGAGCCGTTTATTAACATGTAACTTTTTTTGGTTACGTTTTTTCTGGATGTTTTATTTTGCGACATTATGCTCACAAACTGTACTTTCACACATACAATAATCAGCTTCCCAACCTTAACGCAAGTTACAATAAAATTGACCGAAAGTGAAAGTTTTACCTTTGAGCAAATCGAAGTATGATTTTGTAAATTAAAAAAAACCTAAAAATCTTAGAATTCAAAGATCAGAAATAATTTTAAAAACTTGGCCAGTCTTTAAACTTTCAGAATAATACAAAAAAAGTGACACTTAATAGGTCATAATTTGCTGGATTCGACTTTCAAACGTACTAAGGTAGAATGTGTAATAAAGAGTCTGTAACATAAAAACTGTTTTTTATTTGGTCGAACCTAATTTGGTACTGGCCATCAATAAAGCCATGTATTTTTATGAACAAATAAATTTGTTCTTCCTTTGTCTTAAGAAAGGAATCACGTCTTTTATTGTGAAATAACTAATAGTTACTTCTGCTCTCGTTACGTTTAATTTCTGAATTCTTCTCGCTTTGTTAACTGGACTCAGAGGATCCAGATAGAAGGGATGAAGTCTTGGCAGAAATCCAAAGAGACCCGTCTACAAGTTCAAGGAGGATTAATAACAGAACTGGAAGCTATGCAAGCAAGCTAAGACCAGAAGTCATTTTAAGACCTCATCCCTCCTATCTGGATCCACTCTGGGAACTCCTTCTTGAGTTGGATGGCCAGGATCACGTCCAGCCATCAGTGTAAAATGTGTGTTTATGAATACTCTGTGGTCCGGGTAATGCTGCCGTGGGTGCTCCAATTGTTGCCGGTACAGCCTTGCCGCTAAATGTCCATTACCTTGAGCTGCACCATAATAATTATGCATCTCTGCATAATCACTAAGAGTGTAGTTCATGTTGCTACACGAAATTAAATTCAATCACTAGGCTAAGTTCAAAAGTCCAAAACACAAGCACAGGTCGGTCGTAAGGCAAATCAATCAGAGTCCAGTTAACAAAGCGAGAAGAATTCAGAAATTAAACGTAACGAGAGCAGAAGTAACTATTAGTTATTTCACAATAAAAGACGTGATTCCTTTCTTAAGACAAAGGAAGAACAAATTTATTTGTTCATAAAAATACATGGCTTTATTGATGGCCAGTACCAAATTAGGTCCGACCAAATAAAAAACAGTTTTTATGTTACAGACTCTTTATTACACATTCTACCTTAGTACGTTTGAAAGTCGAATCCAGCAAATTATGACCTATTAAGTGTCACTTTTTTTGTATTATTCTGAAAGTTTAAAGACTGGCCAAGTTTTTAAAATTATTTCTGATCTTTGAATTCTAAGATTTTTAGGTTTTTTTTAATTTACAAAATCATACTTCGATTTGCTCAAAGGTAAAACTTTCACTTTCGGTCAATTTTATTGTAACTTGCGTTAAGGTTGGGAAGCTGATTATTGTATGTGTGAAAGTACAGTTTGTGAGCATAATGTCGCAAAATAAAACATCCAGAAAAAACGTAATCAAAAAAAGTTACATGTTAATAAACGGCTCGGCCCGAAAATTCTTGAAAAAATCTTTAAAAATGAATTACTCGAAAACAACAAAAAATCGGCCAACATACATGGGGTACATTCGGATAGCCCCGGATGTGAGGCATCAAAATTTTTTTTTTAGACGTCAGACTTTGGACCACCCTGTATACTTTGTTGATATTTTGAAACTTTCTAACTTCACGCCGTTCCTGGCAGCCGACTTTAGGAAGTCCAGTAAAGTGACCGTGTGACGTCGTTGTCGTTAGATATATATATAAATATAAATACGTTTATATGTAAGTACACTCGGAGTCAGAAGCGACTGTACAGTTTGGTACCCTGTCGCAATAACGCATAAAAGTAAGAGTGGTTTGAATTTAGTACATCAATAGCTGCGCTGCGACAAGGTACTAAAATGTACTAAGTTACAGCCCGTTCACACAGAGTCTCCGTATTTACGGTACCCGTTTTAACGGATACAACAAAAAATGATGCTTTGTTCACACATAGGCACCGTATAGCGTTCAACGTGTCCGTCATTAACTGAGAGCCCGTTCACATATTCTCCGTAATTTGTTTGTCTAGCTGCACCGCTCCCCCCGCCCCGCAGTAAAAACGTACGGATACATGACGGATACGTATTCCGTTCATCCAGTATTCGATAACAAAACGGAATGTCATAATTAACAGCCCGTTCACACAGTCTCCGTATTTACGGTACCCGTTTTAACGGATACAACAAAAAATGATGCTTTGTTCACACATAGGCACCGTATAGCGTTCAACGTATCCGTCATTAACTGAGAGCTCGTTCACATATGCTCCGTACCGCACCCCACACACAGTTTATATCCAGTAAAAACGTACGGATACATGACGGATACGTATTCCGTTCATCCAGTATTCGATAACAAAACGGAATGTCATAATTTAGCGGACCGACATTTTTTACTGTATACTGAATACTGTGTCATATGTGAAGTCGCTCATACAACTCCATACGCCATCAATGAAAAAACGTATACGATAAAACGGGTACCGTAAATACGGAGACTCTGTGTGAACGGGCTGTTAGTGGTACTAAGGTGCTACTTCTGAGTTCGACTGTACACTACGTCCCAGTTGTACTCATTAACATTATTTAATAGGACATTGAACTTTTAATTTGGCCACGTATTCCACGCACGGCGTCCTCAGCGTTTAAATTTTGATGTTTCTATCACTCGGTCACACATCTGACGTCACACACAATCTTCCGCTCGTTATCTTGCCCAGTGCTTGTGACGATATTCTGGTCTATGATATACAAATGGATGTTAACAACTGTATTCAAAAGGGAGTAAACTTTTTGGTTTGCAATTGTTCTATTGAAGCAGCTTAAAAAATCAGCGGTTTAGTCAATTTGTCTCAATACATACTTTCCCGTGTGGTTGCCGGATTAGAATAGTGCCACCCCATGTCTTCCCGTGGATGTCGTAAGAGGCCACTAAGGGAATAAAGGCTTGTAATACTGTTAGGCGATGAACTTATTTTCGTGAAGGTTAAAAAGGACACAACTTGAATTTATCTAGGGTTCCTTGTTAACTACGGAACCTTAAAACTGAGCTAAAAATATATCTATTACTCATCATAATAATTAAGTTTAAAATTACGAAAATGACTCATTTTGATCAATTCAGCGTTTTCAGAGGCTATAAATATTAACGGCCTGGACACCGAATGGCTGCGGTCTGAGACCCATCGATATTTGCACCTTTAATACTACAATGCGCGTCTGTCTATCTGACGGTTTGTATGTCACACTTATTTTTTCTCAGAAACTATCACCTATATCAGAAACAAAACTGAAATGTTGTATCCATACTTATACCGCGCACTCGAATCAATGATACAATAAGTAACTAAAAATATATTTCGGATAGGTATTGTTCGATTTTGCTTTCTTTGAGTGATACCAATATCCCTTTAACTTGAAAAAACCGATGGATTGGTTTTTTAAGCGCTATTTATAAAGGTTTCCATTATAAATAGCCGTTTGATTGGTTTTATAGGCGCTATTTATAAGGGTTACCCTTAATTATATTTGGTTATGCAATAAGAGAGAGATATCAACTTACAGCTGACGATTCTTTAGGTTTTCCTTATGTGAATGGTTAGTTAAACAAATAACTAAGTCATACAGGGTGTCCCAGAAATAGCACGTCACAGTGACACTAGAGATTCCCCAGCCTCAGACAAACCAAACCAGCCTAACATGACCTCAGTAAAAGTTGCACCGTTTTCGAGTTATACCAATTTAAAGATTTTTCCAATTTTTCACCTCTTTTGACATTGTAAGTGCTCGCATTTACTGGGATAGCTTTAGAATTTAGTTTTTTTTATTTGTGCGCGTTTATGAATAGTTTATTAAGGTGATAGAAGCATTATTATGTCAATAACTAATGTAAAAGTTGGAAAAATACTGTAATGAACTTGACTTAAATTATCATCAACATAGTAATTTAAACTTTGAGCACCTGCCATTACTTTTTTTTATTATAAACAAAATGAGCAAATAACTTTAAAAACATGCGTATTTTATGCCAATTCTAAAATGGAATGACACATGATATCTTAATGCATAAAAGTAGGAATTCGTATGACATTTGCCAATATGGATCCTCGGAAATCAATGCTAATCATCTAAAAAATTATCTTGTACTCTACGATATCTCATTTGTTTGTGCTCCTTTGAAGAATATGATTGATTTTTGCTTGACCTTGGTTCAAAGATAATAGAAAACGGGTTTAATTTTCATTAGTTTTTTACAGTAAATGTTCGAATTGTTTCCCTCCGACTCTAAGGCACAAATGGCATCTTCGAATAAAATTTCGGTTTAATTTTCGTAAACTGGTTTCCGATATGCATCGGGCTGCATTGAAGACACGTCGCCGTAGTTCCTCTTCCTAACTTCGTACCTAACTAAAAAGTCGGCTATTAAAACGAGGTTTAATCCCGGCAACCAAACTAACAAATGAAACGCGTTTAGCCGCTTTGCAAGTTTATCATGTAAATAATTGTAGGATAGTTATTAATTTATTGCAGTTGTAGCCCTGTGACCCAAACTACTCATAGTTCGTTACCATGCGTTTCGTGCTATACTCGTTGATTAATATTAAACCTCGTTTTAATAGCCGACTTTTTAGTTAGGTACGAAGTTAGGAAAAGGAACTACGGCGACGTGTCTTCAATGCAGCCTGAGACATATCGGAAACCAGTTTACGAAAATTAAACCGAAATTTTATTCGAAGATGCCATTTGTGCCTTAGAGTCGGAGGGAAACAATTCGAACATTTACCGTAAAAACTAATGAAAATTAAACCCGTTTTCTATTATCTTTGAACCAAGGTCAAGCAAAAATCAATCATATTCTTCAAAGGAGCACAAACAAATGAGATATCGTAGAGTACAAGATAATTTTTTAGATGATTAGCATTGATTTACGAGGATCCATATTGGCAAATGTCATACGAATTCCTACTTTTATGCATTAAGATATCATGTGTCATTCCATTTTAGAATTGGCATAAAATACGCATGTTTTTAAAGTTATTTGTTCATTTTGTTTATAATAAAAAAAAGTAATGGCAGGTGCTCAAAGTTTAAATTACTATGTTGATGATAATTTAAGTCAAGTTCATTACAGTATTTTTCCAACTTTTACATTAGTTATTGACATAATAATGCTTCTATCACCTTAATAAACTATTCATAAACGCGCACAAATAAAAAAAAACTAAATTCTAAAGCTATCCCAGTAAATGCGAGCACTTACAATATCAAAAGAGGTGAAAAATTGGAAAAATCTTTAAATTGGTATAACTCGAAAACGGTGCAACTTTTACTGAGGTCATGTTAGGCTGGTTTGGTTTGTCTGAGGCTGGGGAATCTCCAGTGTCACTAACGTGCTATTTCTGGGACACCCTGTATATTTCTTCCAAATGGGTTATTCTTTTAATGGGTACTTATAGGTACTTCGAGAGGTAAGTCTATTGAAGGCTTTTACCGGGAATGGTCGGGTCCCTGGAAAAAACGAATCGAATCCTAATCGTAATATAATAATACCAAGTGTGCGACGGTCGGCGCCGTCGGTGCCCGAGTCCGACTCGCACTTGACCGGTTCGTTGTCACGATCTGTCTCCTGTGGTTCTCGTGCCCAGTGGAATTTCGAGAGAAGACTGCGCAAGGCCGGGCGGGATTAGTCCGGGTGGCCACCTTCGCATACATGTCGCGTCACTTTAGCCCCGTCAGATCTTCATAGGACCACAAAAAGCGCTGAGGCGGCAGCAAAGGCGGTCTAAAATAGAAAACAAATAATATATCGTGGCTCTGCACTGCTCTCCTGACTTCCGGAAACTAACAAAATCTATGAATTTGATAAAGGTACGCACCCGACGCTGCCATACAGCCTACATCAATCGTATACTTTTTGATTTCTGTGATCTTTAACGTTCGCAAAAAGCATCTTGATTAGGCCCACAGGTCGTACATGGTCGCGCCGACGAAGCGAGCGGAGCGGGAGCAAAAACACGTGCCAGCCGGCGGGCGGGCGCGCGGGGCGCGGGGCGCGGTAGATACTGATCGTGATCGATATATCCACTGAGTGCGACTGTGCCATGTCCACTCGGCAATCAGGTGATTGCGCAATCGCAAACCTCAGAAGTCTTGCAACCAACCTGTTGCTCTAATTTATACTAATAGTAGCTGACGAATCAACTCGGTCATTCGAAGGGTTTATGGGTCTCGGAGCGACATAACTGATTTCTTCTTGTCTGTAAACTAGACGTCATACGTACACCAACAAATAAATTGACATAATTAGCATATTTTAACTTCGTCAATATTAACTAAAATGAGCTATATTAGCTAAAATGAATCTACCATATTGCCTTAATTTTAGATACGTGTTTTCGTTTTAACTTTGTTTTAAATCGACCGCCTGTTAGCATGTTCTTAAATATCGAGTAAAATAGAGCGCCTGGTAGCGCAAGCGCGGGCGCGGGCGGGCGGCGGCGGCGCCCGCTGCATGGCGGGGCGACAGTTGGCATCGGATGAATTAATTCACTTGGCTCAGATCTATCCTAGGACAAACTGAGCTAATTAGCCCGGGAGCCACCAGCAACCCCCTGGTGGCTAGGAAGAGGGGTATTCAAAGTTACACGCTGCACTTCAGGAAAAAATTGTCGGCTTCAGATTACCTATCACCTCGAGTGTGGTGTCATTTTCTGATAGGAGTAGATTCAGATTCAGATTTTATTACTCAATATAAAACAGAATATTTTACAGGGCATGTCAAATTATATGCAGTTACATCGAGGTCATAAGAAATACAATTAAATAATAAGAGTAAAAGTCAACACAATTACAGAGTACATAAAAAAAATAAAAGTCAATCTTATTTATAAGTCAAGTTCCATATACTCATTCACCGAATAGACTGGGTTATCCAACAAAAGATTCCTAAGCCGGCGCCTCAACATTTCGTCAGATGGTTCGCTTTGAGTTCGGCGGTTAGAAGCTCGTAGCAGGTGGGACCGATGACGTGCGTGTTCTTACCTGCAAGTTCCATGCGACGAGGAATAATTCTCAAACGCCCTGTGTGGCTGAGTTGTTTGCCGACGACGTTTACTATTGCAAACGAAGAAATATTTGATGGGACAAACATAATAATTTCGAATATGTAAAGTGAATAGTGCGTCATTATGCGGTGTGCTGTGAAAATGCCTCGACAAGTATTGACTTCGCCCCTATTAGCGTACGTACGGCACGTTTCTGCATCAGCATTACCCTGTTACCCATAAGAGTGAAAATGTGCATAATAGATCCGTCTTAGAGCTTCGTCAGATATAAGCAAGTTCAGCTTACGCAACGCAAACACCGCACTACTCAATCTACCACACAACAGGTCAACATGGTACTTCCAATTAAGATTCGAGTCCAGAGTGAATCCGAGGAACCTACACTGATCGGACTGTTTGCAACGCACGGAGGAACAGGAACACTACGCCCCGAGAAAATCATGACATTTGGTTTTGTGATATTCAGGAGCAAAGCGTTACACTTAAACCACTTCTGCAGTTGATCACATGCGTCATGAATTTTCCCAGCGAGCTGGTCATATGTGCGCGCGCCAACTATGACCGTTAGGTCGTCTGCGAGCTGCACAGAAACGCCGGCCGTGATGTTGGTCGGTAAATCATTGACGTAAGCCAGAAATAGGGTGTTTCCCTAGGCGGATCCTTGAGGGATCCCTATTCTCACGGTCCCGACATCAGATTCGAGACTCCTCTTGCCGCCCGCAGACAATTAATCAGCTCGTAGTTTATTACGTATAAACATAGATATGGCTTGCCGTGTGGTTGCCGGCTTAGAATAGTACCACTCCATGTCTTCCCGTGGAAGTCGTAAGAGGCGACTAAGGGAATAAAGGCTTGTAGTACTGTTAGGCGATGGGCTTGCTACCTGTCACTAATATAGACTGTTAAACATCTTAGCCTAATTGTGCAAATTGTGGTTACAGAGTTATTAACAAGTTTTTATAGTTGTTGGTAATTCTGTAGCTCTGCCTACCTCACTCTGAGAATGAAGGCGTGAAGGTATGTATGTATGTATAGATATGGCTTTCATTTGATTTGTTAGATGGCTTTGCTTTATCTCTTTCAACGCACAATATTTTATAATATACCTACATAGTCTACATACAACATCATATTTACAAAAAATATGGTAGAAAAGCCCAATTTATGCAGATTTAAAAACATCTAGACACAATACATCTAGGCAGCGTGTGCAGCCAAGTTCACGCAATAGGAACTGGAGAGCGCAGCCGTTTGTTATTTACACGAACCGTACGGCGCCACTTTTGACGCCTATATTTTTAATTTATACTATTTACTAGCTTTCCGCCCGCGACTTCGTCCGCGGAGAATCATTATTTTGGTTATACGTAAAAAAAGGACAGTTCTTTTCAAGTTTCAAATGTTTTTTCGCACGGCTATTGAAGATCACTACCATCTAACGATATCTACTATCGACTATTGATTGAGCACTTCTTTGTATACCACGTTGGTGGTAGTACAATAACCAGGCTGCTGCATGAACTAACTCTGGAACAGGCCACGTAAAACTGCCCGTGTGAGAAGCAATCCTCCCTTAAGTCGATGCCCGCCACCTTTAATGACTGACCCTTAGATTTGTTTATGGTTATAGCAAAGCAGACTTTAAGGGGGAATTGCAGTCGCTTAAATTCAAATGCGTAATCAGAGGGTATAAGTGGTATTCGTGGTATGAATACCGATTCACTCCGAGCACATCCGGTAAATACAGTAGCCTCAATAACATTTTTGTGAAGGGCTTTTACTCGCAGTCTTGTTCCGTTGCAAAGCTTAGGGGGGTTAAGGTTACGCAATAGCATGAGAGGGGTACCAACTTTAAGGAGGAGTTTGTGAGAAGGGAGACCAGGTGGGTTGACACTATTAAGGAACTCAACAGGATAGTGAACAGCCTCATCGGTTTGTAAGACTGAATCTACCGACTTTTATTCCATTTCTGACCCTTCAAAGGACTTGAGGAGGATATCATTAATTAATGGTGGCAGTTTACATTGTTCTTGGGAGTCAGTATAGCGCGTTCACACAGCCAATCCATCGAATTCATTTGTAAATTAGAAATATCAGGATAAATTTTAGATATTAATTCTGTTATTGTTGAAACTACTGTGGCCAGCTGAGTAGGGATACATATTTTTCCATTCGATTCGGGATAATCTCCGTTTCCTATTTTGAGCAGGAGTTCAGAAAACTCTCCAGCAAAGACGTCGCCCCTTAAATGAACTCTCATATTTCTCCTAAGGGAGAGTTTTTTTGATATTGTGCCACAGATGTGAGGATTTAAAACATGCTTTAACCTCGTCAGCCCGAGTTCCTCTAGCTACTACAGGAAGAGTCTGACGAAAATCCCCAGCCAACAACACAGTAACTCCACCCATCACTCCATCATTACCTCTGATATCTTTAAGGGTCCTACTTAGTGCTTCAACTCCGCTCTTATGTGCCATACTGCTCTCATCCCATACAATAAGTGTACACTCCCGAAGAACTTGGGCCATTTCACTCTGTTTAGAGATATTGCATAGAGGGGTTTCAACTCGGGTGAGATTGAGCGGGAGTTTAAAAGCAGCGTGAGCTGTTTTACCACCTTCCAGTAGGGTAGCAGCGATGCCAGACGATGCAACATCTAAGGCAATGCGCCGACCAACTCTTACTTTTGCCAAAAGTAAGTTTATTAAAAATGTTTTGCCGGTGCCCCCAGGTGCATCTAGGAAAAACAATACTCCTAAGCCTAATTCAATGCAGTTTAAAATCTCACTATAGACAGATAGTTGTTCTTCTGTAAGGGAAGTCGTACTGTTAGATACCACTTGCATCAAAGCATTTGTGTCGTAGTTTATTTCCTTCAGATAGTTTACGTTATCCAAAAACTTTTCACGCCTGTTTGGTTGGGGCAAACCATATTTTGGTAGAGCATGTCCTCCTAAAGTAAGAACGGCGTCCTCAATCTGTATCAGGCACTCATTATGTAGGTCATCTAACATTTCTTCTGCATTGCAATGTTATTTTTCCTCCGTTTTCCGTCTGATGTCTTCCGATAAATTATCTTTAAACTTTTCCCAGAGACTTAACGGGTCGGAGAGATGACAGAATACTAACATTACCGTAAATAGCTCTCGTAGTTTAAATGGCGAATCACTCAGTGCGGCTTCCTCTAATGTAGTGTCCCAGTGTACACACAATGTATGTGTGGTAGGCACTTACAATTTTTATTGAGTGTGTATTACTATGGTCGCTATAAATTAAGTATTATTGGCATTAAAGCGCATTTCTACGAAGTTTCAAGTAAATTTGACCATAAGAGTTTTTTTCCCATACATTCTTTGCAGCCCCCTTTCATCCCTCTAGGGGTTGACTTTTAGTAATCACTGAAATAAGTGTCTCATTATTTGCATTGAAGAGAATTTCTACCAAGTTTCAAGTAAATTTGATCATAGAAATATTGTATCTAGACAAACTTTGCAACTCCCTTTCATCCCTCTATGGGTTGAATTTTAATAATCGCTGAAATAACAGCCTCATTATTTGCATTGAAGAGCATTTTTACCTAGTATCAAGTAAATTTGACCATAAAATATTTTTTTCCCATACAAACTTTGCAACCCCCTTTCATCCCTTTAGGGGTTGAATTTTAGTAATCGCTGAAATACGTGTCTCATTATTTGCAATGAAGAGCATTTGTCCGAAGTTTCAAGTAAATTGGACAGTAAATATATTTTTTCCCATACAAATTTTGCAACCCCCTTTCATCCCTTTAGGGGTTGAGTTTTAGTAATCGCTGGAATACGTGTCTCATTATTTGCAATGGAGAGCATTTGTACTAAGTTTCAAGTAAATTGGACAATAAAAATATTTTTTCCCATACAAACTTTGCAACCCCCTTTCATCCCTTTGGGGGTTGAATTCCGAAAAATCCTTTCTTAGTGGATCTCTACATCATAAAAAGAAAGTACTGTCCAAGTTTCATATTTATAGCATTAGTAGTTTTGGCTGGGCGATGATGAGTCACCCGGGACATTGCCTTTTATATACAGTGTCTCTGACCTTGGGGCTTTAATTTCAACGATCGATTCTACTCGCTAAACTGAACTACTTTTGTTCTGCAACATGAAAAAATAACTTAAATTTAGATAACTAATTGATGTTAAAGTCTAATTGTAAAATCAGTGTATTACATACTGGCCATGTAATCACTATCTCATGGTACGGGGGTGACATTACCTTGGTACGAGGGCTAAAGGAAAATGGAGAATTGGATCGCGTACATTGAAAATTAGATTTAACTTGTATGATAAAAAATAAATTTAAACTGAACATATTTTTAACAACTTACAGAACAAAAAAAGTTTAGTTTCAGGAGTAGAATTGATCTATGCATTTAAAGCCCCAAGGTCAGAGGCACCCTGTATATAGATTTAAGACGTGTGGAATAAATAAAAATACCCGCGAGGCATCGCGACTCGCGACCTAAGACAGCGGGCGGAACCAACCGAGACGAGAACTCGCCGCGCAGCATATCTACCACCTCGAGTGTAGTGTTATTTTTTAAAAAATCGGGTATACTTACTTAAGCACTTAATTTTTGAGACATTAATTATACCGTTTTCTAGAAAAAAAGTAAAAAATTGACTAAAATATCAAAATTGGTTTTCGATTATTTTTATTAAAATAAGTAAGTACTAAAGTTTCCAAAGAGTAAAAATTAAATTTTTAAGAACATTTATTCAGCTAGATTCAGCTTGAAAAAAAAAAAAAATATTTACAGTTATCATACAACGTCTATCTGAAAAAAATATCGAACTTCCAACTCAAAGCCTCTCTTTCTTTAAGGAATTGTATAATTTTGATGTACATATTACTTAAAATTTAAAAAGTTAAACAACAATGTACTTAAAAACTAGCTCTTTTTAGGGTTCCGGTAGTCAAATTACGAACACTTATCATTTTGCCATGTCCATATTGTCGAGGCTCATTAATTCCGACTCACTTTCAAACGACTTCATTTATCATACATTGTTAAAATAATTTATCTACATTTTATATAACACTTACATAATTAATGAAACAATCGTTCGTATTTCGTCGAAATATTTTTTTGGAAAAGCACGAGTTGTTTTAAATAATCGGTTGTTGTTTTTTACGCACAAGACATTTATATTTATGCAAACAGGGCAAAAACTCGGTACCCATAGTACAGCCTAGTTTTTCTGATAATGG
This sequence comes from Acleris emargana, assembly GCA_927399475.2. NCBI lineage: Eukaryota > Metazoa > Arthropoda > Insecta > Lepidoptera > Tortricidae > Acleris > Acleris emargana. The sequence goes on from OV656835.1 coordinate 35,571,851, forward strand.
TAAAACATGGCTTGTAAAACTTTGTTGCACCGTCTAGGTATACGTTAAATCGATGATGAGGTTATCAATATTTAGTTTTAATAAGTTGGCTACGGTTGAAAGCATCAAACAAAACGTTGAGTTAGTCTCGATCACGACCAAGTGGAAAATAATGTTGAATAAAATGTATTAATACATGGCGTATGTATGATGGCGCGCCTGGTGCTGCTGTGCTCACCAACCGGAGCGAGCCTAGACTACTCTCCGGTCAGTGGTCTCACTTACTCACTCACTCACTCCGACCAATCCACTAAAGGCTGAGCCACTCCGGATGCGTGCGCGTAGACGTGCTCGTGAATATGAATTCTCATACAATATGTCACACTGCTTGCGTGACGTACGCGTGCACGTGCCCGTACCGCGTGTCGCACGCATTGCATTGCAGCTCTCACGAGACAAACCAGCTGCGTGCTGCGTACACGCGTGCACAGTGCTGAGCGGCATTGATGCGTGCATTGATGGATGACGTTGTTTCTAATGGGAATTGGCTTTGAGACGGCGAACCGGACAAGTCCAAGCTGTGCTCGTCTATTTACAACTGTCCTGGTACACATGGTGATTTTGAACATCGAATCGAATTAAAAGATAACCCTATTGAAATTGTGCGACAATATGAATGCATATGTATAAGGCAAATATGAAGGCATAGGTGGTGATATGTACAAGCAGTGATATCAAGAACCCATACTCCGACGTCAAACTTGCAAATAACGGCTGAAACGTCTACGCGCGCGTCGCCATTGTGGCTTGAATTTAAAAGCAAAACTGCAGAGGCCATCTCTTTCAATTCAATCTACTAAACCGAGGGAAAGAGACGGGGAATTGTCAATTCGAGCTTCGATTTTCTCTTCCAATCCGACATTGTACTCGTAAATAAAATACAATACGGAAATGGTTCCACTTCCAATGGTACTTCACTTCCACTTGCGTAGGTAATTAATTTTCAAATCAATTATCACAAAGGGAGGTACTGTGGAGGTCAAGGATATGTTTACACTTTTGCCCCTTATTTCAATGGGATAAAGTGCAAAAGTATCAAAAAATGGGATAAATATCTTTTTACTCGCCTGTACCACACAGAAAGCTAGTCGTGATCCCGTCGAGACACGGGTCTCGCGTGTTTTGCATGTACGATCAATACGATGATAATATAAAGTGTGATATTTATTTATTTGGATGATGTTCTTGTCATTTATTTTCCATCGAAATAATATACTTAATATATATCCCTAAGTAATCCAATTTCACATAGCATGTTTTGCGAAATGGAAGGCACTTAACAAGAATACAATATAAACAAAAGTCTAACAATAAGCAACCAGAGAAAAAAGGACTGCCACTGCAGCATCAGGACTGGGGAGGGTTCCTTATAACGCCTATAAAACTCCTTGGGGGAATACCACTCAAACGATAGGTACATCGTGCTTTCAAAATCCGTCAAGGTGTTTAGCCTGCAGGTCAGAAAGAAACATGGTAGCGTACCTACCCTCATTTTATGCTTTGCTTAACTTATGTAATAGTACATTGTGTATTAAGGTCGGTAAGTAAGGAATTACGATCGAGGCTCTAGTAGAAGCCCGAAGTCGAAGACTGAGGGCTTTCTGAGTCGAGGTACGTAATTCCTGTACCGCCCGTGAAACATACAATATTTTCATCACATTTGTGAGTAAATAAATAAAATTATAGGGCAGAAAAAACTTACAATATAATACACAAGTCAGCACAACTATTATTACGAATTACTTGAACTTTTTTTAAGCGGATGACGGGCGGACTCCACAGATTTTACCAAAGACCTTCATAATAGACGAACAGTCTGTGGAAGCGAGAGCGCAGCCTCTTTATGCACGAATACGAGTGCGACAGTGACAGCGAAAGACGTTGACGTTGTAACCATTTTGAAAGCTAATGGTAGCCCACGGTAGCCCACTGGCGACAGCGTCTTTTAGTTTTTATTAAAATATTCAGGATAATTGTATAAACGTGGTGTCAAAACCGTTAAAAACAACAATGGTGGGCTGTGCAGTACCTGATTGCGAAGTCAATCATAGGAATAATCCAAACAATGAGTCATTTCACAGGTAGTTATGATCCACACATAGTCATTTTTGAACTCATATTTTCAAGGATTCCTAGGTCCAAGGAATACGGTTAGTGGTCTAATAAGTACGATATATCATGTAGTTTTGTGTTTTATGCATATTTTTAATTTTTATATGTAAAATGAAAAGATGTTGTGTCCGTGAAAATTTCCATTTTTTAGGTAGTGATTGAATGTTTGAATCACACTCATCTATCGATAAGTTATCAATATGTCGATATTTTTTCATTCCTTCTCATAATTATTTAAACATTATTCCGAGCAATTATAAAACGCAGCTAGGTAAATTGATCGCAGTTTATTATTTATCATTAAATGCAGTGGTCCAGGCTACGACAGGACTTAATTTTTTTTTAAATGTTTTTTGTGTATGTTTTAATTAAATCGTGTAGAAAATGCTAATATAAGCATCTTCTCTTATTTAAGTTTTTTCTCTCAGGTTGATAATTACCGAGATATGGGGGGTCCAAAAGTTAGTAAATTCGGTACCTACAAGGCGTTTGAGAAATTTCGATGGGGTGAAAATTATGTCTGTATAACATTCGGTTTTTATTTATGTATTGTGTAGATAGTACTAAAATAACCATCTTTTGTTGTGTAAACTTTTACCTAAAAGTCCTAAAATCGGGCCCCCTTTGCCCCTATAACCCAACCAAATATACTTACCAACCGTCACCTATTGGCCACAGGTTTTCTAAAACTTTAGTACAGATCGATAACTTTCAAAATCTCTTAATCTCTAACATTTTAATACTTAAATAAAAAACAAAAACAGTGAATCTCAATATTAATAATATCGCGTTTTTGTGATAAGGTACGGTTATATTAAGAATCATTTCGCGTTGGTATGTTGTACAAAAAAAGTCCAAGTTGTCTCCTACCTGGAGAAACCCAAACTTAATATGTTTAAAAATATTTCATTGTTTTTTAGAAAAAAGGGGGCCGAAAGGTGGTGGTATAGTATATTTTGAGGACCGGCTCATGAAGTCCTTTCATTTGATACCACACATGATAGGTGTCCGAAAAAAAATATAATTCGCATACAACAATAATATTATGTCATTAAGTACTGCCCCATATCAATATTTTGAAGAAATATTTTAACTTAAAGTACCCGTATACCAAAAGGCTACCCTGTGTACATCGATTTGCGGTTTTCAAGCAATATTTGCTTCGTACACCGTCCACTAAAAGTAAAGGTACATTTCAGATTTCCATCATGCCCATATTAAAAGCCTAGAATTTGTGTAAGACTGAAATTTATTAATTATTTACATTAAAAATTGATTGTATGATATGTGTGTGGTAATTACCATGAAAAGAGTATTATTATAGATAATGAAAGAATCTTGTGTTTTATTAGTGAAGAATGCTAGTTTTAAGTTCCACGCAAGATACAAACAAGTCTTATATAAGCGAGTCTTTTTCATCGATATTTTTTCGATATAACGTACGGACATCACTAAAATTACTCACACACTTGTAAAATCACGCACACGTTGACATTTCCGTTTTGGTAACGCGGGAAAAAAGGAGTCTGTTCGTCTATTACGTTAGTTATATAAAGGTCTTTGGATTTTACAAATGTTTCGTTCAGAAACGTTAAGGGCAAATACTTACGTACGTAGGTATACATACAGCCCTGAAGGAGTGTAAAAAAAACGACATTTTGATACAGAAAACTATTATAATCGATTATTAAGAACATTATTGAGTATTTAAGTAACATGTAGTGAGATCGCAATGAAATTCCTGTTTAAATAACATTTTAAGACAATTTTTCAATTGCGTGTAAACTCTTTGCTTGAACTTGCATGACCTGAGTGCTGTGCTATAAATTTAAAAAAAAATACTTACCGACCTTGGGTTTCATGGTAAAAAAAAAGGTCGAGGGTTTTATATCGGGCATTGCGGCCAAGTTTGATGAAAAATAAAATAGTGTGGTCCTCGTAATTTAGGGTCGTGCAAATTAAATACGGGGCCTACAGAATAAGCTGGTAATCGAAAAGTTACGATCAGATATCATTGAGATAGCAAATGTACTCAGATTAAACTTACTCGTAGGTAATACGTTACATGAGAGAGCTACTTTGCAGGTCGGTTGATCGTTATAAGTATCCCTAGGTTAAACGATAATCGTCTTTATGCTAACGGCAATAGGTGTACAAAATGCGTAAACCGTTTGTGGTGTAGTTGTGAGGCGAGTTGTAAGAGTCGGAGACCTTGCGGCCGCGCATTTGACAAACGGCCCATAAACACCACGCGCCGCGCGCCGCGACTAGGGCTTCCAAATACCGGACTTTTCATAATACCGGTATTGATGCCGGTATTCGTTATTCAATACCGGGATCCCGGGATCCCGGACCGGTATTAAGAAAAAGTAATAAAAATTGAGTTTTTATTAAAAATAAAACTTGCAGATTAATTTCGATATATCCTTTTATTAAAAAAAAGGTTTTGACTCTTTGTGCCAGAATCGAAAAACGCCAGATTCGCAGAACGCCAGATTTTCAGATTCGCAGTATACCAGATTCGCAGAATGCCAGATTCGCACGATGTCAGATTTCAGATTCGCAGAATGCCAGATTCGCATAGTACCAGATTCGCAGAACGCCAGATTCGCAGAATGCCAGATTCGCAGATTGCCAGATTTTGCACAGTGCCAGATTTATTTTTCACATAATAGTAATAGAGAGAGTAAGATTAATTAGAGTTCCATACCTCAAAAGGTACAGAACCGTTATCGGATCATTTTGCCATATCAGTTGACGATCACTTTACCGGCGTTAGGGCGGGAATGATCCATATAAATCTAATTATAAAGCAACATTACTAACATTACTAAGCAACATTACTGCCTATTATTGTATCAGGAACAAGTCGTTTTAGAGCGTTGAATCATTTCATTATTGAGAAAAAGTATATTTTATTACTACTGTACTTGAACCAATGATTGCGTAAGAGCTGGCAACGGAAATTGATTATTTCACTCTTACACCGTGCGAATCTGGCAATCTGCGAATCTGGCATTCTGCGAATCTGGCGTTCTGCGAATTTGGTACTATGCGAATCTGGTACTATGCGAATCTGGCACTCTGCGAATCTGAAATCTGGCATCGTGCGAATCTGGCATTCTGCGAATCTGGTATACTGCGAATCTGAAAATCTGACATTATGCGAATCTGGCGTTCTGCGAATCTGGCGTTCCGCGAATCTGGCGTTTTTCGATTCTGGCACAAAGCGTCAAAACCTGGTTGATTTATAATAACAAACTTGATAAAATATGTTTTTTTTTTAATTTTCAGGTTACAAATATAATGTATATAATCGTAAAACTAAATCATCCTTGTAATTGAATCACAATTGAAACAAGTAAAAATTAAAGTATTTCCTATTAATATTGTCATGGTTGGTGATTTTTCTGTAGATATTTTTTTTCTTAGTGCACTCCAAATACCAGAAGAGACACCGTCGGATAGGTTAACACTTACTGGCACGTGACGTGATGTGACTGGCACGTGACCAAACACGACAAACTCCGGCAGGCAACTGACTTACTCCCTTTAGCAAGGGCTATGCAAAGCATAGAGTAAGATAAAAAACGCGAGGCATATGTATAAGCAGGACAGCAGTCAGAGCGAAAGTACCGTTAGAACCTTATTGTCAACAGTTTTTTTTCGGTATTGCTAAAACAATGACCAGAGAACGGCTGAGTATCGAAATCTCTTACGTTACATGTAACTTACAAAAGTTACGAAGCAATTGAAACACACTTGTTAATAAACCATATAAATAAACGAATGGTTTATTTCTCCATTTTTATTTTTAATACCGCGGGCGGGATCCCGGTATTGCTTAATGAATACCGGTATTGAAAAAGACATGAAATATCGCGGGATCCGAAGCGGGATTGGAAGCCCTAGCCGCGACCTCCGCCGCCGCGCGAGACCCGCTCCGCGCGCCGGCCGGGCGGCTCCCTCCCCGTGCTCTGCGGACCACCGCTGGAAATCGTGCCCCACCAAAAATGTATCTTAAGCATGACATCTTTAGCAGCCTTAATATATATTTTTCACCCATCCCATAAAATCAATCAGCATTTATGTCTTGTACGAGTACCTAAATACATAACTAAATCCGTACAGCTAAATAGTCAGGTAAGGCAGAGTAACTAGTAGTGATTACATGCTATTAAACAAATTATTACAAAATGCACTTATAATTAATTAATTAGGTACAATAAGTGTAGAAATTTTAAAATAAAGTTTTGGTTGGGTATAAAGATACGGTTCGTCAAATAAAGATGGAATTTATTTACGAATGTTATTCTCGACTTCACGTAACACATGCGAGTACGTTCGTGTATGACTCGTTGTGGATAAAATAACTGTTTCACTTATCATGCTCTAAGACTGCGGCTCCACTGAGGCGGAGATGAGCTGAGTGGAGCGGAGCTGTGCCAATATTAACCAATAGAGTCTGCTGCCCTAATAAAAAAATAAAATAAAAAAAACTAACGTGAGCAAGGCGCGCTCGACGTGAAGAGCTCGTCTTCGCCTCAGTGGAGCCGCAGCCCTAAAATGTTACTTTAGTCTATGCATTTTTATTACTCTCAAGGGAAGAAAGGTTTTTTTTTTAATTATTTTCGAGAACCCTAAACATCCAATCACGGTGTTTTTGAATGGAGGATTATCACCATTTTCAATGATTATAGACAATTTTTAGGGCATGGAAATAACTTCAAAATGACAACTGTGAAAAAATATAAACAAACTGATTTAATTTCGTGAAACACGATTAATGATTACGATTAAATAAATAGATATATATTTAATTATATTAAGGATGAATGCGTTTTACTATGTATAGTCCAATTATTTTTAAATTTGTTTTCAAGTATGAATCTGTTGGCTAAATAAATATGCAAGCATTTAAAGAGTCACTTTACAAAAAAATAAAACCGCGGAACAATTTTTTAAGAAACTTTGTTATAATCAATATTGTAATTTCGTATAGAATATCGTTTTATTTCCTCGCGTTCAAAGTGAAAAGTAGAGTGTTTAACGCGAGACTAAACACCCATAATGACACTCGAGCTAAAGCCACCCTCGCTCCACTTGGGTGGCTAAACATCTCGTATCATTATGTCTTGTTTTAGTCCCATGTTGAACAGTCTACTATTTATATAGTTAAGTACAGTCACCAGCAATAATATATTATCCAACAATAGGCGCAAAAATATCTTACACGTTTTATTACTAGAGGCATAAGAGCGTGTCAAATATTAGATATAGATAATATATTATTTTTTAGTATTTTTTGATTAATTTCTATATTGTGTAGGCACAAATGATCAATAATGTATAAGTAAGTAACATAATCTTGATCCCACAAAATACCCATGTATATATATTTTTTGCAAATTTCCTTCCCTGTGAAAAAGTCGAAGCTCAAAATAATCTTATATTGTATTGTACTCACTAGCTCGGAAAGCCCTTTTTGTTTGTTTGATATCTATTGAGAAAATCGCTTTTTATCCACTTGTGAAGAAAGAGTTTTGACATTTAAAGGCAGCTGTGATATTTGACAGCTAATAAAACGTAAAACGTTAAAAGTGCTGAATTTTTAACATCATAATAAATGAATTGCATCGAGTAAAAAAACACTAAAATACAGTCTTACAACTTTATTCTAATTCATAAATATCAGCATTCAACATTAACCTTCATTCTTGTTGTAAAAACGGATAAAATGTTCTGACCAGGTATCGGAAATTCGGATCGATATTTACCTATACTTTCGCACCGGCTTTGTTGTTCAGTTGTATGGAGGCGGACTCAATCATAGAATTCATTACTAACATTTCTAGGATTTCAAAATAAATAAATTGCACCGGCATAATCAATTGTTTATATTAACTGTTTGAAGTTATTTTTCATGTATAGATTTACCAAATGTTATTTAATAAACCTGTAACTCGTTAACCTAACGAATTTATAGGAGCAAAAATGAATGTTGTATCCTAAATGTAAAGCAATTATTATATTAACATTTTGTAGAATCCCAAAATCCCGGAACTTATATTATTAAAATAATATTTTTAAGAAGCCGTCATGGCGTCCATGTTTGCCTATCTTTTTCCGGGATTTTGCCAACTTTAGGTAAATATCGATCCGAATTTCCGATCCCTGGTTCTGACAGTCCAAGCAAGTCGATGTGCGAACAAAACGCATCCGAAATAATAATAAAAAAACACAAAACGTCAAAACTTTTCTATTAAGCCATCAAATAAATTTTAAGTTAAATATTCGCATGTTTTCTAGTTTGTTTTGTTATTAAAAATTAGTGATTCGAGTGATGAAGACGTATTAATAATACCTGCCTGTGGAATTACGGGAAACCGTGCAAAATGCAGAATTGAGCTTATAGTACAAAGCTTTTTCTTAGTTTCCTCGCTGTAGTGAGGTGAAAAGTTTTGTGTTATACACGGGTGAAAAGTTATTTTACGTCTCGTGTCTTGAAACACTTGCTACGCTCCGGATTCTATTTTTGAATCACCGCTTCAATCATAGAATCCTTCCGCTAGCTCGTGTTTCAAATGAACACTCGCAGGTAAAATACTACTTTCCCCACTTGTATAACAAATAACTATTACTGGTCTTACGTTACAAATCAACACAATTATAAACAATATCTGGTCATATGACGGTTCTCCACGTGTAGGTATCCAAATTTGCGCTAATTTGGCCTTATGAAGTTGACGAAGGAAACTGTCGATGATTTCTCTAACACATCGTTTTATTTTTTTGTTTATATTTACTAACCTGTTTGGAATATAATGTAATGCAATTGAACCACTTGTAGGAATTGCAAATCGAGGGAATCCGGATTTACGGATTTTCTTTCGAACGTAATCCGGAATCCGGTTTAAATGCGGATTTTTAAATTTAACGTATAACAAAACGTAAAGGTTCGTTTGAGGCATTGGAAGATACAGACGAATTGGTCCCGCCATTTTTCCCGCCACCGGGATCAGGAGGTTCCGCATCCATTGTACAGGATAATTTATCGTACCTATGGAAACTATAAATACTCACGTACCTAAATAAAATGTCAAACAAAAATAATACACAAATAAACTAAATAGGTGAATCAAACAGCGCAAATAACAATTTTAAACACTAAAACTAGTAACTAACCACGGAAAACACTTGTGTCAGGCACTAGACCATAGAGCAGCTTCACAGCACTACTCGTACAGTTGACGGATGACAGCGTTGACGCGAGTGACAAGTTCTTCTTCTTCTCTTTAATGGCGTCCACAGAACCGCGAAACGATTTGTTCCTGATTCGTCATATTCCAAATTGGTCATCTTCCAAACTCGACAATTTCCTAACTGGTCATATTCCTGATTCGTCATATTCCGGATTCGTCATCTTCCAAACTCGTCATTGTACAGTCAAATTAAATCGCGAACACGTGCTTACAGGAATAATAAGTATAACTTAGGACTTAAGGGCAGATTGTACTTAGTAGTTATACTTTATACTACGGCAATAATTTACTTAAGACGGAGTCCATGAGAATTGGCAAAAAATGTAGCTGCTCTTTTTGCCATTAAAACTTACTGGTAGTTATCATTATTTTCGTTAATATGTTGAAGACAAATGTCGGCGGTTTAAGAGCCCGAATATTCACGCTTCAACGACACGAATATTTCGATATGTTTATAAAAAAACATTAAACACCATAATGTGTACTTACTGATAGTGTTTTTCGTCAAAAAATACAATATTTAATAGCGATTTCATTCCAACATATCAGTGAACACGAAGCTATAATGATTAAGTGTAGGTAGAAATCGTTATCATCGCCAAGGTCGAAAATTGGTGTGTTTAAACGAGTCCGACAAGTAAAGGATCTTGCACGATTATGTACGAGTAAGTATAATAATTTTTAACGGTGTTGATGTACTTTTATCTGATGGTCTTTTCATCTTAACGAATAAAAGGCGGATAACTGTACTTTGTATAGTGCAAACTTAATTGCACTCTACACAATACAGTATAAATGGCGGACTTTATTTCCAAATTATTCTTTCTTTTATACTAGTAATGCATGAAATAAATAATTGGCCTGATTACTAAATTTTTATTTTTAAAAATAAAACTCTCAAGTTCCTAATTGCAAGACAAGGCCTTTTTATTTGATTTTTTTTTTTAATTTGATATTTTACAATGAACTACGTTAAGATCTTGCGATACATTGCAAAATTTCTAGGTAAAGAAGGGATATTTCTGATCTTTAGCCACTTATGACGCCGTACCTACAACTTCGTATGTACTTGCGTAAGTTACCGATGTGCTGTCATCAAAACGTTAGGTACGAGTACCTACATAGTTTCGGTCAGTCTGTGTATTTTGAAACGTGACTTTCAAGCCGGTTCACATTTTATGCAACATGAACTGTTTAATATCTGCACATTTTTTGAAAGGTCATATGTTTACTAAAAGGTTTCCAGTTCTTTCATTCAACGTTAATTAAAAGTGCAATGTTCTGAATCCATCGTATCTTACTTATAAGTTTACTTAATGGTATCAACAGCACGACGCGCGTTACCTAACGCACCCGGAAGAAAGGGCGGGACTGTGTGATGCGAATGGGACGGTGACAGTTCGTGTTGTAAGGAAACCATTTTTTTCTCGCCTGGAAAATGCATTTAGGGATATCTTACCGTTCGGAGGAGGGGGCTGCCAGGTGGTCACGTGGGACTCACCAACCGACAGCGCCCGGAATACCCACTTAAAACCCAGCAATTTTCCTTCCACACCGTTGTTCCACAACGAGCGCATCACCATAGCAGAGCGTCTTCATTTTGGGGAAAAGTGGGCCACACAGCAGACAGCTGAACCATACGTTCCACAAAATGGGCCCCATCATGGAACCTTGGGGAACACCGCACTCGACCTGTCGTTGATGGTGCATGCAACCTTCCTTTCCTTTGTTCCTTTTAACTTTTCGATGTTGTGACAAAAGTCAAAGCAGTTTTCAATTAAATGATGCGTTCGGAAGATGTCCGCTTTACAACAGCTGCTACAAAAAGTCCGGTGCCCACAGACCACAGCTTGGAAAAGAAACTGACTTAAGAACTCGACGGAAAAATCAATCACTAGCGAGTTTAAGTTGTCCCGTTAGAGCCTACATACAACATGTTAGAGTGTCCAATTGTCCATTCTCAATAATCAACAATGGGTGGCGACAAGTAAGCTCGCTCGCGTTAGATTGACCGATCGACTAACCGATAAAAGAATAACACCTCTGCTCTCTCTACTTATATCTTGTAGGCTCTTAGTTGGCCGGCGATGGTCAAACAGGCGGAGATATATTAGGGCTGATGGCAAACGATAAAGCCCCAAACGCACTGATAGCGGAGGTGGGACTCGTAAAAAGCGTACCGAAAGCGTGGCGGAGGCGGTTTTAGTATGGGAATGCGCTGCACTGCGTCGCCTCCGCTCTCAGTACGTTTGCAGCTTAAACACAGGCTGTCGTCTTGGTCAGCCCCCACACTCGCTCACCGGATAATACGGACCTATTCCTACCAGCTCTCCGTCAAGGTCTCACGCCATTGTGAAACTGTCAGCGACGCTACAAAATGTAAAAATAATAGACAGGACCGTAGAACCGTAACAGCGGCAGGGCGTACCTTTTATCTGTCGAAATAGGCGAACCACCGAGATCGCTGACGGTAATTCTGTCTGTTCCAAGTTACAAGTCAACGCGGAATTTGGCGCCACCGCTCAACGACTGTTGCTCAATCATTTCTTCTGGGTATTTAATTTAATTTAGTAGGTGCTAGAATTATGATGCTCCGGTCAAGACACGATTGTGTCCGAATAATTAATTAAGTACTAAGGAAGGTAATTATGCCCTCTACTTATTTTTAATTATATAAATATGTATACACTTTAGTACCTTGTCTATTTAATGTCATGTTTAAACTGCCATATATGAATCGTCACGACTATTAAAGTGACAAGGTACTAAAGTGTATACATATTCATGAACTCGACTGTACAGTCAAGGAATTTGTTTGTTTAGCAGTTTGACATATTACGTCAATTTGCAGGGTCCGATACGAGTATCGGACGTCAAGTGGTTTATCATATCACACATCTATCTTATTGTCATTAAATTATGATCAATATTATTGTAAATAAATGTTGACAACGTACTGTACAAATTGGGACTGCTGAGACTTTTCAAAATTGTCTTCCACTTTTTAGATGACATAATTCGATTCATCGAAATGGATGCTGCAAATCCCGCAATGTTTGCTAGGCATCCAATATTCGCTACGCTATTCGCGACGAACTGCATCCCCCCAAGCCAGATAGCGTTCATATTTTTTTGGAAAACTTTAAACAAACATATTACTTACCAATTTGTTTTATTATGTCAACTAACGATAGTAAGAATGACTAAGTTTAATTTCCTATTCATTCGAATTAGTTGCATTATAAATGCATTTATAATTCACATTTTGCATAATATCGGCAATGACATTTTAGTATGGGAATATTTAAATTTCAATATTTTACTAATAAAAATAAATATCGATTTGTTTTGCATCTGTGTAGGTCCTGCACCAATTCACAATGCAACTTGGCATTTTGCAGTAACTTAAACGACAATTTGACACTACGTCAGAAAGTCAACTGATAGATAGACGGCTCGGCACTAAGTATTAACTCCACACCCGCCGGCACTGAGTCAGTGCGGCCGATTACCAGCGTCAGTTACTCTTCCATACTTATTATATTTCGATGATTGATGGATGATTGTCAACGTTGTGACGGGTCTTGTTAACTGAGCAGTAATGGCGGCCAAGTTACACACAATACGATGACGAATAGATAATTATACCGGAATCTCTTGACAAATTTAAAAGTAAAAATAAATCGTTATTCATATGGCAATGTTGCCTCACACCTGTCATGCGCCTGTAAATTCGAATTTCACCGCTTGTCAGTTTCTTATTGTTTGTGGTTTTTACTCAAATATAGAGTTAGTGAGTTATCTATCAGGCGACAGTTAGCCATATAAATTTTTCTAATAAGGTAAAATGTTGAAGATTATGATATAAAACCACGAAAAATATTAAATCGGGATACACCCCTTTTTAACAATGTATGAAAATTTCAAAATCATTTCACGGAATAGGCTTATCGAATCGATCCCTGTAGTTAGATTTAAAAAATATATAACAATGAATTAATTATAACAAAGTTAAGAAATTAACTTCATTTGACCCCTGAATGCCGGTCCGAATTGCGCTCTAGATATCAGCGTATTTTGTGGTTTTACATCAAACATGAAAACCTCCAATATTTCATTTTATACCTAAGTACATTTTAGACATCTACCTGACACCTATGTTTGAAGACCGCTGTTTTCATGTCAAATTTATTTGTTTACAAATTGACTGTTATTATTGGATATCCGGTTACCTTCGGGGAGAGAAGACGGCCGATTGAAAAATGCCCGGCTGTTACTTCTGTTAATTTTGATTTACCTGCTGCGTATTTACTGATTATACCGTCACTGAGACTGGCGAAATCACTTGGTGGACCGCCATTAATTTAAAGAAGAAGAACAATTTTTTTATTGGAATTTCTTATCAATAAACTTAATGTGATTGTTCTCAGTGAATCTACTCTAGAAACAAAGGTCATGCAGGAAGCGCTGAAATAATTAAGGTTTCGGTAATAAGCAATGGCCGAATGCTTAAAATACTCTGAAGTAATAAATGTATTGTATCGCGATTGTTTGTTTTTACATTATATATTTGAATGCTGTTCGTCTATTATGTTTATGACATGACTGCAAAAACAGATCACAGATAGTAAATTAAACATCTTTCTAAATCTTAAACGAAGTATACCCATTTTTCCACAAGCAAGGTTAATTTTATTTGAAAATTTATTTTAAATAACAATATGACTTTTAATCATAAAATCCTTTAAATTAGATCCTTAGAAAAGGCTATTCTTTCGAATAGAAATGTAAAAGCAAGCAGTTATTTTTTTCTGTGTATCCCAATTCGCACAGCATTTAGCTTAATTTTTGTATATTTCATTCACTGTAACATATGTTTTAAATCTAACTGCAGAGAATTCAAGGAGCCTATTCCTCGACATTGTTTTCCAATTTTCATACATTGTTAAAAAAACAGGTGTGTCCCAAATGCATTGACTGAGTAACAAACAATTGGTTTCTGATACCTGATTACCGATTAAAAGCCACAACGTACCTGCCTCAGCGCTTTTTAAAAATGGTCCATAGACACATAACCGCCCTTTATTCCGAGTAGATTAGATATAGGTACAGTCGACTACAAAGAGATGTACTTATCCACTTTTCACCTTATTGCATCGTAATAATGTCTAAAAGTGCATACATCTCTTCGTAGTCAACTGTACAGTCAGCCTTATAGGCAGCTGCGGCCGGGGCCTTGCACCGACGAACGCTGTAGTCCAGCGCGACGCTCAAGGGGTGGTACGTACGGCGGCAGCCGCTCGAGAGGCCGCCCGCACAAGTATTGTTAAACCAATACAAGTTATACTTGTGACACCAATGTTACAATCCTAATAACTTATACTTCTTACCTTATTGGATAGTTTACCATCGCCATTCGCCATTAAAATTCGCCATCATCTAAATTACGAAACCGCTTGCGTCAAGATTCCAATTACTTTTAGTCTCTTAAAATTCACGACGTATTTGTCTAGCACAAAACCCAATGATACCTGTAGAAAATTGATTTATCCTGCCTTTCTATGTATCGCGCAAGGAAAACACGAACACAAAATGACACCATGCATTATTGCCGCCGCACGGATGGCGGCCGCTGCGCATTGCTTAACGCTTGGACAAAATTCCCGGGCGCTCTCTCTCGCTCGGCGACCGGCGCTCTCTCTCGCTCGGCGACCGGCGCCGCGGCGCACGCGCTCCGGCCGACGCAACCGTGGCCTTCCCCTGATCCCTCAATTATTTTATTTTAACTAGCCGAATAAATTATTTGTTTCCTTGTTTTTATTTTCTTTATCACATGAAACTTTGGCCAAGAAAATCTGGAGCTTGTATATTTTAATTATTAAATGAATTTGAAGCTAAGTACATAGGTATTTCATAAATTTGCATATTCTTTTTAGAGGTGCGAAAAACAGTGCTTTGCAAAGTAATGCTATATTTTATTACATATCTAGAAACGTGATGTTACACATATGTCTAATTCATTTCCTAAATACGTACACGTACAGTCAACATCATAATTAAGTGATCATTTCTGTACCTTGTCGCTTTCAATCGTTTCACAATTTTGTACAATATTTCAAACACAACGTCAAAGTGACAAGGTACATAAATGATCACTTATTTATGCTGTTGATATATTTGTGGTGTCGTACGCCTGTAACATACCGAGAACTAGGTTAAAGAA
This sequence comes from Acleris emargana, assembly GCA_927399475.2. NCBI lineage: Eukaryota > Metazoa > Arthropoda > Insecta > Lepidoptera > Tortricidae > Acleris > Acleris emargana. The sequence goes on from OV656835.1 coordinate 35,587,487, forward strand.
ATATGAATGTGACGTGCGAGCTGCGAGCAATGGGGAGCTAGTAATTATTACTTACTTAGCTTACCAAACAAGTCTTTAAGAACCAATGAAACTTGATCCATCTGCTTGAATTTCCAGCACACCCAAAGACTTAATAACATCATTACAATACCACAAGAAGGAACCCGCTACAACGCTTTGAAAGCCCGCTCTCGAGAGCAGTTTGCCCGGGGTTCCTCTGTACCGCAACCCGAACGAAGGTTTCGACATTGATGTTTTTAACAACGTACTCTGAATTGGCTCGCGAATAGTCAGTGAATCGTAAGATCGTAACACATACGATAGCACGCTTTAACGGGGCATCATCATAATAATATTCATTATAGAGTAGTATTATTATAAGAATCGTAAATATTTGATACTTACCCACGTATTTAAAATATTCGCCAGACGTATAGCTTTTCGTGTATGCAACTAATTAAATACTTAATTTCAAGTTAATAGTGTCTATTTAAATACCTACCACTTTTAGTCAGCACCTTAATTAATCCACTTAGAAATTATATATTGATAGCATTTTCCAACGTACCATATTTTAAATAATTATTTAGCTGTTTTAAAATCCAAACAGGATTCAATTAGAGTTGTCAGGGCTCTGCGCCCGCAGGGGCCCGGCGGGACCCTGCTGATGCAACGCCGCCGTCCGTCCGTCCTGACTTTAAAGAGCTTCATCTTTTAAACCGTAATATATGGCGAGTTGTTTTATTTTTTCAAAATGTGTTATTCCGGCGGATTTAAGGCCCTTTTTAAAACAAAGTGAAGTAATAAAGGAGGTCCCCCATACGAGGAACGTTCTTTTCAATGTATTTTTATTTTGTTGTGTTATAAAAACGGTAAATCTGCCGAGCGTCAAGTTTGGTATGATTATATTGATTATACAATTACAAACCCTGGTGGAAAACATCTTATACTAAAAATATGTCGAGTGTGAGATGGGCTCGCGGTGATTCGATTGGAAATGGAATTCAAATTGCAATAAATGATACCGACCCTGCGGCGGGCCGGGACCCTCGGTGTGCGAGCTCGACACGCACTTAACCGGTTCTTATATTTATATTGCCAAATAAAGGGTTTCTTTTTTATTGTAGATTGAGAAGTAAACAAAATAAGAATAGGTTTAGACAGAAAAATCGCTCAAGTGCGATCGGACCATGTTCAGTTTAGGGTTCCGAAGCCGTTTTACTACAAACACAGAAACTATCTCAAAAAACCACATGTATAAACTAATTTTCTAATTAAAGTATATTTGGTGTTGTCATAGATGATTTTTAGTCGCCCGTATCTCAGGAACTAATAAAGTCTACTTAGTCACAAATCTATAATTTCTAAGCCACTAAAGCATTTCTCGTAATTGAACTGAAAAACTTTGAATTTTTGTACTTACTTAAATAAATTACTTAATGGCTTCGGTGGCATGTTGTCTCAAAAGTCGGCGCAGCACTATTGCTTATTCTGTGGCGCGGCCAATCAAGGTTTCGAAACGTTTACGTTTTTCTATCTTAGTGCATTACCCGATGCTCTCACGGTGAAGGAATAATATCGTGAGGCAACCTGCACATTCGAACAGCTGAGTGTGTCAGAGGGTAAATGCACAAAAGACCCTAAAGGGTCTAAGTGTATCCAAAAGAGCCTATCTGTAAGATAAGACAAGATAAGATAAGTACCTACAACTGAATATAGGCCGACAATAAAGTTACAGCTGCTTTTCTTCCAAGTGAGATAATTCCCGTGTGGTTAGAATAGTGCCACTCCATGTCATCCCGTGGATGTCGTAAGAGGCGACTAAGGGAATAAAGGCTTGTAGTACTGTTAGGCGATGGGCTTGCAACCTGTCACTAATACGCTGGTAAATATCTTAGCCTATTTGTGCAGAATGTGGTTACAGAATTATCAACAAGTTTTTAAATTTGTAGGTAATTCTGTAGCTCTGCCTACCCCACTCTGATTAGGGGAGACCTAGGCGGGTTGACACAAAATTTACAATTCAAGTCATAACTGCCTCACTATACGTTTTAGAACTATGAGATATATATCGCTAGAAAGCAAATTTAATACTGAAACAATTGATTTTAGTTGAAGTGGTAATTAGTAGTAATAACTATTTAAAAAAATATATTTTCTAAATCAAGTCAGTGTGTTTCAACTCTCCTAGTATAGAGGTAAGATGAAACAGTTACCTAGGTAAGTTGACACATTAGATAGATGAAGCATTTAAAAATAAAAAACGCACATTTAAGTGAATAAAACCTTTTAATGTTAAAGAATCGGCCTTTGTCATCAATCAACAGTACAATATCTTTACTTATAATAGTTTACCTTTAATTATAATTAGTAAGGCACATTGGAAGTAAGTTTATCCTAAATACTTTATCAAATATTAGTCTTTAATGTAGCTAAAACTATTTAATCAGGTAATAAACTTTAACACAATGAAGGAACTTCTTTGAGATCAACAAACAAATAACTTTTGTAACTTAAAATGGTCTTCTCTTTATGACCTTACTTACTGGAGACAACCTTCTTTGTCGTCTATTCAAGTAGGCATTTTTAACCTAAACTTACTATAATCAGTCGTTTTCTTGTACCTTATTAATATTTAAATCTTAATTAAGTACCTACTAAAATACTTTTAGTCTTCCATCTCACTAAAATTATAATAATATACTTAAACACTTTCTTTGAGATCAATAAACAAATAACTTAAATACTTTCTTCTTATGAAGTACACCTACCTAAGACTCTTTGGGAAACAAGATATTTGCAACATATTTTTTATTTGTATTAGGTACTTTCTTGGACTATTTTTAGTAAGTAACACGAGATAACAAACTAGAACATTATGCTTAATAAAACATTGCACAAAGAATTAATAGATTCAATCTGATAAACAGTTTTGGCACATATAATTTAATTCACCATTTGTGCATTCCGCGTGAGACCAACCCTTGCATTCCATACACTGCACCCATTCCTCGTTAGGTCTACTGTTTTGATATGGCTCTAAGCAGCACATACATAAACAATCATCATCATTTTCATGTTCACTATCGGATTTTTGTGAGACTTTCTTCTTCTTGTTCTTTGTAGTCTTTTTGTTATTGTTTATTTGTTATATTTGTCTTCCGCACGTAGTTATTTGGCATTCTAAACAAAACAAGAAAAAGTTTAAAAAATTACCGAGGGGAGTTGCAACAAACGAGGTGGGTTGAAACAGGGTGTTTCAACTTACCTCTCCATTGAAAATTACGGTTCTTATCGCGTCATTGCGATTATAACCTACAAGCCGTTAGTTTACCTAAAATATGAAATATAAATGTAAAACTAACTTAATCATGCTTTTAAAATCATCTACACTCAGCACAAAATCGGATTCTTTACATATAAAGAAACAGTATCGCAAAAATGATAAAAAACTTACTTTTCGCACAATTTTGACCACCGGCGACGTATGTCCGTAACCGTTCACCTGGCGGCCGCGACGTGTACTGACAAGTCTACCAGGCCGAGCTCAAGGTTGGAAATGCGTTGTTGCCATACTTCTATTCGCTACAGTTCTCGAGATATTTGCGTTGTGTCAACTTACCTTTGTTGCAACTAGGGTTGCCAACTTTTTTTTAGGAAAATAACGGATATACCTCATTGAAGAGTATAAAAAAAGTAAATCCAAACAAAAAAAAAGTATTTTTCAAATTTATGTATGTAAACTGTTTATTGCACAAAAACAATTATAAAACATTTTTGCATAACTATAGATAATGTACAATATTTACTATATTTATTTTTATTTCTATTTTGTAGTGTTTCAATATTTTACTGTTAATAATGGGCTAATGGCATACAAAACATTATAGTGACTATTAGTCAGAAATAAAGTATTTTCGATACTTTATTTTTATTCAAAAGAATAAAGTATAATGAAGCAAAATAACGTAAGATACGTTATTATAAAGAATGGTTGGCAACCCTAGTTGCAACCCACCTAGGTCTCCCCTACAGGATGGATTACAGGCGTGTAGGTATGTACTCGTATGTATGTATGAGATAATTTCGTTTTAATTTTGCACCCATACTAAAATGCAAGTTTCAATTATTGAAATCATATATATAAATTGATGGTTTTGATTCAATTTGTAACAAGGTGTTTACAATTACAACCTCCTTTTTTAGATTTCGTTCCTGGCCACACTTACGTTTATTTCATTGATCTGAATCCCTCGAAAAGCCAAATTATAATGATCTATTCAGTTATCGATCGAGACACTCTCTAAGCAACCTTCAGAAATAACATACAGGGATCTCGGGTGTCATGTCAACTTAGTGTTCATTTATTAGTGCTTTTACATGCATAGATAATTGAAATACAATAAAATTGGATAAGAGATTTATTTATTCAACACAACAACCCGTCCATCACCATCGCCGTCATCGCGGGGGTGGGTCTCTGAGATACTTAATGACCCAATACCGTCAGAAGTGTCTCTCCGGCGCGGCGGGGATTCGAACCCCGATCGCCCGCGTGACAAGCGGGGATACCACTATACAACCGAATACCATATGACCAATATAATAAATATATGCAAAACGTTACAATAAACGCTCCGTAATGTTTTCCTCAAGTTATTATAACAATATAACACAGATATTTTATTACGTATTTATTACTAACTAGCTTCTGCCCGCGACTTTGTCGGCGTAAAATTAGTCACTGCCATCCCACGGGAACACTGATTTATTTTGGGATTCAAGGTAGCCTATGTGTTAATCCAGGGTATAAGCTATTTCCTTTCCAAATTTCATCCAAATCCGTCCAGCGGCTGCAGAGTGAAGAAGTAACAAACACACATACAAACTTTCGCATTTATAGTAGTGGTTTATTATTATTTATTACTACTTAATCCATACATAGGTATGTGATCACTGATCAAGAGGAAAAGTGGTTTCAATAGTATTTCTCCTCTTGTGATTTCATTGTTAGACAATTTTTAAGGTTCCGTAGTCAAATTAGGAACCCTTATAATTTTACCATATTCGTCCGTCCGTCCGTCCATCCGTCCATCCATCTGTCCGTCCGCAGCCTAGCTCAGAGACTCTTAGTACTAGAAAGCTGTAATTTGGCATGAATATAATACAGATTAGTCACGCCAACTAAGTGGTAAAATACAATCTTTTTTTTTGTGTTCGTCCCCTACACTCCACGTGGGGATATATTTTTGAGATACAGCTACTAAAGTGTTTATACCTACAAAAATCGCAGAAGACAGTACCAAATAACTTAAAATAGAGAATTAGTACATGGGTAGTTCTCACGAAATCTCGAAATTCGATTCTGACGATAAAATTAAAAATAGTATGATGATTTAGATATTTTTTATATGGATTTTATAGTAGTCATAATATAAAATTTTGGTTAAGTAGTGGTCCCCAGAATAAGAGTTTTTTTTAAGAAGTATAAGGCTTCTTAAAAAAGATAAAGTGAGGGAATAATGATGATGATTTTTATAAGCAATGATGAACATTTTTAAATAAAAATGGTCAATTATTTTGTTAAATATTTTGTATTGAAATATGAAATATATTATTTAACATTATTAGGAACTATAGTCCAGAAAATCACAATTTCTTTGCAGTCTGAGGCTGATTTCAGGTCAGATTTCATTTTTTCCCTTCGCTTCCTATCATATTCCTTCTTTTTTAATTTAGCTTCATCTTTACTGATTTTCTTTTTTTTTTCCATTATTGTGCCCTAAAACAAAATGTTAGAGTAAAATTCAAGGGCTTGCTACATATATATGAGGGAATGGCGATGAGGGAATGACGAAACAAAACATAACCCTAAAAAACTAGTGACACGGCCATGCTTTAAACAAGGTTATTTGCGGAAGTAAACTGCTCCCAAAACCCTACCTCATCACGCAATTAATTATTGTTAAAGTACTTCCCTTCCTTTTTTTTAGGACGTGATGTAATGACGAACACAAATGTAATTTTAAGAAATTTTGTATTCTAACTTTTTTCAACAAAACCTCGAACGCGTACACAATGAATTCGCCATATTGGCAAAATGTCAGTGCTGCCAGCTATTAAAAACAAACAGTAGCTTCACTTTTGATTGAAACAGCGTTCAAAAATTAACTGTTCGTAATGTCATGAGGGAATGATTTAATTTCATTGGACACGTAGTTTTAATTTTTTTTTCAATTAATTTTTATTTTTTTTATCCTAATAAAGAATACATTCATAATTTCATTGTTTTTAGAATAGGTTAATGAAATTTTCATCGGTTTTACTTTATCATTTTTTTAATAAAAAAATTAAAAGTAATTGTAAGTGGATGTTGGGACATAGTGAGGGAATGATTTTAACGGCATTACATACACTATGTTTTTTTTATTTACACATATGACTCAGAAATTTTAACTAAAACGCATACCGACGGTGATGTTTATTGCAGGGAAATTACACTTGCCGCTATATATTTACTATTTTTTTGTGAAAACCTGAAGGACAATAATTTCGAAATTTCGTGAGAACTACCCACATAAGTACCTAAGTACCTGGTGTTTTTTAAGATTTTGTGAAGTAGGTAACGGCTTTACGAGTACATAGTTAGTAAAGTTAGTCAGTTAGTTAATTACAAGTGAAATTAATATTAGAGTCCTAAATTAATAAAAATACCATATCTTCTCTACATTCAATTAGGTATGTTTGCTTTTTAATGTGTCGTATGTACAAATACAATATTTACAATTAAAAGTTAACACTAAACTTTAAATTAAAATTAAACTAAGCTACTCAAATATTAAAGATGTAAATAATAATCACCATTATAGCCCTCTAGCAGGTCTGGGGCCCCAGACAAGATGCATTACGCCAACTCGCTTTTCTATTCGTTTCGTTTTTAAACCAATCGCGTCACTGCTAGATCACGTGACTTTTCGTATCACGTGATCTAGCAGTGACGCGATTGGTTTAAAAACGACACGAATAGAAAAGCGAGTTGGCGTAATGCATCTTGTCTGGGGCCCCTGGTCGCGGCATGGTCCCTGATATCCTGATAGCTAGCCCAATCCCTTGGGAGAGGTAAGCACCAGCTCTATACTTGACTTTTTTTAGCAAAATAAATCATGTAAACAAAAGAAGCAGTAGTCGCAAACCTTTTTCAATTGGGTATTAATTTGGTACTTACCTATTTATTTATTTATTTATTGTGGCCAATTTATTAGCTAATGTTAGTAATATTTTCTAATAACAAACGAACCTTGGTTTATGATGATGATTAAACTATGATATGATCAAATTTATTTGAAAGAAAATCTCCAATCCGCACTGGGCCAGGTTAGGGATTATTGTCCGTTCCTTCTTATTACGAGAGAGGGCATGTGCCCAGCAGACGGACATATTAACGGGTGGTTGTGGTTGTGGTGGTGGAAATAAAACTATTAAAACAAATAAAGACAAATCATTTATAATCATGAAAAATATAGTTTAATATTTTTTAATCTGATATTATAACAAACCGTGTAGTATTGGAATCAAACGTGAAACCATCGATTTATCCGATAAAACTGTGTATTATGTAAATTAGGTAATTCGTTTTAGGTAGAGTCTTAATCACTCGGACACTGAACAAGGCCAATTTATTGTTATTGTCCAACGATGTTGTAACTAATTGACTTAAATTCAAGTTTCCTATTCCTTTCATTATGATACATGGAACTAAGCATCTTATTTTAGATAAACCCATCGAGACCTTATCATATTTCTGACCAATTTTATTAGACTCTAAACCTACCACTAGGTACGTAAAGTCAGGCATCCCCACATTAGACGCAGACTACACAGTCAGTCATACAGTTCAGACTATTAGACCGCGGACCAATGGAGCGCACACAGTAAACGAGTTATACCGCCGCCGGCCATATCCGAACGGCCGCCGGCCGGCTTAAAGGCTGTGAAACTGTCGCTCACCGCCTCACATTATCAGTTTTCGAACGAAAGTTCGAGATCGACCGACCAGCCGGCCACCAGCAAACGTTCCTATGGCGAATGTTGGTCGTGACTCGTGATATGATGCGGTGAGGCGTGTCTGACAGCCCGACCAAAATCACCGTGCGCCCCACGCTTGCAGCTCGAAGAAATCGGCAGGCCAATATCGGCCGGCGGACTGTTAGTCTGTGTTCGAATTCGATGAACTGGCAGGCTAATATCACCCGGTGGACTGTTAGTCTGTGTTCGAATACGATGAACTGGCAGGCAAATATCACCCGGTGGACTGTTAGTCTGTGTTCGAATACGATGAACTGGCAGGCAAATATCACCCGGTGGACTGTTAGTCTGTGTTCGAATACGATGAACTGGCAGGCAAATATCACCCGGTGGACTGTTAGTCTGTGTTCGAAAACGATGAACTGGCAGGCAAATATCACCCGGTGGACTGTTAGTCTGTGTTCGAATACGATGAACTGGCAGGCAAATATCACCCGGTGGACTGTTAGTCTGTGTTCGAATACGATGAACTGGCAGGCTAATATCACCCGGTGGACTGTTAGTCTGTGTTCGAATACGATGAACTGGCAGGCTAATATCACCCGGTGGACTGTTAGTCTGTGTTCGAATACGATGAACTGGCAGGCTAATATCACCCGGTGGACTGTTAGTCTGTGTTCGAATATGATGAACTGGCAGGCAAATATCACCCGGTGGACTGTTAGTCTGTGTTCGAATACGATGAACTGGCAGGCAAATATCACCCGGTGGACTGTTAGTCTGTGTTCGAATACGATGAACTGGCAGGCAAATATCACCCGGTGGACTGTTAGTCTGTGTTCGAATACGATGAACTGGCAGGCTAATATCACCCGGTGGACTCTTAGTCTGTGTTCGAATACGATGAACTAGCAGGCTAATATCACCCGGTGGACTCTTAGTCTGTGTTCGAATACGATGAACTAGCAGGCTAATATCACCCGGTGGACTCTTAGTCTGTGTTCGAATACGATGAACTAGCAGGCTAATATCACCCGGTGGACTGTTAGTCTGTGTTCGAAAACGATGAACTGGCAGGCTAATATCGGCCGGCAGACTGTTAGTCTGTGTTCGAATACGATGTTCTGACAGGCCAATATCGGCCGTACGCGACTGTAAGCAAGTAAAAAAATAAAGTGGTTCCAATATTCCGGTAATTAAACAGTTATCGAAATATGTTCACTATAATGTTGTCCGTGTTGTTTTATTTAATTGTGGTACTTACTAAAAACCGATATTTAATATTACAAGTATAAAATAAAAATAATAATATAATTGAGGTATTTCTAAAAAGTTACGTCAAAAACGCCTTTAATTCGGTCAATCGTGGTGCCCTTCTAGCCGCTGTCAAAAAAGAAGTTCCAGAATTATACAGCTATTTGTGGCAATGCTATATGGGACACCATCAAAATTACTTTTCGGTGACAAAATCATATCTTCATGAATGGGTTGCCAACAGGGAGACCCGCTCGGGCCAGTAATTTGTAGCTTAGTCATTCATCCAATTATTTCAGATCTAATTTCTAAATTAAATCTATGGTACCTTGATGACGGTTTCCTTGGCGGGGACGCGACAACTGTCTGTACTACAAGACCTACAAACGATCATTAAGTACTTAATTTTCTAATATAAGTAGGCCTCTCTTTACACTTTAGTAAGTGCGAAATTTAAATGAAAAAATAATTGATATCGTAACTAATTTTAATGCAGCTTCACCAAACATTTCGGTCCATTCAAATTCATCTTTAACACTTTAGGTTCACCGTTTTTTGACGAAGCAATCGATCCCATTATAAATTGTAAATTAAATCTGTTTAATAATAGTTCTAACCTTTTGTACGAAATAAACCCCCACATGGCGCTTTTTATTATTCGGTGTTGTCTTTTCACTCCAAAGTTTATGTTTTTGTTATGGAGTTGTCCAATTTTGAAATTTCCAGATATCATGGCTTCTATAGATTACCCTTCAATTCAACTCTGTCTAAATTATTAAAAGTTTAAGGCCTTGGTCTCGAGCGGTTCTCCCAATTCGTTTCGGTGGACTTGGTATTCTTATACTTCGGTGCTCTTCTAGCGTGGCACTACCAGCTTTCCTGTCCTCCGCTTATGGTTCGTTGCCTCTCGTCAGTATTATCTTAAATCACATAGAGATACAGATTGCGAACTTGGTGGAGGCCAGGGATGCTTGGTGTGAGTCGTGTCCCGGAGTCGATATGCCAATCAAGAGGCATATCCAAAGAGCATGGGATACACCTCGTCTCATATCAATTCATGCATCTCTCATACAAAATAGTCCGGACGATTTAGATCGCGCCCGTCTCCTTGCTGTCTCAGCAGGCGAATCAGGTCACTGGCTGCGCGCTCTTCCTTTCTGCAATATAGGCTCAGTCTTGGACCCAAGCTGCTTGCGCATAGCAATTAGCTTGCGGCTTGGAGTTGGAATCTGTGAAACTCATACTTGCACGTGCGTGAAGGAAGTGAGTGAGCTGGGAAGACATGGCCTTTCATGTTTTAGAAGTGCCGGTCATTTGTACCGCCACGGCACAATTAATGATCTGATGCGTCGTTAGCTGGCCACTGCCTCTGTACCAGCAGTCCTATAACCGGCAGGTTTGCATAGAGACGATGGCAAGCGACCAGACGGAGCTACATTGGTGCCGTGGAAACTGGGTAGGGCACTGGTATGGGGCGCGACGTGTGTTGACACATTCGCCCTTTCCCACGTCCAGTCAGCCCGTAATCGGGACGGTGCAGCAGCTGATCAGGCCCAAACCATCAAGCGCCGCAAATATTCATCATTAGTAAATAATTACGAATTGGTGGCACTTGCAGTCTAGACCATGGGACTTTGGTCAGCCGATATGAAAAGCTTTATTAAGGCTCTGTCATCCCGGCTCATAGACACCTCCGGAGATCCTAGAGCTGGTGCTTACCTCTCCCAAAGGATTGGGCTAGCTATCCAGAGAGGTAATGCAGCCAGTGTCATAGGGCCCATGCCACGAGTGGACCTGCTAGAGGGGGTGTTCTTTTTATAGTGGTGATTATTATTGTAAAATGGTTTTTCAAACCTATTTATGCAATTATACCACACTCGATGTCATAATACCATTTATTTTCTTGTACAAGAAAACAATTTCCAAGATTTTATTTTACAACTTTGTCGCCGTCATTTCAACGTATAAAGTATGCCAAATTACAGCTTTGTAGTACTAAGAGTCTCTGAGTTAAACCGCCGACAGACGGACAGACGGACGTGGTGAAACTATACTTAAGACCTTATTGACTACGGAACCCTTAAAATGCGTTAAACGAAAGAAGTAAAAAGTAGTTCTAAGTTGTCTTTCTAAAGCTAACATAAGAAAGAGTGTGACTGACTAAAATATAAGTATTTACGGGTAATAAACGTACTGAAGTCAGAAAAGATCAGTGTTCCTAAAAAAATACGATTTTATGTGCAAACGTAAAGGGGCAAACGACTCTCAAGTGATTTGTCGGTGTCGTAACTGGTTGGGCGGCCTGGCCAGGCGCACGTTAACCTGCTGCGCCGGACGTCGCGCTCGAGCTTGCGCATGAAGCGTGGTTTATATTTAATAGTGTAAAAGGAGATTGTAGCGAGTCAATTACGCTTATTCACCTAATTAGCTGCAGTTACTTGTCACCGAGTTAACCAATTGTTCAGCCGGTGTCGAAGAACGATCGCTACGACTTATAAGGTAGTAGGTAAGTACTAGGCATGATAAGAAGTCAAGTTACTGATATTGATAATGTTGACAGCAATCAATCAGGTCAGTACCTATTTCGGGTTCGGGTATGAGCGCGAGTGAGAGAGACTTTCAAATACGAAGGTCTTTTTAAGAGCTATTGCACTGTGATTAGTAGTAAGTAATACAATGTAGTGCAGCCCACCGGTGCGGTGCGGTGGTAGATACTCGTGATGGGTCTGGAGGTTGATTGTCGATCGCTTTCGGTGACTAAAGCTCATCAAAAGGTCAGTACCCTTGCCATGAATTACAATTAACGCAATCCCTAACGAGTCGAATGCTCTGTCCCCCACAGACCTCGCAGTATTCTTATAGAGTGCGGGGACAGCATGCGACTCGCTATAGTTCATTTATTTTAGCATGATACAGAACGAAATAAAGGTATTTTATTGGGCACGTTACACGCAACATAATAATTATACAAAAATATTGCTCCAAAACGTCTTTTTTTACTGCTATTATTTGACAGTAAATATTAAATGAACGTTATAATCTATTGCAGTAGTACTTTAAGTCATATTCATTAATATTTACATTGCGTTTTTTATTTGTGTTGATTAAATTTACTTCAATTAGAAACGTGGTCTATAAAAGACCTAAAGAAGCAGGGGTTACAAACCTGTGTTAACAAAATAACGAAAAGCATATAACTCGATTAAATCAAATACTATCTTGTCACCTGTCAAATATAGCGAACCTAGTGAATTTTAAATTGATCATTAATAACGCCACAGTTTGCATTTTTTGACAGATTGAACGTCCCAACGCCCTTATGTGATATGTCCCATGTTATGTTATGTCATTTTCTCTCGAGTTCGAGAGCGTAAGCGTTGATATTGTTCCATTGTTGTTTTTGTTGTGAGTTGTTTGTTGTTAATTTCCTTGTTAAAGTTGGCAGCTAGCTGCTCGTTTAGTCTACATCTTTAATCTCTACCCTACTACCGCACTCTTTAGCGGAGAAACGATGACACTTCATCCGGAACAGTCAGTCATAAATTAGGTAAATCAATTAAGTATAGCAGTTAGAAACCAATATATACATATTCAAATAGTTTTAGAGTATTTTTTTTATATAATATCGAGACCCAATGTTTTGTCCAACACAAAAACATTAATGACACATGCACAGATACAATATATTGAGTGCATAGATTCTTATTGATTCTGCCAGCGAGTATTAGAGTTGACGACTACTGGTTCTTTTTCTTTTTTTTTTCTCATCCTAAAATAAATGAACTATAGCGAGTACGGTAGTTGTAACTCATGGTAAGGGTACTGGGCCTCTATTCATCACGGTAAAGACCATATTATCGTGTTTGAGCTGTTAACGTATTGTCACAGTTTTGATAGCTCTTCTTTACATGATAGTAATGGTGGCTGCCGTCATAACACGATATGGTTTTTACCGTGTTGAATAGACGCCCTGTTCTGTTACATTTTTCTCTGAACCGATATTTGATCTTTTTGATATTTCTGAAGTGCAAAGTAAGTAATATTACTTACTTAAGAAAACTAAACTTATATGTAAGTTATATAAGTAAGTACCTATAAGTTTAATTTTCTTAATAAAAGCTGAATGTATGAATTAAATTGCATTTAGCATTTTTTTAATCCTGTTTTTAGTATTTTTGCTTAACGTACAATGTCAAATTATTAGATTTTTCAAAAACATAAATTTTTGCGCGATCGATTTTTTTTTCATTTTCTAACCTATCGGTAAAGGGTAGTCTACCATTTCGTGCAAATCGGAAGAATTGGTGAGAAAATTTTATTTTACTTTTTATTCTATGCTAATGGTAAGAAATAGGAAAAAGAAACACTGTAACATATTTTATTATGAATTATACGAAAAATTTAACGAGATATGGAAATTGAGTTTTTTCAAAAGGAATGGTAATGAAGTAGGAAAATGGTAATGATATAAGATGTTATGAGAATGAAAGTGCGATATTGGTAATGAAGGCTTAAGTAAAATACCGATATAAGATTATTTTTTAATGTCTTAAATGAAAAGAAACTTATTTGTAACACTATCGGCCAGTATGTTGTGACTGTTGTTTGTTCTGGAACGATTAAGTTTTCTATAATTTAGATATAATACTGAAAATCATTACCATCGTTCATTACCATTCTTCTTATAGTGAATGGTAAAATATGGTAGTGAAGAGAATGGTAATGAATTTTCTTTACTTTTTATAGAGTTACTCTTTATAAACAAATGCAATCGTAGGTATATTCATTTAGTAAGGTTTCAAACTTCAACGTTAATTATTTAAGTGTTTACAGTACAATAAACCACTAAGCATTAATATCAGAACAGCATAAATGGTAATGAAAAAAAACGTACCAAATCCAAAATTCCGCCACAAATTTTGTTTTTACATGAATCTGGCACGCGTTCCATCTCTTCACTGTTCACTGAGACGACTGGAGCGGGATCGCGGGCAGGGAAAACGATGCGTAGACTAATACATCACAGTACTTCAGTTTGATTTGGATATTGCAAATTGAATTTATGGCAATGTTTTTTTTTTGTACAAAAATATTTTGCTATTCAGCTAAAGTAAATAACCACTCTATGACGGTTTAAAGCTTCAGTTTTATTCCTTCGTAAGTATTTCAACATTATCAGTGGATAAATTTAATGTGGTACATGTAATAAATTATTTATTTGCCCTCAAATCTATATTCATTTATGTTATGATTATGAACGACGATGGTAATGAATTTTTGGCATGTTCATTTTAAAAAAGTACATTTATATTGCAGTAATATAATAAATTTTAAATGCAAAGTATACCTATGTACCTAACACAACATATAAAAAATATTTGAATTTAATTTAGCACTTAAAGCATGGTTTTTTTTACGAACATGTGATTTGCACGAAATGGTAGAACTATCCTAAAACTGTATGGGACCAAAAAGTTGGTCACGCTATTTTTCTATGAAACTTTTCCGTTGGGACACGAAAATTAGCCATACAGTAGGGATACTTTTCGTCGCACAATGGAACTTTTTTCGACTTCTTTGTTTGTATGGTTAACTGCGTTTAACTGAGGTCCAACTTTTTGGACCTTACCCTTATCTCTTCCACTAAAACTCCTTATAACTTATAACAATGCTTTGAGTTATTTGTCTTGAGTTCACCAATCGAGGCATGATATCGCGCGTAACGGAACGAGTCAGAAGCAAGTCGAGCCGCACGCAGTGTGCAGTTCCGCTGCCGTCGTTGCGAAAAACAAGAAACGATTTTCATGCAATATGGATTTTGTCGTATTGTTTACAAGTTACCAAATTAATAATTGAAGTTTAGTTCAAATTAGAGCTTAACCGGAGCTAATATTTGTCTCACAATACTTACTTGGTGCTTTAGTAAGTACTGCATAACAAAGCATTGCGCGGGCCGCGCGCGCGCAATCGAACACCGCCATACAATACATTGAGACCCTGAGCCACATTCGAATCGTTAGCAAACGAATGCCAAACCCATTCTGATGGATTTTCTCCGTACCCTATATACAGATATATATATTGATGGAAGGTCATGTGGCGATAATGTGTACTCGGTAATTTGAGACGTGATAAAAGCTCATAATAAATACCAAGGTACTCGTAGGTAGTAAGGTAAATGGAATAAGTAAATGGAAAAAAGCAACTACGAGCTAGGTTAAAAATAAAGATACACTAATATAGGAAACCAGTGAATTCACCGTTAGAATTAAAAATCCATTTGAGTCAAATTCGAGTGTGACACGTTTACGTATGTATGTGATTTGTTTAGGCACTTTAGTATACAGTAATATGTTCATTAGAAAATGCTATTGGGCATTTCTATTATTCCTTGTAGTCAATTAAAAAATTGTTAACGCAGCGTTAAATTAGTCCATTTGGTAACGCATTTTTTTAATGCTTAAACTTAAAAATATACTTTTGTTAAAACCTTTAATAGACCAATCAGAAAAATATATTAAAGTTTTTACAAGAAGTATATATTTTTAACTTTAAGCATTAAAAAATGCGTTACCAAATGGACTAATTTAACGCTGCGTTAACAATTTTTTAATTGACTACAAGGAAAAATAGAAATGCCCTATTATACTACATATAAACGTTTATAACTGACGGTAGTGGGAGAATAGAATAGAGTGGGCTTTGGGGCAGTACCAGGTGGGAAGACAGAGATGCGTTTATACAGAATTACGCGTGTATAAACGAGATGCTCCTACTTTCAGCTGTCCCTTTCTTGCGTGTGCGTAGGAGTATGCCACAATTAAATTATGGCAGATAAACCTGACAGCGAATGCGTTTCGGACGAGTTTCTAGCTGTTTGTTGGTGAAATACTTACACTAAGGGAGAAGTTTACATTTGGTGTCACAATTGAGGTGTTATAGAACAATGTGCTGTAAAGGCCGCAGTGAGCGGAAACATGAGAACATAACCTTTCATTTGAAAATGGATACATTATACTACTGTTGTGGTATTTTCAATTGTGATTGACACTGTAAACAACTAATTACTTAATGTAACATCTCCTATTAACTTAAAATAGGGCTGGTTTTCCATGGAAATATTACGTATTTTTCTTCCGCTAATCGTCCGATTTATGTTGATAGCTATAACGCACGGTAATCCGTGTCATTGCTGACAATAAAATTTTATCATATAATATCAATTTAGTGTTGTCATCGATATAAAATGCGTTGTACCCATAAAACTGGGTAATTTTATAATTATGAATATTATTGATCTATAACATTTTGAATTTTACTATAAAACAATTTTATAATTTCAATTTGAAATAGTAGGTAGGTAACTTTTTCTTATACGAATTAATTATAATAATCCGTTTAATCATCCTTTTCATTTATTTATTTATTTAACCTTTATTGCACAGCAAAAAGTACTTAAGTACTAATGGTGTACTTAACTCCTCATGGCATTCTCTACCAGTCAACCAAATAATGATACATAAACTAACAAAAGTTGCTGTTTTGAAGTCGGTTAATAAGTAGCTATTCTATTAAATTAGAATTGATTGCATTGATACCATACTTGTACTTATGTATTGATTTTATCTCCATCTCAAAAGTATAAGCGAGGGCCAAGTCTATTCTATACTCTGTTTACTGACAAAGGTCTGTCAACCACTGAACCAATTCCAGAACCCTCACCACCAAAATATTCCCACCTTGCATTGTCAGTCGTTATGTACAAGTTCAGTGAGAGTTAAGTGTCCGTGCGCGAGGTCCCGCCCGCCCTTCAGCGGCTTCTGTAAATTGAGGTAGGGCTAAAAGCCTGCCTTTTTCTAGGAATGTTACGTAATGTAGTGGGATGATCTGTGCAATTATCGCACTGTACCCATTTACAGAATAAGCCTCAAGAGCCTGACTCTTCTGAATAGTTTTAGTGTTATTCATTGGAACTTCTATGCCGACTTTTGAGTTGTGTTGTGTCTTGTGACAAGGACACGAGTCATGACAGCCGACCGACCGACGCTGAAAAATAAGTCGGCTTCAAATCGTTACTGGTTAATCTAAATCCGCGTTAATAGTATTCTACGCAAAAAAATACTTCGGTTTGACTGCGTTATTTAAATATAGTCATTAATGTCATCATTTTTCAAAATTGAGTTTTAAAACCAACATTGCTATTGTCCATTTAAAATATCATAGGTATCCGGTTTATAAGAGAGCACGAGGCCAATGCCAAGCTCCCGGAGCCCCTACCGGGCGTTATGATTCGATATTAAGCAAGTTGTTGTCACAAACGTTAGCTGCCCTGTCTTGACTCAAACGTCGGATAATCAGATTCCCGGCCCAGAAATCGACCAGCTTTAGATTCACTGGGTTTCACTTTTTGGGAGTTCATTATTTCCTCTGATTTAAAACTAACATCATAAACCACTTTACATTTCTGCATTTTCTACTAGGCTACTGGCATTCTATAATGGTTCTAATGATAGATACAAGTTTGATAACTTATGCCTAAAGACTAAGTATTACGGGCTATAGGTTATTCGATTAAATATTTTACATTTAAAAAGTTCATAACGCACTCGGTTATGTAAATAAACAGATAAAACGATGATTTCCCTCGACAACATAATTGATGTAATTTGCATGTTAAAGACTATCATTAAATTATAATTTTCCAGCTTTAGGAACATTTTGTGTGATTTTTAGCGGCCAATTCAATAACAGGTTATATATGCAATAGTACCTAACCCAACCTCAATGACTTTACATGAAAGTGGCTGTTCATTTGCATAGAAAGAAAAGTTTGATTACATATGTGGTGCCTACCACCTACCTACCTTGCCACCTGTGCTTATTTAGGATACTAGTTTTTATTTGATTCTTAGAAAAGAAAACAGGTAAACTTTTTTAACTGTAAATTCGCCAAACAACGTTTATTGGCGAGTAATGCACACACTTACATACTTTATACGTACCTACCTTAATCTATCCGTTTTTCACAGATAGACCAGCTCTAACTCGGTCGGTATTGTGTCTGCTTAGGAATGATGGCAATACCTACCTACTTTTGTCATTTTCTTTAAGAAATGTTACGTATTAAGTTGTTGGTGTCGTATACCAATTGTTCATCGTTGAAACAATATTGGGAATTGGGGTCTTCTCGTCGCTGCTTTGACGATTTCCACTCTTGATTTTTTTGCAAATATATTTCTCCGCTGCTTATAAGAAGATTGCCCTTATAACGGATGTCGATAAAACTTTTATAAGAATAAAGCCCTTGTGAACGTTTTTAATGTGATATTACTAAGTATAATACACTTATTAAATGTTTGAAAGTTGCGATTATAAAGGGACTGCTCTTATAAACAACTTTTACTTTGTATTAAATATGTTTATTATACTTGATACTAACAACAACAAAATGTGTTTAAGGGTTATTAGCTTTCAATAAAGCAATAATATGGCAAGTATCAGGTTTAAGCTCTTATAATTTGTGCCCAAATGCGTTCTTATAGACGATAATATGACTTTTATAAGAACACATTTTTTGGTCATATTAGTCGTTATAAGATATGTTTTGGCTAGTTGGGAATATTATTGTACTTTTTAGCCAATATATACTTTTTTAAATTGTGCTTCGAATATGCCACATGGCATCGAACCCCGCTCATTAAGGTTTGCACTGGCAGAGTATTTTTTGGAACCCCAAGTCCATATTTTTTGCAGTTCAGCCACCGATTTAACTTGTCCACTTCATTTTTAAAACCCTTTCATGATGGACCACTATTCTTCGATGGGCTTTAGTTCAGGACAATTCGGAGGGTGGCAGTGTGTAGGCACCACAGCAACAGCATTCTGCTCATACCATTCAGTCACTGCTTTAGAACAGTGGCAGCTCGCAAGATCAGGCCAAAAACGGCTGCAAGCATTCTTTTTTGTAGATACTCGTATCACCGCTTACAGTGCCTGTTGTGATGAATGATCGATTTGGTTTACCACAACCAATACATATGTTACCTATACGGTATTCCGCATGTAAAAATGGTCCGACTAGGCCGTTAGGCTTACACACACATAAATTGTTACTATTTCAATTACACACTAATTCATAAATGACAAGTTTAGTATACTTGATACTAACAACAATAAAAACGTGTTTAAGGGTTATTAGATTTCATAAAGCAATAATATGGTAAGTGGTTAAAGCTCTTATAATTTGTGCCCAAATGTAGTCTTATATTATAAACGATAATATGAATTTTATAAGAACACATTTTTTTGGCCATATTAGCCGTTGTAAGATATGTTTTTGCTAGTTGTGATATGTGTTTGCGTACATACATGATATTCTCAAAGATATACTGAGACGCGACTGTAAGAATATTAATTCCTTTAAATGTATCCCTAAGCGAAACACGACCTCAAGTGATATATAGCATGTACAGCCGCTTTTCCTTACTCGGAATGTAATACCTCCTGTGTGGCTATACCTGCAGAACCCTCGGTGCGTGAGTCCGACTCGTTATACTCGTAGCTATGCTGTTATTTGGTCACAATTCTCAATTACATGCTCGCCGCAAGCAACGACGTGGAAAAGTCTTAGTGTATATATTAAACCATTTAAATTTGATTCGTCTGGGTCTCAAACTATCCTAATCGAGATATCTTATCGCCACCCTTGAAATAGGTACCGTTAGGGAGTTCCAGTGCCCATGTGTTCATCACTTCACCTAATAATATATTTTTAATGCTAATACTAGACTTATTACTGAAAATACCAAAATCGCTACGTGTATGCGTGTAATATTTGAGGTTTTCTTCTTAATTGCTTACCGATCCCCTTATCAGATAGATACCTACCTAACTTAGTGACAACGGGACCACTTTAGGAAAAGGATTTTCATAATCTGTTAACAATTGACGGTGTAATCGCGGAACCAAAAAACAAATAATTAAAAATAACAAAACTATCGAATTGAGAACCTCCTTCTTTTTGAAAATCGACAATTTGGTTAGGTAGTGAGATAAAAGTAAAGTATTATGTTAATTCGGGATGCTAAAATTGGGGCTAATAGATATTTGGCAAGATGCCGTTGTAAAAGTATCTTATGCTTTTGACAATAACTCTTGAAACACCCTGTACATAATGAAGGGTACCTGGCAAAAGGTCGGATTTCCACCGTTTGTGGATATTTTCTACAGGTTGTTTTGTTAGGTAATGCCGAGGGCTCTGCCATGTTCTTAAAACAACGATTTTTTGACATTTTATCAGTTTTTATTAAGATAATATTATACCCTAAGCTTTGGGTTTCACTGCAGTTGTTTCGTAAAAAATAAACAGAACTAAATGTCCTACAGTTTTGTTTTTGAATTTTTATGCCCTATAGTTTCGCCACGTCCGTCTGTCCGTCCGCAGCTTAGCTCAAGGACTTTTAGTTATAGGAAGCTGCTATTTTACATGAATATACAAATTAGTCACGCTGACAAGATCGTAAAATAAAATATTGAAAAATTCTTTTTTGTGTGTCACCCCTACGTAACGTGGGGATGTTATGTTTACATACATAAATACCAGTGGCGAAGCGTCACGTAAATAAATAGGCAAGCCGGAGCAAAAAAAAGGTGTATGGCGTGTGTGCTAGTTTGCCCCTTCCGTGACATAAAAAAAAACATACCTTAAAAATGGATGTCGTCTTTCTAGTTCCCAAAAAGCAGTGCTGAAGTGTCGCGTGCGTTAACTGTTTCTACATGCCATTCTTGCAGTTAGTGTTCACCACCTTCGCCATACATGACATCACTGGTATTACTTGTACAGTCAACAGCATAAATAAGTGATCATTTATGTACCTTGTCGCTTTCAATCGTTTCACCATTACGTATAATATTCCAAACACAACGTTAAAGTGACAAGGTACATAAATGATCACTTATTTATGCTGTTGACTGTACAGTGTATGTCAAGTATGACAAAAGTGGCTTTTAAAAAAGCCGTTGCGTTCGCACACATTAAACACACAGACAGTATAATTTACGTTGGTTAAGTTAGTTAGTAATCAAAACACACACACACAGTAAAAATTAGCTTGCTTTGTTAGTACCCATCATGCAAAATAAAAACGTCCTTAGTAGGTACAGTTCGATATTTATTTATAACTTAAACTTAAACTTAAACTCACGTAATAATATACAACTCCGTATATGTTTCTCGCTAGCTGAATTATATAAATTGTTAATATCTGCAAAACCTGTTCGATTCCAAACTCTGCTAGAATCGGAAAACAGCAAACATGAATAGCAAAATAATTTGTTTAATTTGCAGCTGCCAGTCAGCCAATTGTATTTATCATATGATTCGCTGTGGAAATTTTTGAAGAATCCATCTCTACGCCTATGATGAATTTTTATGTCTGGGCAAGCGCGTCCTAACTTAATGTTTCAAAGGATAACTTTGAAAAACATGTTTGTTCATTAAGTAGGTAATCTGTAAGACAACATTCAATTTGAACCAATGCGGCCATTATTTGTACTTTGAGTACAGGCAAAAATATTTAAAAACCAAACCACGAATATAACCTAAATAGATCGCAGCAAAAATAACAATATTTAGGTACCTAACTAAATAGAAACAAACCTCCGTTGTCGCCACGAATCTGCAAATAACACAATCCAAACAGAAAAACAATCACAGAACACTTAGGTCACTTAGCAAGCTAAATTTCACTAGTTGAGTCTCATAAAACACAATAAGTTAAGTAATAACACAAATTAAACTATAAATCAAAACAAAACACCGTGTATTTTAGCGCGAGGACGCGAAAGTAATGGCGTAATGAAAAAAGTAGTTGAAGGAGCGACAGGGGAGAGGGGACGGTTGAGTGTCCTTGGGAAAATAAAGTTAACGCATGCACTTTAAGTTCAAAATTGAATGAAATAAGCCGTTGTGCGACGTTTGGACTTGCGAGCTTACTCTCACTCGTTTTTACATTGGTGTCACGTGCCGCTGTGTCTGTGTGCGAGTTAGAAGCGCTAGGTAATTGTTTGAATGTGTTAGTGCAAGTCCGGCGCTGAGTCACCGGATTGTAAGGCGGTTTTAATTGTGGGTGTAAGTTCGAGCGCGCGTAGTGAAATGTAACTGAGCCCAAAGCCCATCGCCTAACAGTACTACAAGCCTTTATTTTAGTCGCCTCTTACGACTTCCACGGGAAGACATGGAGTGGCACAATTCTAAGCCGGCAACCACACGGCAATTTTTCAATCATATATACATACATTAAATCACGCCTGTTTCCCAGAGGGGTAGGCAGAGACCATTTCTTTCCACTTGCTACGATCCTGACAAATTTCTTTCGCTTCTTCAACATTCATACATCGAGTCATGCACACACGTCGGTTTCGGGTACTTAAGATTCGGCCCTTTTCCAGTATTTCTCCGATTTGATTCGAAAAAGTACGCCTGGGTAATTATCCCAACCACATTTTTTAGCGGCGGACGTGATAATTGGGGTGTAAAGTACATTTATTGGAAAAATATTTATTTTCTAGAAAATCTTACACAAAGTACCATGTTGAGCCAAAGTTAAAATGGTTAATAACTTATCATGTTTATCGTAAAAAAAAAAAACAGTCCAAAATCAATTTTGGTGTCGTGTCCAGTACTTGTCGCATACACTGATATACCGTGGTACAAAGTTATTAAGCCTCAACTAGATTGATATTTTAGTTACCTCTATTCCCTATTAGTTAAGGAATTATAAAATATTACAATTATTGCATTTGCAAATAAAAAGAAACTGGGAACAGTGTAAATAAAACTGTCCTTGCGAAATAGTCAATTTTGGTGGTGAATATTAAAATTGATTTTATAATCGAACGAAAAGTTATTAAACAAACAAATATGGCGTCAGTCGTTCGTTCAGTTCCAGCGATAGATTAGATGGTGAAAGATTTATACCGTCTTGCTGCATCTTCCCTCTAAGTACATAAGAATCAAATTTTGGTGGTACAAAATACATTTTTATAATTGTGATAACTTAGATAACTTGTTATTTTGCATAAAAACAATTGTGTTTAAATTATTTTGAGTATGTTAATGGTGTTTTTTTAACTATATGAAGTTAAATTTGTGTAAAACTAAAATATTCACGTTAAATAAAATAAAAAAGTATAAGTTCTAATTTTGGTGATACAATTTTGGTGGCTTTTCCTAAGCCACCAAAATTGACAAAATTCCTTGTTCCACCAAAATTGTATAAACACCAAACAATAACTATTTATTATATTAAAAAAAATACGTTGTTAGTTTAAAAAAATAACAAGAATGATTCCCTAACGATTATTATTTTAACTATCCCGATATGTCATTATTGATCGTGTGTTTTTCTTAGAAAAGTAATTTCGGTGGATAATAGCAATTTTGGTGGTATATAATTAGTAAATTCGATATATCTTAAAACGACTTGGTTTAATAAAGGGCCATTTTAACACTGTTTTAATTACGACTAATGACGTCCCTTACACTTAAAATTGTGAACCCTACAGACAAAATAAAAAATACCACCTAAATTAGGATAATTTGACGCTTGTTGAAATTCACCCGCCTAGGGCGGCCCCTTCCGACCCTTCCACACACTTTCGATCTGTATATCTCTTTCGTCAATCTTCCCTCATCCATCCTTTCCAAATGACCGAACCATCGGAGCATGCCCTTTTCAATCTTAGTCACTACATCTTTTATTCCACACTTCTCTCTGATTTTTTCATTTCTAACTCTATCAATCAGTTTCACACCACACATACTACGCAAAGAGCGCGTTTCAACTGCATTTACACGACTTACATGCTTGTCCTGCCACACCCAACATTCACTACCATACATCAGGGTAGGGGCCAGCACTCCATTGTGAACAGCCAGCCGGGCTTTTTGTGAAACGCCCTGTCTGCTCACAAAGGAGTACAGGGCCCCATTAATTTGATTCCCCGCATTTACCCTCCTCTCGATATCCTTCTCACACTTACCATCTCTTGTAAACACACTTCCCAGGTACACAAATTCGCTCACTTGTTCTACTAATTCACCATTTATATTTATCACGCACTTAGTCATCTCTTCATCCTTCTCTATCACCATGACCTTGGTCTTGGCAGCATTTACTTTCATCCCCTTTTGCTTAAATCCCTCATTCATCACTGTCACCATCTCCTGCAACTCAAGTACCGATGGGGCAAGTATAACTTGATCATCGGCATATAAGAGGCATTTGATTAGCAACTCTTGCACACGTAAGCCCTTATCATACTCTTTCAAATCCCACATACAACTGTCCATGAATAGATTGAACAGCCATGGTGAGGCAACACAGCCCTGTCTAACACCTTTAGAGATGTTAAACCAGGCCGAGTATGCCCCATTGATCCTGACACAGGCTCTGGAGCCCTCATAAAGGGAACTCAAAGCCTGCACCAGGTTGCTGCTCACTCCATACATAGACAACACCGTCCACAACCCCTCTCTATCTACCCTATCATAGGCCTTTTCCAGGTCCACAAAAGCACAGAAAACCTTTTGGTTGACAGCCAAGAACTTTTCTGTGATGGACCGTAGTGAAAAGACCTGATCCGTACATCCCATTCTCTTTCGAAATCCCGCTTGTACATCCCAGATTTTGTCATTCGTAACATTCAATACCCTTTCAATTAAAATCTTCGCATATACTTTGCCGACAACACTAAGGAGGCTGATACCGCGGTAGTTTTTGCAGTCTTGCTGTGACCCCTTTCCTTTATACAGAGGGACGATAACGGCCTTGACCCAATCTTCCGGGACTCGGCCGCTACTCCAACATGCATTGAAAAGGCGGTACAACAGACTACCCACCAGGCCATCTCCTCTCCTCAGCATTTCTATCGACACACTATCACAACCTGCTGACTTTCCCGCTTTCATACTTTTAAATGCTTTCATGATTTCACTCATACTAATCACACTTTCATCTTCGCTACTTGCACCTTTACTCATGCTTTCTGGCTCACGACAAATATCTTCGCATTCAAACAAGCTTTCAAAATAAATTTTCCATCTATCAAGCAGTTTTTCTTCCTCACATATTAAGTTTCCAGACTCATCCCTCACCGCGCTTAATTTAGTTTTCTCGGATTTCCCCCGAGCCGATTTAATCAAGCTCCAAAAGAGTTTAATATTCGACCGGAAGTTGTCAGAGAAACTCCTATCATACTTTTCATTCAGTAAATCTTTGTTTCTAGCCACAACGTCTTTCACTCTTTTCTTTGATCTATTATACTCGTTTTTCTTTCTGTCGCTTAGATCTTGTCCTGGATCTACAGCTACAAAATCCAACCAACACTATTTCTTCTCTTTCACTACATCATCTAAGTACCTCTCTATCCCACCATTCCGGACGTTCATTCTTGCTTTTTCTTCTTTTGACTACACCGCATACTTCAGTGGCCGATTTGACCATGCCATTCTTCATAATCTCCCATACATTATTAACATTATTCTCAAATTCACTGTCATTCATCATATTGACACATTCAAAACAAACTTTCAGCTTTCTTACGTACTCATCTTGTATAACTTCGTCTTTCAGTTTCTCTACTTTTATCCTCTCTAACGCAGTTGTTGGTACGGGAACACGATGGCGCCAACGTGTGAACAGACCCCTTACTCGTGTTACCACTAAGTTAAGTAGTGATCTGAACCTACGCTAACTCCTCAAAATGCTATGGTATCTACAACTTTGTTACGCAACCGTTCATCCACAATCATCAAGTCTATCATAGACTTCTCATTCTGCCGTCTCCATGTATACTGATGAATCTCTTTGTGATCAAACAAAGTGTTTGTCACGCAGAGATTCTTAGCCAAACATACATTGAGAAGGCATTTGCCATTCTCGTTCACTCGCTCATCACCATACTTACCCAGTACCGATTCATAACCATCCCTTTGCACGCCTGTCCAACCATTAAAATCACCTAGCAAAATAATCCTTTCATTCTCCTTGCATTTTGTTGAAACCTCATGCAAACTTTCCCAAAACTCCTCCCTTTCTTTTTTCGATTTATTCGTATCTGGGGCATAAGCCCCAATTACGAATAAACGGATGAGACCTACCTTGAGTCTCACCCAGAGAAGTCTTGGGCTCACACAATCATGCTCTTGCATACATTCAGCCATTCGCTCTGTGAGTACGATACCAACTCCCTGATGACCGTGCTCGGATACTGGAACTCCGGACCACAATGCCGTCAAGGTTCCGTGTGTGGACGTACTCACCCCTTTTTCAATCATAAAAACATAATAATACTTAAAAGTAAGTTACAATAAGTAAAAATAAGATAATAAAACAATAAATAATAAATTCTCAAAACTAGCAAAAATAATAATATTACAAGTGTAAGGTCGTAGTCGACTTGAAGGTAATGTTTATACCTACATTAGATAAACTAAAAAAGGACTATGGGAACAACACGACGAGGTCTGTACGCCAAAACGTTTACGTCTCTACGTTTTGTCGTTGTGGCTAGGTTGGTTTGTAAAAACCACTTTTTGATTAAACGATCCGTTTGTAAAATATTAAGAGTTAAAATGCTATTTTTGGTTAGAGTCATAATATGTGCCCGCCTACAGCCAAAACTACAAATACTAAAAATCTGAAAAGTATCTTAAGAAATATTTTAAGTTTTTTTAAGGAAAGCTATCAAGATGTGCTTTAATTTAAATCAAATACTCGTAAGTCTTTATTTATTTTGGTTTGCGCTTTATTTTCGGCCACCGTAAATATTTCAGGTTTTACAAAAACAACCTAACCTAACCTACGAGGGGTGATCCATAAGTTTTGAGAATCAGTATGAACCATGCACATAATGATATTTTTTTAATGTGGAATATACCATGGCACTAATCAAACTTAAATTAGAGAAAAAAAAATACTATATTGTTCATTTGTTTTTCTGTGATAGTTAAACAAAAAACATCTGTATGAATAATTTTACAAGACGGTAAAATAAGAGTTAGTTTTGTAATAATTTGGAGCGGTGTGGAGAAACTTCTGGTACACTAATAAAAAATATTGTTTTTGAAAATGAAACCTTGATTTATCATTATGATTTAAATGATAAATAAGTTATCATTGCAGTGGATTTTTTATCTCCAGCTCTGTCACCAAAACTTAGGGTGGTTTTTTCGGCCTCGCCCAGGATTATTGAGGCCTACAAATAAATACTTTGACATTCGTTTTTAGCAATTGTGTTTAAATAATCTAGGAGAGTTATATAACATTATTCTATCATAGTTATGGGAAAATATTAAAAACAAGCTCAAGAAAAAAAAAACGAATTTGTGGCAGGAAATGTGCTTCAGAGGCTTCTAATTCACAAGGGTGCTGCTCATCGACCAAAGATCAGAACTGAGAACCGCTCTCCCCGTTATTAAGCCCTAACTTTCGACTACTACTTCTCATTCACTAATGTTAAAAAACAGCTACATAAAAATCACGAGCTTATGATGATTTAGTGAACGTACAAAATTTGACCATTTTGACCTCCTAAAGTAAAATTATTTTTATAGTGGTAAAATAAAACAATTGAGTGACGTTAATAAGTGTTTGGAAATATAGAAAGTGTGCTTATTTCAATTAAAATATAACGATTTACATAACTCCCATTTTTAATACCGATTATCAAAACTTTTGGATCACCCCTCGTATAAGGTTCTACACGATGGTGCTGTAATAAATGCTGAAATATTTACAGTTAGAGGAAAAAAATGGGTTGGCAAATGAAACGGTTAGGAAACGATACATTTGGCAACATATTTCGGCCAAACGGCAGGCTCCCCAATTAATTACTGTTTTATTTTTCTTTCAGTGTAATTTTTTCGCAAATGAATTAAAACTTTGTTTATTACAAGTGTAGGACTATCATTAATTATATTTATTTCTATTGTTTCAGGGAACAATATATATTCAATGTGTTTGAAGTCATCGTTAGTACTTTGGAAACAAAACTACAAAGAATTGAAAATCTCGACAAAGCGGTAGAACATTTGATGAGGAGAGTCGAAGCTTTAGATTCTAGGGTAAATGACAATATTCATAAAACAGATGCTATCATTTCAAAACTTGGAAATCTGGACTTGAAGCTCTTTAGTCTTCTTACTGAGGAAGAAGGAAAAGGGACTGCGGAAACTACCACGAAAAGACAAATTATCAATAAAATTAGTGACGCTCAATTGTTGGACAGAAAACTGGAATCCTTAGATCAAAAAGTATCAGACATTGATTCAAAATTAGTCGGCCTCAAAAATCAAATCGATAACAACTTTTTGCCAGTCGATGATATCAATGCCGAAGCAAGTGAAAAAAAACCAATAAGTCTTAATGTTATAGAAATCGCTAAGGGATTAAATACTGAAGTTATCACTGAAATTACGAAAGAAGTGGATCAGCTACGAACATCAATGTCAACAGTAGACCGAAAGTTACAGTTTCACATTAACCTTGTGTCTGAAAATCTGGGCAAAGTGCTGTACATGATGGCCGACGTGCACGCCGCTATAGTCGAGCCCGAGGCTGCGTCTATAAATGTTAACGGCTTATTCAAGAATCGTACTACGACGAGTACACAGTCTCCTGTTACTAAAGGGAGTAAAATAGACGCGCTCGTTAACAAGATCATTCCTATGATGAGTGTCTCTGAAAAAATGGACGAAGTTTGGGACGTCGTAGTAGGTACAAAAAGCTCGGTCGACGACTTGGTTCCAAAATCTGATGAACTGCTGACTCAAACCCAACGCCAAGAACGGGCGATCGGGCAGATACACAGTGACTTACGGCTGAAAACTAATCTCATTATAGAAAACTTGGATATGGTCGAAAAAAGATTAAAGAAGCAAGAAGATGACGTGGCTACATTGGCACAACGGCCTGTACCAGCGGAACTCCTGTTAGATCCCACGATTGACCGGCTCGTGGAGTACGGGCCCACGCGGTACCGTGTCGACGAGCCCGCCACCGATCCCAGCACAAGCCCCGCCGCCATCACCACCACGCAGCCGGCCCTCACTACCAGGTGACATCTCTCAATATCCTTCTACTCCTGTTGCTGTTCACTTGCGACATATCTGCTGGCAAATACGCAAAGCGAATTGTGCGATTGTTTATTTAATATAATTGATCTAATCTGTTTTGCTCGGCGAGTTGAGTGCCAGGCTTCGGTTGCACGTGCGTTAACCTGTGACTAATGATTGTATCGCACGCAGCCCGAACACCTCAAGCAGCTCGGGCGCACCCGCGCCACTTGCGGCGCCGCAGCCGCAGCCACCAGTGGCACCGGCTGCGGCTGCCGGCGCGCCGCGCCCCGCCAGCCGCAAGGGCGGCATCATCTTCCCGAGTGTCAAGAACAAGCCAATCATCGGCAATAACACCTTCGCCTCAGAGATCGTCGCCAACTATAAAGACGTGAAAGTGAGTCGTCGTTACATAAATTGTTCTTATTGATGGGATTATGGGCACGTAACATAGTGGGTATATACATTATTATATATATCAGTCAGTAATAAACGTGTCTCTATCATAAATGCAACGGCCCTGCGAATGACATAACGAGGTATCATAATATTCATTACTTTTACATACTAGGCCAGTCTATAACGACATCAAACATCGCAAACGTGCATGTAACTATGATTTATTTATATGTTGTTAGGTCCCTTAAGAGCCGGTTTTATAAAGCTCCGTAACTAAAAATGTCAGATCAAATTTTAGTAACTCCATACAAGTTTTGACATTCCTGATCGAAATTTGATCTAACGGATCTTTATAAAACCCAGCCTAAGAGTAGTTAACACAACACCCAATTTTGCAACCCTACTTAAATTGAACACTTAAAACGTAATTAAGTAGTTAACAACATTATCTTACTGTTCCTAATTCGGGTGACTAACACAATTTTATCCAAATGGAAAGAGATTCACTAATCAACAAACAAGAAATCACAAAACTATGTAGTCGTATAGCCAGTAGTCGTTTTAGTACACAATTGCACTGTATGAAAACGAGGCCTCTTTTTTTGGAAACAACTTTTTTAGTTTTTTTTTATAAATGGAACGTGATTATAAAGTCCGTTAATCAAGGAAGGATATTAACTAATTTGTACGGGTACTGTTTTTTGTAGACACGCTAAGTTACAAAATTATCTAAGATTCTTTTCTGACGTCATGTTAACTCAATAAAATCTATACACGATGATGTTAAATAAAAAAAACTGGCAAATGACTGATTTTTCAATAAAAATGGCAATATCTCAGAAACCGTGAAAATTAGCATATAAGTAAATGTGGTCAAAAAAGTTAAGAATGACCCTAACTATCATCCCTTAAAACACCCTGTATAAATGTGCATCTAATTAAGTTGATATTTATTAAAGATACTTTTAGATAATAGGTAGTTATGCCTTTGTTAGTATTGATTTATAATCTTGGCTATAAAATTTAGTTCATGCCGTTTCTGAACACATTGTTTTTGTACTTAATGCCTACGCGTTGCCACATTCTGCTTTTTTGTCTTCCTCAATCACCTTAAGGTTAGCTGGAAGAGACCCCTTATAGGTATACGTTCGCCTTTGTACATTCCTATTCTGTAAATATCTGAAGTCTTTAAACCTCGTGAACATTTAAAGAAGAAAAAGTAGCCTATGTTACGTTTTATTTTCTCGTACGTAATGCGAAATCTATAAACTTAGTAGAGAAATAAAGCTGGTACCTACAAAGTTCATTTTATAGTCCAGCTTCTATGCTATCCTCATTCTATGGGTTTCTATCTCAACTTTCTTGATACATTTGAACGATTTATTTCATTATTCTAGTAATAGGTACCAAAAAAGTAGTAAAATATAACCTTTAAAATTTCTTTTTAGCATTTATTGTTGGATAGGTCTTTCAAAAATATTGCGGGTTTGTGAAAACAATTCTTCGATTAAGGGATCCGTTTGTTAAATATTAAGATTTAAAGTGCTAGTCCTTAAAGCCCTGTGCTAGTCCCATATTTGATGTGCTCCGCAACCAATGAACATCGTGTGCTTCTGTTACGTTCAAATTGTAGCAAATTTAGTTATCTTTATTAAATCACCCAAAAAATGTACTTTAAAAACGCTTTTTTAGGGTAGTTTTATCGAAAATACTGAATCAAGTGCCAAAATTTCGTATTTTTTCGAGCGCAATGGGGATGGCACAGGGTTTTCAGGGTTGCAAACTTGGGTGTTAGCTACTCTCAAGAGACCTAACAACATATCAAAAAATCGTAGTTAAGTACATGCGCGTTTGCGATGTTTGTTTTTTTGTGTTGATATAAACTGGCCTAATATGTAATGACCTAATGACATGGGACACGAATATTAATTTGCCATATTTATGTTTACAAGCGCAAACTGGTTCTTTATTTTATTACCTAGCACGAATATATTTTATTCCGTTAGTAGGTACTTAATATGATATTTAACGTCCTAATGTAAAACTTATGATGTAAATTTTTCTCTTAACTACCACTACTTCCGGCAACAGAAAGAAAGTGTTTTGTGTGAATCGGTTAATTGATTTGGAACAATGCAATGGCATCAAAATGATAACAAGTGTAAATAGCTTACCTACTTTTTAACTTCCCCATCATCCAGAATCCCGAACAGTGCCTACGAATTTGTTGACATCTTTGCCAATTACAACTGACTCGGCCTAATACTTTAAGATGATAGGACACTTCATTTTTTCAAGTGAATAAATTAACGCTAAATCCAAATTTCTTCTATCTTTAACGAACATTGACTTTGATACTCGTACCTATACACAGATTTAGTACGGTACGTTTGGAAACTACGTGTGTACGTGTGAATGTGTGTGTATATGCGTGATGTCACTGATGACTGATGAGGATACAGGAATACATGTTGTTTTTTGTGAAGAAAACGATCTGTCAAGTTGTCATCTTCTAGAAAACTCGGGTTTAACCCGAGCGGCGCTGGTCCTCCCAGAGACTAATAGGTGTCCATGACTGGTATGGATGTTAACAAACGCACCAACGACACTTCACTTGCTTCCACTTCCAAAGAAAAACTTAATTGATATCCATATCCCGTTTGATTACAGCAAGCCACGCATAATAATATAAAAAATAAAATAAGTTGATAAATTAACAGGTAAAAATGAGTAGGTATAAGCAGGAGCAGCGTTAGGTTATTGAATGTGGTAGCTGAACTAGTTTTTGGGATAATGAAAGAAGTAAGTAATTGGTTTTTCAAAGGTTTTTATCACTCTATTATACTGTAGAAAGTACTAGGTAGCTAAACTAAGCTGTAGGTACCGCCTACAAAATCAAGTATAAAATACCACTCAGCGTTTATTACTCGATAACGGTACATAAGGTGGTAAGTATACGAATTTTATAGCGTTAATCAACTCGCGACCTTTTCACGTTCTGCTCTCGTCTCGACTCATATGCAATAGCAGGTTTTGTTACGTGTACGAAGTTGAAATCCTCGAGGGGCTACCAGTGGTTGATAAACAGTAACTACTTAGAGTAACATTTTACAAGCCTGTCGGCATACAGGAGTCCGTTGAAATGTGGTACGTGTGTTCCGCTCTTGGAAAGTTGCGCCGGGCTTATTATTACGTAAATCTGGTTCATGTACATAAACAGAGTGCTTTCCGCGGCTTTGTCAGCGCGCAAAAACCGGCTGTTCCCACCATCGACAGTTACCAATGATTACAGCCAGTTATTGTTCTTAGAGTTCGAGCGGTGGTTATGTCGCGGGTGACGCAACTGCAAGTGCAGGCTATATCGTCGAACCAATGTTTAACAAATTATTTGAAGTAGATATCGGCTTTTAGTCGCCGCCTCTCTTCCGCCATTGTGTCCTACGAGGCGCTCATTCACTTATAATTTACTAGCGACCCGCCCTGAGTTCGCCTGGGTGTGATTTATGTGTACTTTGCACAGGCATGACAAAAGCAAACGAGAGACGGGAAATGTGAGGAGATTTTGAAGGAAGATTGAAAATGGAAAATTAGATTTAGTAATGGGGCGTCAACACTCAATTTTCGCAAGAAACAAGGTCATCATTGGGCAGGTGTTTTTGGCACCGCAGAAACATGTACAGTAACTACAAACTTCTTTATTATATTTAAGTAGGTGCAAATAAGCAGCCCTGGCGGAAGGGGCTGAACCCAGTTATTTTTTTTAAAAGTACCTAGTTAGTTTTTTTTGCAATAAATGTTTTATCATTGAGGCATTTTGAAATTTTAATATCTTTTAATTAAATATTTAAGAAGTTAAAAATAAAAGAGCCTCAGTATTCGGAAGGACACCACCCTTTGGGAACTCCTTAGGAGCGCCTTATTCTTGGCTGACAACGTGTCGGTTAATCGTCGGCATGGCGCTTGAGCCCCCCCCCCCCCCCCCTTCCCCCCCTACGTTAGGCCTCCTACAGCTCACGTCCCCGCACGGCCACCGTCAGCATAGCATTTCGCAGATCATCCAGTCGTAACCGATGTTCCATAGCAGGGGTCCTAACACGGACCCCTGGGGAACACCGCACAACATCGGGTGAGTGACCCGCAGACCTCCACGCGATCGTAGGGCACTACCCTGTCGGTGAGGTACAGGTGCTCTACAATCTGCGGCAGATACCCAGACACCCTGTGGCAGCGGGGGGCCTCTATGATGACCGGGGAGGACGGAGCCGAATGCGTTGGCAGTGTCGCTCACCCTTCTGCTCCGCGTGCCCACAGAAGTTCCGGAGGGAAGAAAATGCGTCCATAGTGGACCATCCCTCACGGAAACCGTACTGCCGGTCGGAGATGTTAAGCCTCACGTCCTCCAAATGTTGGACGATGCGACGGGACAAGATGCGCTCAAACATCAATTTTTACATTTATCGCTTCAAAAATAATCAATATCCCGTAAAATCTTCTACTGCCAATTTACCACAGCCATTTACATATCTATATTATTACTTAAAAAATAACCGAACTCACTTACTAAATTTTACACTCCATTTCATCACTTTAGTTCTTCCAAAATCGCCAACGGGTGTATTTTTTTAATAGCCTAAATTACAATTTTCACATTTCTCACTTCAAAAATGGCCAAAGTCCCATAAAAACTTCTACATCCATTTTACCACCGTTGGGACAGTTTTTTCTAATTCGCCAAAAGTATTTTTTTTTATTTACAAAAACAGTTCCATCCATGTTGTATCCTTCCAAATTTTCAATTAATAATTACAGTATAATTAATTACAGCCCATACAACATTTTCCACGTTATCACTTCAAAAATACATTATAATAAATATACAATTTTCTACACCCCATTTTGCCACCTCTGAGGTAGTTTTTCCTTTTATTGCCATATATATATATATATATATATATATATAATTATTTATACATATTTTTTCCCATACAAACTTTGCAACCCCCTTTCATCATTGTAGGGGTTGATTTTTCATACCTCTAAGGGTTAAATTTTAGTAATAGCTGAAATACATGTCTCATTATTTGCATTTAAAAGTATTTCTACCAAGTTACAAGTAAATTTGATTTTATACTTATTTTTCCCATACAAACTTTGCAACCCCCTTTCATCATTGTAGAGGTCGAATTTTAGTAATCAATCACTTAAATACTTGTCTCATTATTTGTATTGAAAAGTATTTCCACCAAGTTTCAAGTAAATTTGTCCATAAAATCATTTTTTCCCATGCAAACTTGGCAACCCCTTTTTTCCCTTTAGGGGTTGAGTTTCGAAAAATCCCTTCTTAAAGGACGCCTACGTAATAAAATCAACTTTCCCTCAAAATTCCAAATCTTTTTTTAATAAATTCTTCTTTACCTTAAGCGGTTTGGGCTGGGCGTTGATGATTCAGTCAGGACATCCTCTTTTATATATGTATATCAAAATAGATATATATCATATATTGATATAGAAGATGTGTATTTAGAGGTCCTCTAAATAACTAAGGTTAAATCATCCGTGGCTGCTGAAAAAAAAGTCAATTTCTTCATACACAAATGTTAAATGACATTTCGTTGTTCCTGTATATAGACACGCATCTCCCTGCGACGTCGTCACGGTCGGCACGCAACGCGGCGCGGCGGCGCACGCGACGAGCGCACACACTGCGCACGCGGTCACGTGGATCAATCGTTCTAGCCGTATGTCACCGTCGTCATTTCCTGCGTGTGCCGCAGCGCGGGAGGAGTGTCTAACATAAATGTGCAAAACAAAGCCTGGAATTCCGGCTTCTCGTAGCGTTTACGTAATTTTAATTAAAAGTATCGAATATTCGTACACAAAAATACACACCTAAGTAAAATTATATTGCAGTTTCGAAAGCAAATGCTTATTAAATACTGCCTCTAGTGTAGGTAATCAGGAAATTGAAGAGTCGTGACGGCTTTACTCCAAGCTATAATGGAAATAAGCCACGACTTTCGTTTTCTATAGACATAAAGTTATCCAATGATAATAACTGGCTGGTAGTTACTTCGTTACTGCCTACCAAATTACTTAGAGCTAAGAAATTAACAGTGGACCTCGTAATAACATCACAATCAGGTTCAAAGTACTTTCTATGTGAATTTGTGCGTGTGAAGTTGCAAGTGGTGTGGAAAGCTCGCGGCGCGGCGCTCGCGAACACACGTTGCGCAACGCGCGCGGCCGCCGCCGACAGACCGACCACCCGCCGCGGAGGCAGCGCACGTGCCGCCGACACACATCCCGCCAGAAAACAACGTCTCTCTACACCTAATCACCATCAACACTTACGAGTATAGGAACCTTCAACCGAAAAACATTTAACATTACTTTTTAGAAATAATCACTAAGAACGAGTAGTATAGTATCATTTAAATTGACGACATTTTATAATATAATTTTATTAGAGATATTTTTTTTATTTACTATTATTATTTCATTCTTACTTTTTTTACACTGACGATCTTATGAATGTCATTGTTTTATATTATATTCCGGCTGCGCTGTGTTTTGAGGCTTAAAAAAAACAGATGATTGTTTTTTGCGTATACTTTTCGAACGGTTTGCCCAATCTAATGCATAAGATTGTGCCATATTAGGTGTTTGCTAAGGAAGAAACTTAGACATTTGTATTTTTTTAACAGTATTGGACACCAGGTGGTATACTATGGTGTTACGAAACACTATCCACTCACATGCTTTGTGCATATACTCGTAGGAAGGTCGATCAAATTTGCACCAGCACTCAAGTCGCTATTCATGGGTCGTTCTCAAAATAATTCAGCGCCACCTGTCAATAGGTCTCTCTTAGTACATATTTACAAAGCGTCACCCATATATAATTGAGTTATCAATTCATATTAAAAGAGACTTTTTGAATGGAGGCCAAATACTTTAATACAATTTTAAATTATATTAATAACCATAAAATCAATTTGTAACTACGTTTTGTCGCCCTCCTGCAGTGTCCCGACGCGAGGAACTCATGTTTCGAGTTAATTAAAACCTAAAATTCAGCAACGTACCTTAGTTCGAATACTATTTTTTACTTACACATATACTCAAGATTTGAAACGTAGTGTCTAATAAAAATCCTATACTTACCTATATTTCGAATTATTTGTTTTTTTTTGTCCACAACAGTTTTCGTCGCTCACCTGTCATGACATAAACGCTACCTCTGTGGTTATACTATCTTGTATAACCTGCCTTACCCCACATAATACAAGAACTATAGTCCCCAGGTAACGCTGTTAGAAGTACCTCACACGTCGTCAGTGAGCCGTTCTCAAAAAATATAAACACAAAACTTACGCGAGTTGTAATGGGTACGTAGTCGCTATTTTGTCTTCAATTTTTTTTGTTAATTGTGTGACTTATAAAGGATTTCCCAAAAAGAACGGGTCGGTCGGGTGTTGAAATGGAATAAAACAAGCTGTGTGTGAGGTATCAACCAATTTCTTTTTTATTTGTAAAACCCTTGCATGCCTTTATGCATGGAATATGACATTGTTCAAATGTCTGCCGCGGTTTCTCACGGTGGCACGGATCCGAGAGGTAAATTTTTTAATGACCCTGCGCATAAGTCTGACTGAATTTGAGCAATGGCCTGGATTATGTTGTCTTTCAGGGCATTGGTCGATTGCGGCTTATTGGCATAGACCTGCACTTCAGAAAACCCCACAAAAAAGTCTAGTGAAGTCAAGTCGCATGATCTCTGTGGCTAAAAATTCACGTAACCTCTGCAGGAGATAACCTTACCCTCAAATTGTTCATTGAGAATGTCCATTATTGTGTTCGCCACGTAGCGCCGTCCTGCTGGAACCACATGTCACTCACGTCCATATCGTTAAATTCGTGCCAAATCAAATTGGTTATCATTGATCTGCAGCGCTCGTCGTTGACAGTGATGGCCTCACCAACATCGTTTTCGAAAAAGTACGGACCAATGACGCCGCCGGCCCAAAATCCGGACCGAAAAGTGACTTGTTGTGGATGCATTGCCACCTGGTGAACCTCGCGTGAGTTGGCGCCGTCCCATATACGTCAATTTTGTTAGTTAACATAGCTATTTATCCTAAAATGTGCCTTGTTGATGTGTAATTTTGATAATAAAGTTTTATCGTTTGGACGTGCTACTCCATCGTGTAACTTGCTATGGTGATTTGGCCCCAGTGGCTGAATAATAAACAACAGGTTTGACATTTCCCGCCAAAACAGCATAGCCGCCACACCCTGACAAAGTCAACCCGTCCATATTGAATAATTAGGATAACCCTTTACTAAAACTATTTTTATTATAATTGGTACCTTGCTTAAACGTTATAAATGCGTCGTTTTGAAAGACGTAGCAACCACCGGAAGCTTGGTTTGATTTTTCCTATGGACTTAGATTTTCCAGGACGGGTGTTTTTTATTTACATTATAAATTTCATCCAATTCCGTCCAGCCGTTGCATCGTGAAGGAGTAACAAACTGAAACCCTCTTTTACCCCCTTAGGGTAGTTTTTCCTAAATAGCTGAAAGTTGTATTTTATAAACAGTACCGTAAATACCAATTTCCACGTTGCTTACTTAAAAATAACTAATCTCCCATACAAACTTCTACCTTTTATTTATCGCATTAGGGGCAGTTTTTCCAAAAGTAGGTACTGAAAGTTGCATTTTTACTTTTATTTATAAACAGTAGGTAGCTTAAATATAAATTACCACGTTTTCAAATACAAAAATGATCATAGTTACCTATAAATTTCCACCCCATATTTTAACCCCTTAAATCAAAATCAAAATCAAAATATTTATACAGTAAATTGGCCACGTACGGGCTCATTTACACGTCTGTTATATAGAGTGAATCTACTAGCGCTCTTAGGGGATGAATTTCCAAAAATCCCTGCTTAGTGCATTCCCAGGGTACCCAAGGAATATTCGCTTCAAATTTCAAGTCCTTAGTGCCAGCAATTTAGGCTGTGCGTTGATCGATCAGTGAGTCAGTTTTACCCCTTTCTGTTCCTTTGGGGATGAAATTATCAAAAA
This sequence comes from Acleris emargana, assembly GCA_927399475.2. NCBI lineage: Eukaryota > Metazoa > Arthropoda > Insecta > Lepidoptera > Tortricidae > Acleris > Acleris emargana. Next base: position 35,626,377 of record OV656835.1, read on the forward strand.
CGCTGAGACACGTATAACTTTATTTTCAATCGTCGACCTAAACACAAAATTTGAAGATACTAACTTCAAAATTGACGGACTTTCATACAAATTTTCACCCCTATTTTACCTTCTTCCAATTTCCAAAAATCCGTTTCTTAGTTTTATTTTAATTTAAATAAGTTTAGTTTTAACTTTTAAGTGTATATTGTTGCTACTTTTATTTTTTACAGAAACTTATATGGACGTATTCTCTGCATACATTTTACTAGCAAAATCTTATCTTTTATTGTGCAGTCTTTTACGAATTTACATATTATTATTTTATGGGAAACATTTATGGTTTTTTAAAACATGTTTTATTTTTCGTAACTGGCTAACCCAACCCATTTATTATAAGAGCCTGGGCAATTATAATAAATATAACACTGGGTTAAGAAAATAACTCGAGTTAAAATGACAGTTTTCGTATGAATCTGACGTTTACTAACTCGAGTTAGTGTCTTAACCCAGTGTTAAATTGATGGTGCAAGTGGCTCTTATAACGAAGGAATCCAGCATTAAGGCCAAGCGAATTTTACTTATTGCAAATTCCGTTGAGCGAGTGACCCGGGCGTTCTCCAGACATTTTCCGTAACGTATGTGTTGCTGGTGCCTGCTTTGGCGGCAGCGAAACTCGTTCTGCGAAGTAAACATATTCATAAGCTAGAAACACAAAAGTGTAGCCAAATGTTAATATTATCATAGGTACCTACAACCTTGCACAAGGTGTTTAGAAAATGTATAGGATTGATAAGTACGTAAGCTGCCGGGTCGGTCGCGCCGAACTTTTGTTCGGTACATTTGGACAGTTTTCAATTATCGATTACGTAAGCTTTATGCATCTTGTCTAGGACCCCTGTTCACATTCATATATCTATCTGTGCACCTAGTAACAGATATATGTTACCCTAACAATATCATAGCGCAAAAATATTATCAGTAGATGAGTCAAGACCTATGTGCTATAGGTATAAGTATGTATAGCTTCATGTGGCCCAAGTTTAAAATGCGACATCTTGCCTTTTACAGGGATTTTCTTGCGTCGACCTGTTGAATGCTGGTATGCGAGAGTCTGGAGTATACTACTTACAAATCAGAGGCACCACCTACTGGTTTCTCAAAGTATATTGCGAACAAAACGTCGCTGATGGTGGTTGGACTGTGAGTAGTCTCATATAATCTTAACTTAATCCACTACCTAGTTACTTACTCGATGATGCCTTTAAATAGGTTCATCCGAACGATGAATCTTACCGTAAAATAACTAACTACCTATTCTGATACTTAATAATTTTTTTACTTATACTACCTATTTCCTATTTCTAGAAAAGATAGATCCTAAAGATAACATCGATCAAACGTATGCTAAAGCCTAACGCGACACCGGCCCCATCAACTAACGACTTTACGACTCTGTCAGTGAATGAAATCGATCCGTGCATTTTTTGAATGTCAATGTGGTCGAGTTTGCGATCACGATTAGCATCGCTTATTTCGCAACGCAGAATCATCCTGGCGGCTGACAAGACGGATGTCCTCCAAACGCCCATTTGTTTACGCAATATTGTGAATGTTAGATGTAATAGAACTCGTTTCTGAAATTGTTTAGAGTAATAGCGAAAATGGTTTTAAATCAGGTTTTATATGTTTAGGTAATCCACCGGCGAGACGACTACGGCGCGCTAGCGGAGAACTTCAACCGCGACTGGGGTGACTACAAGAACGGGTTCGGGGACCCAAGCAAGGAGTTCTGGCTCGGCAACGAGAACATCTACATGCTCACCAACAACGACGAGTACATGCTGCGCGTCGAGCTCGAGGACTTCGACGGGAACAAGAGGTCGGCCCGCCCCGCCACGTTTACTTCCTTGATACCTACTTAATATTATTGTACTTGTATCTTTTCTTATTTTAGAATTTTCGTACCAAATAGTGATAGACTAAAATCAGAATATTGAATATTATTTGTTAGATAGGAACCAGAAAAAAATTGACTTCCCGAAATACTTTAAGTAATGATGAGCAGACCCCGTTATCAATGGAGCAAACCGATTGAAATACTGGGGTGGATACTACACGTTTGTGGCGACAGTTTGATGTAATGTCTCCTGTACTTGTGTACAAAGTGTTTTTTTTTCACGTTTAATTGCCGACTAAATGAGCTCTTGTTCAGTTTTTAACGTTTTTAAATACCTAATGTAATGTGTCAACAAGAAAATGATATCTCTCTTAAAAAATATTTTAATGAAATAAAAGAAGTTATAAACGAATTTAACAGCCGACCAGAGGCGAAACGAATTCTTCGCGTTCCGAATATAGAAAGTAACATTGATATTTTGGCTGAAATTTCCTATCAATTACAAAATTTAAAACTACGTAAACTTAGAAGAATCTTTGAGTAGGTTGTTAATGTAGCCCTAAAAACAACCAAATTTAAACTATCTTCTAAAAAAAATTAAGTATATAGGTAGACGAAATTAAATTCTGTTATGAAAAAAACCGACGAAGATGTGAAAGTGGTTTAAAAATTATAAAAATAAAGGAGAAGCTGAAATCACAAAGGATATTAAGAGCTCTGTGGAACATTATAGTCAGCCGTAGGACTATTTGGGAATCTAGGAGTGAAGACAGTCGGTACTTTTTCACCGATTTTTGGGTGGCGTCATTGGAGATGAGGGAGGACAAAAAGAATACATAAAAGAAAAACTTCACGAATGGACTAATTGTATAAAACTATTATTGAAAGCAAGAATAAAGCACCCACACCTTGTGCATACAATACAACCTTTACAAAATCACTCCAATGTGAATGGAGATACTTGCAAACAGTCCTGGACGAAACTGATGAAGAATTCCATACCTTAAATCAAACGATTATGGAAACGTTAACACCATCTGTTGTGGATAGAGAAATAACATCAATAGAACATGAGCTATTATTTTTACCTGTGAAACAAGGCGGGCTCGGCATTAACGACCCAACTAAGAATTTGGTAGAATCCAGCAGGATACTAATTCATGCCATCAAAAATAGTGAAAATCTTGATCTTTTAGCTCATCAAACTCACTCAGGCAGATACCATAAAAGAAGAAAAACTAGCGAGGCAAATATCTAAACTTCCAAGTACTTAATATGAAAAGATGTGTCCAAAGAGTCGTCGAAACGAACTCATCACAATGGCTAACAATCATCCCTACCACTGCACTGCCAACAATAACGATCTCACAGCAACTCAGTTCAAGGATGCCATAGCAATACGGTATGCTCATGAACCTACAAGCCTCCCTCAGACCCGTGACGGATGCGGCGAATGTAATTTTGATCACGCACTAAACTGCAAAAAAAGATGGTCTAATAAAACGAGGTCACGACCAACACAGAGATGAGTAAAAACTGAGCCGAATTAGCCTGAGGACCTGGCACAATAAAACCCATAATGCGTGACGCAAACACAAACCAACCAGCTCTTATAGGTGACCTGTTAATGAACAGCGCGTGGGAACCTGCGAGGAAAGCATTATATGATGTTCGCATAGTAAATGCCGACGCTTCCTCATACAACCACCTCATTTGGCAAAAACAGCACAGAAACATAGCCGAGAAAAACATTTAAAATATGATCGAGATGCTGAGGACCTAACTGCCGCACTCAAAGACGTCAATTAAATTTAATACCTGATTTAAGTTGCTGTTGTCACTTTCTCTGTTTTAGCAATGGAATAAGACAACACGCCACTAACCAAGCATTAAATTTAATTGACGTCTCTGAGTGCGGCAGTAAAAGCTTCCTTTACTCCTGTAGTCATCTTTTGAGATGGAGCCCTTTGAATTGAATATAACATTAGCCCTTTTTTTAATATTGGCTTAAAAGAAAGGTGCAAAATGCGAAGATGGAGCCGGAATCCACCAATGATCATTCCAATCATATATTGATTTGCTTTAGCGACACATTTTCATAAGTTGTACGGATTATTACTTAAATTGGTCTTAAATGATATTTTTTGAATTTAAAGTGGATTTACGAGGCGACAATGTTCCACACCGAGTATCTAATGTCAAAACGCGTTTGATAATTTATTCAGAACAGTAACCAATTAAACCATACAAGTCTATTGTTTTTATGTCATGTAACGTTAAAACTATACGTACCGTACTACACGAATTTGGGACAATCCTATGACAGTGTTTAATTGAATTCGCTCCACCGATAACGGGGTCTGGGCAGGGATGATTGTTAGCCATTGTGATGAGTTCGCTCCACCGATAACGGGGTCTGGGCAGGGATGATTGTTAGCCATTGTGATGAGTTCGCTCCACCGATAACGGGGTCTGGGCAGGGATGATTGTTAGCCATTGTGATGAGTTCGCTCCACCGATAACGGGGTCTGGGCAGGGATGATTGTTAGCCATTGTGATGAGTTCGCTCCACCGATAACGGGGTCTGGGCAGGGATGATTGTTAGCCATTGTGATGAGTTCGCTCCACCGATAACGGGGTCTGGGCAGGGATGATTGTTAGCCATTGTGATGAGTTCGCTCCACCGATAACGGGGTCTGGGCAGGGATGATTGTTAGCCATTGTGATGAGTTCGCTCCACCGATAACGGGGTCTGGGCAGGGATGATTGTTAGCCGTTGTGATGAGTTCGCTCCACCGATAACGGGGTCTGGGCAGGGATGATTGTTAGCCATTGTGATGAGTTCGCTCCACCGATAACGGGGTCTGGGCAGGGATGATTGTTAGCCGTTGTGATGAGTTCGCTCCACCGATAACGGGGTCTGGGCAGGGATGATTGTTAGCCGTTGTGATGAGTTCGCTTCGACGACTCTTTGGACACATCTTTTCATATTAAGTATTTGGAAGTTTAGATTTCATTTGCGCATTTCGCCGATACTGACAAAACATAGTAAACGTGTTCAACCAACACTCATTTTATTTAATATATATTTTAGCAGAGTTTAATCTCCTTCTCACTTACTTTCAGATATGCGCAATATTCGCATTTTAAGATTTATTCCGAAGGGGAATACTACAAGTTAGAAATCGATGGCTACGAAGGGAACGCCGGAGATTCCCTGAACGACCCTTGGTACGGCTCCAACAACAGTCCGTTCTCGACTTACAACAGGTTACTAAGTTGCTTACTTAAATTAAAGACGGTGAGTGGTGAGGTGACTAATACTTAATTAATATGGATACTCTCGCGGAATTACGGAGTATCCTGATATCATTATAACTGTAATAGGATTTACCTAGGTGATGTGTTATGTTTTTTAAGGTAGGTAACCGCCTGGGGGCTTGTAGATTTGAATCTTGCAAAAAAATCAAACAGCGGTATTTTTATTAAATCATATATTTAAAATAAACTCTTCAAATAATATCGAAAAATTAAACAATTTCTATGACCAGAACAAGGAAAAAAAACATTTAAGGCGAAATAGTTAACGGGATAACTTTATTTGCCGTATGTCAACCTATATTTTTGCAGAGTCAAACCAATTCGTTCATGGAAATTGAATGAAAAGTATTTTTAATTGTACTTTAAGCAAAAATATTAACAGCGATTTTTCTACATAAAATAATTGAAAACAATATATTAACACGCTTACACGCTAAACCAATTGGAATAAAGCGAATTAATATTAATGTTTTTTTAATACCGGTTTATTCAAAAATGTAACAAAGGTGAATTTAGTTCAACTTTAATTAATTTTCTTTATCATATTTATTTACAAGAAAATTAAACACATTAATGCAAATCGTTTGTTTTACTTTTAATAAATTAAACTATTAAACAACACCTACACTGCTTAATTTTGAGAAATTACGATATGGGTTTATATATTACTAGCTTTCGCCCGCGACTCCGTCCGTCCGTCCGGTATAAAAACTATCTAATGCTGATGTTTTATTCCAGGACCTAACCAATATGTGTGGCAAGTTTTATCTCTATCCGTTCAGTGGTTGTAGCGTAAAAGACGGACAAACCTACACACTTCCACATTTATAATATTAGTATGGATGTTTCAATTCAATTCAACAACGATCAGTTCTGTTACATGTTTGCCTGAACCGATATTTCATCTTTTTTGATATTTGTGAAGAGCAAAGTAATATAAGTTTAATTTTCTTAACAATAGCTGAATATACAGGGTGGAAGAGGACCGTGGACCTTCCCGATAATGGGAGATAGTTTAGCCTTAACACTTAATTTCCCCCATACAAACTATGTGAATTTAAGCAGCCGTTTTCAAATTACAGCCGGTTAAACATTCACACAAAAAACTACTTGTTTCAACCCTAAACATATGATTGGGTCAGTGAACTTAATTGTAACGTGACCTGCTTCCAATGCGGTAAGAAATATTGCAGGGTTTGTGAGTCTCTTTGTAGGTACATCTTGAACAACTTTATTTATTTTTTCCTAAAATTATGAATAAAATAACATAATAACGACATACTACTTCTTCTTCTTTGCCCCCCGCGGCGACTTGAACAGCTACTACCGCGGGGATATGGCGTTTCCACGTTAAGTGATTTCGCCAGTGTCAAGTATATATAAGTATAAATCAATATAGCAATAAAACACAATCCAATCTTCTCTAGGAAGATTGGGGGCAACGTTGTACGGTGATTTAACGACCTACTAACAGCCTACTAAGCACAACTTGACACATTTCTGAAATAGCGACATTGACAGACAATGAAGTAAACTCAACTTCATAAACAATTAAAGATGATAATTAGAACCTTCTTTCATCGTATCTTAGTTTCCCTAAATTGATAAATAGGTTTTAGCTAGTTGAACAAAATTATTTACGAATAAATTGAAATTGTGCTGCTGAGTAGGCATATTTCAACCATTTTCATGCTTCAAAACGTGCATGTGAAACGTTTATCAAATAATCATTATTAAGAACTACTGATTATGTACTTAACTTATGAACCTCTTTGCGTTATTGTGTGGGCTGTCGATGCATTTGATGTTAAAATGAAAATGTCATTAAATTTACCTATGTCATTCTTCAAATAGGGGGGCCATTTGCAACGTTAAAATATGGCGGACGTGTAATTTGTTTTAGACTTTAATTTTTGGGTAATTAGGTGTTCAAAGTTCTTTTCTGATAGTGATTTGTACTTTTTATGCCTTTGTGTCGCACAGTGATTGAAGACTTGGACTTATTTCGTTTATCTGGCATCTTTCTTCCCGTGTGGTTGCCGGGTTAGAATAGTACCACTCCATGTCTTCCCGTGGATGTCGTAAGAGGCGACTAAGGGAATAAAGGCTTGCAGTACTGTTAGGCGATGGGCTTGCAACCTGTCACTAATACACTGGTAAACATCTTAGCCTAATTGTGCAAAATGTGGTTACAGAATTATCAACAAATTTTTAGAGTGGTTGGTAATTCTGTAGCTCTGCCTACCCCACTCTGGGAATGAAGGCGTGAGTTTATGTATGTATGTATGTATTTCTTCTCGTTTCAAGTGGACTCGCAGTGGTGCAGAGGTTAAAACTATCTTGACCTCTGACCTACAAATCACCGTACAACGTTGCCCCCAATCTTCCTAGAGAAGATTGGATTGTGTTTTATTGCTATATTGATTTATACTCATATAAACCTTGACACTGGCGAAATCCCTCAACGTGGAAACGCCATTATCCCCGCGGTAGTAGCTGTTCAAGTCGCCGCGGGGGCAAAAGAAGAAGAAGATTCTTCAAATAAAAATGCCTTTGCTAGATGCTCGTGGTTATTTGAATTTGCTTTTATTGTACGCGACGTGCAATAATAACGCGGCTGAAGCTTTGCGTCGATACCGAGAAATATATCCTCCACCACATCCAACTGGGCATAGGACAATTTTAAGGGCTTTGGATCGTATCGCCAACAACCAGCCCGTTGTACCAGCAACAGCCCAGAACGACCAACGTGGCGGAGGCGTGGTTCGAATTGCGGCTCGACTTGAAGAAAGGGTGCTGCGTTATTTTAGAAGACATGCGAGAGCGAGTTCTACAGTAGCGGGTCGACATTTCAGAATAACCCATACTGCAGTACTTACTATTCTCAAACGTGCCAGCCTTCACCCTTACAAAATACAGAGGGTTCAAGCTCTACTCCCTCGGGACTGCCCTATCCGCGAAGCCTACTGCCGATGGTTATTATAAAAGATAGTAGAAGAGCGAGATTTCATAAGGCATATTAATTGGAGTGATGAAAGCTCGTTCACACGCAACGGAATATGGAATAGACGAAACGAACATGTGTATGCCGAGGAGAATCCTTTCGCTTATCGATTCTCGAGTCACCAGTGTCGTTGTATTGTTGGTCTATTAACGTCTGGGCGGCGATTCACGGAGAAACTATCATAGGACCTGTGTTTCTGCCTCCAACTCTAAACAGAGACGGATACATGTCTCTTTTGAACACCGAGTTAGACAGTTATCTGGACGAATTACCACTGGCTGAAAGACAAGTCACTTGGTTCCAACAAGATGGTGCACCAGCTCATTCTGTACACGAAGTACGAATGAAATTGAACAATGAGTTTGGGGATCGCTGGATAGGCAGGTTTGGGCCGCACCGTTGGCCGCCAAGAAGCCCGGATCTCACGTGTCTTGATTTCTTCCTGTGGGGCTCTGTAAAAGATAGTGTGTACAAAACGGAATGTGACACTGCGGACGAGATGCGACAACGAATAACTGATGCCTTTAACGATCTGCGGAGAAAAAATGATGAAGAGCATATTTTGTCAAGGGTGCACCGACATACTCGGGCACGGGCTGCAGCGTGTATAATAAGCCAAGGAGGGACATTTGAACACCGAATGTGAGGGTAATTGAAGATTTTTGTAGACGTAAGTAGTGTTAGATTTTTATAACAACATGATAATGTGTAAACTAATGGTTAATACATTTTGTAAATAATAAAAATCATTTTCATTTCGTTTTGTTTATAGATTATTTGACGTCTATGAATCATAAGTTATCACCTTATCACTATGGCAACGTCAACGTTCGGAAATAAGCGAAGCTTCCGAGTTTTCATAGTCAAGTCGTAATGGGTAGGTGTAACAGGGTTGTCACCGCAATGAAAAATTAGTCAATTTGGTTTTTGTTTTAATTAGTTAATTCATCATTATTACCATCACAAATCGACTGTGTACCTCTTAATTAATGCTATAGTTCCGGGAAGGTCCCCTGTCCCCTTCCACCCTGTATGTCTTAAAATGAATTTAGCATTTTTTTTGTTCTGTTATTATTTTTGCTTAACGTAAAATGTCAAATTATAAGATTTTTCAAAAAAAAACACTGTTGCGAGGACGACAGATGTTCAATTTCCTAACCAACTGGTAAAACTATATCTCTTCCACAACGACTCCTTACAAACATGCCAGTTAATATTTTTTTTAATAAGTTAAATTGATCAAAGTAATACCTTAAAAAAGAACGAATGCGCCGGGGTGAACTCTGTTCCATACTTACTCAACACATTTAAAGAAAATTAAATGCTGTTTTTAATTCGTGCAAGGTTGGCCTCTTTTTGGTTCAATTTCCCCGGGCTAGAACGTCGCAATTATCTATATCTACACATGTGATAAAGTTGTAGAAGGGAAAAAATCTGTACATGCAAGATATAAACTTAAAAATACTATAGGGGCACTCAAAATGAGCAGCAGAACACGTTTTCAAAATTTTTAGAGTTGATGTCTGTTTGTCTGATTGTCTGATTATTTTTTTTTCTCCTCGCATCAATTGAAAACCACTGAACCAATGTTAATGCAGTTTTCACTAAAAGGTTTCAATAAACGGCGACCAGGTTTACATATACTAAAAAACTGCGCAGTTAAAATAAATACTAAAATCATACAATAAACACTACTTAATGGTATGACCATACACATGACTTACCTTACTTCGGAGCAAGCTGATGACGATATAATCTTGATACCCGTCCTAAAATTTCATTTTCGAAACCAGTCACAGAGTTAAACTAAGCAGGTCAGTGGCCAAGATGCACTCGGCGTGCGGAGGCCCTAAACTAAGCAATATGCATGACGCCATCCATTAGACGCGATTTGATTTGATCGTCTCCTCGGCGCAGGCGCGGCTCACTTCGCGGTTTTCGTTCATCGCTACAAGTACATGCCGGTTACCCATCTGATGGGTACCATTCAGGGGCAGCCACCTATTTAATACGTCATAATAAGATATCGCATGAGTGCGATAAAGACGGGTATCTAATTGGCTACCATGATAGATACGCATGAGTGCGATAAAGATGTGTAGCTAATTGGCCGCCATGACAGATAGGCACACTAATAGGCACGCCGCGTCATTCGGGTCCGTAATTTGAAATAACGATTTATCCCTGTCTAACAATAACGTTCGCTGCGGATTGCCGTCTTTATCTGCAGAAATATGGTAACGTAGCAACTGTCAGTAATTAGTGACAAACTTTGAACGCGTTTAGTATGAGCATATTAAAATTATTTTATTTTTAATCGTTGACAGCCCTCACTATCGGCGACGCGGCGAGTGAGCCAATTCATTTTCACCGTTCGTACATAGCCTTAACGTTCCGTTTGGCTTGCGCTGGATTCAACAATTAAAAAACCTAACCTACGAGTGCCGCCGGCAGAGGGCTCAAGCTACCGGTGGTTAGGGCTGCAGAGACGGAAACCTCCTCACAATAGGTGCCGGCCGTGTCGAGGAGTACTGCCTTATAGCGAGAGAGAGACTCTTCGCTAAAAGACCGTTTTCCAAAACAACTATCGGGACAATGATCGATGAGTCAACATCCCACATCGCGGTCACCTCATTAGCCAAGTCAAGGTACCTATATAGCGGAAAATCCTTGGTCTTTATATCGAAATAGATAAAAACACAAATCGAATTATTAGGTAAATAAGTAAATAATTATCACAAGACAATCGACCATCCGTTCTACAAGTAATATTTTAAAAGTTGTTGTTAACAATGCAAATATGCCTGCATTGCGTCTCTCCGTAGGTATTTGAATTGTCTTCTACAATGGGAAGTGTCCCAAGAAACTGCTTAGGACTGGTATCATAGCTTTCGTCATCCTCATTCTTCCCAATATGAACAAACGATTGTGATTGTATGCAGAGACAACGACCGGTCGTCCCTGAACTGCGCGTCGATGCTGAAGGGCGGCTGGTGGTGGAAGTCGTGCGGGCGCGGGCTGAACGGGCTCTACCTGCACGACCCGCAGGACCTCACCGCCCGGCAAGGTAACGCCCCCGGCGCCCCCGCACCTTCTTTAAACTACTATTTTTATCTCAAGTGGATATCATTACCAGTGTTTGTTCTACTACAGGTATTGTTTGGTTCCGCTGGAGAGGCTGGGACTACACGCTGAAGCGAGCGTCCATGATGATCAAGCCCAAGGGGCTGCAGCCGAACACGTGAAGAGCCTTTCCATAACGCTGTTTTAATACCTACTTGTATTAACTGCGAACTTATTACTCGAAATCGTTTTACAGTTGATATTGGACTACAGCGTTAAAATAATAGGGCTTTTCTAGTTCAATACAGGGCCTACTTATAACATCAAACGATTAGTAGGGTTGTGTTGACTATTATTTACCTACACAGCGACTCTAATAAGGTATCCATTTGTGGTGCTGTAAGCATTGCTAATGTATGACCTCTATATTACACGACTCACAAATCTCACAATCATGTGATTTAGTGCCACTTTTAAAAATGACAAGTGATTTGGGGTGTTCATAATTATGCATTTGGATTCTCACATTGGCCTGTGATTTTAAAATAAGAACCCATTTCACGACTCGATATTTATCAGGGCACATTCACTAATCGGGCCCGCACCTGTGACATGACATAACATAAGCAAGCTAACTAACCTCACGCCAAGCCTTGCAGTTCATTTTAAGACGAGCGTAAAGGACAGAGCTATAGCAATTATATAGCTTTGTCCTTTTCTCTTAGCGTAAAATGAACTGCATAGCTATGTCACAATGACAGGAAGCATATAATCGCTGAAACAATTACCTAGGTATATGTATATTTATGCATAAATTTATGTATTTTTTAAGGTTTCCGCATGAATAAATAAAGATATATCAGAAGGGCAACGCCTCGCCTTAACAAAATGTACCTACTTATGAAGGGTACACGAAAAGAACGCGTAGGTATAGTTACATTTTTCAAATTATACTTTAATCTCAAAATATAAAGTTTGCAATTAACCGCTCCACCTACTGCTCAGTTACAGGTCTTAACTTAATATTACTTTTATTGTTCACCTTTACAAAACCTCTGAAGCACACGAAAATTACGTAGGGACGAAATTACATAGATACTTAGTTCCTAACTTATTGCGATTGCTCAAAAAGTTACCCACTAAGGTGACTAGACGGACACTTCCTCTCCGTGTGCGCTTCATATTCAATGATACGTTGGTTCATTTTTTATGGCCGAACCCTATATTGAAACCGCGGCTAGGCTTACTTCGAATAGAATTTTAACACATTTTGTATGAGCAAATGTAAAATTTTAACCCGATGTAAACCGATGCCTTATCTGTCCGGTTTGAATGTAGGGTTCGGCCATAAATCCTCATCACGGTTATCTGGCTTTCATCGCTGAACACATAAAGACGCGGCGCTTAGCTTGAAGATCCATTTGCAGGTACGCGGACTATTATTTCGTGGTACCCATTATACGAGCTCCGTTCCGTAGGGTCTGTACACGATTGGTCTGATTAGCTTCGGCCAATTTGTTGTATTGGGTTCACTCGAAGATGCATCCTCAAAGAAATCCAGCAGCATTACCCACTATGAATACACTTAATTATCAATCAAAAAATAAGCTTGGTATCTAGGAAGCAAGAAAATTCCCTCGATTTGGTCTCCAACGACGAGTGCAAGGGGTAGAATATCCAAAGTTTCTAATTCAGGGCCTGTTGTTTGATCAGTAGTTAAACTAACAAATCGTTAAAAACCGTACTAACTAATGGTTCAATCTAAAAGAAATGTGTCAATTTTTTTGTATTCCGGTTTCGAATTTTAACATTTACCTAGTTGAGTTGACACCAGACCACGCAACGGGCCCTTGGGGCTTTGTCGTAGTAACCGTATATTGTTTATGACTCGACCGCCGTTAATGTGTAGTTAATAAGAGCTATCTTAACGTATCCTGTACTATAGCAATAGGGGTAAAGACATAGTAGGTTAAGGGCCCTGGCGGCTAACTATCCACTTGTGAAGGTAATTTAATTATGATGCCTTGCTGATACATATGCGGCAAACCTTATCGGCCACTTTGCCGAAAATGCTTGTCTTGAAGTTTTAAAGGAGATGTTAATATAATTTACCTTCTCGTTAATCTCTCTGTTTGTATTCTTTTTTAATAGTTTGACAGAAAATAATTTTAATGTTAATAATATACAATTCTCACTCTTTGTTTATGTATAACATGATGACATGAGATAAATGTAAATTTATTTAGAGCCTGTATATTTTTTCCTGTTAGTACTTACGTAAGTACCTAGGTTTAGTGCTAGGTCATTTGAAAATTGTCTCATTTAAGTATACTTAGTTTTAACATGTCTTCTACAATCTTAAACAATTACATAATTAACAACTGATGGATGACCTTTAAAAAAAAATCATTTTGGAGTTCCATCGTCAAGGGGTCCATTCGAAACAGAAGTGGATGAAATAATTAGCACAGAGGTACTGCATCTTAGTTCTAGGGTCTACAACGAACGTGGCGCCTACGAGTACACCGCAGTGTCAAAATGGCTAATGCCTATAATCCTCAGTATTCCTCGGAGTCCGCATGTCGTCGGGTAGCCTTTGTGCTCGATCTGCGTGCTATAAGAATATAATAAAAAATGTATTCATCACTACTTTTGTCGGTGTTAAGGCAATATGAGTAGAGAAAGATGAGAAGATTCCATTCGAAATCTGCCATATTAGTGTACTTTCACCCACCGAGGATCGCGGCCCGCTTAGTTCATGGTACGCCGGGCGAAGCGTGCGCGCACCGGCGCGGGATGCCGCGCGCCGCGTGCACTCGTCGCTCTCGCTGTCGGAGGCAGGAGGCAGGTAGTAGTTGCTTACTTACAAAATGGAAATCAGTCCGAGAAAAAAATACAAACAATTTAAATCAACTATTTTTAATAAGTAGGTACCTACCTACTTACATAAAAATAAAATGACAAGTCGATAAAAATTTACTTGATCATAATTTTTATGTTTAGTTATTAAGTCGGTAGGTACTAACAAAAAGAAAATGCCTAAAAGGTCCTGTAAATATTAAAGTAATTATAATTTTCTAATACTTACCTACGCATGTAATTCTTTCTAATGTTTAAAAAAACTATTATAATCAAAATAACGTTTATCAGGGTTGTTATTGTAAACCGCCTACCGATATGTACTAGTAATAACGCGACGGGCCTAAGTATAATGTTCTTCTCGTTGTAAATAACTGATCAACTTGCCTTATAAGTTCATTAATTTATTATCCATTGTAACTTTCTAGGTACTGAAACGATTTTCACATACCTACAACATAAATAGGTTTAATTTCTAAACATAAGGTGAATATTGTAATTAAGCTGTAAATAAATATTTTATACAATAATTGGCTGCAATTACTGAAATAAACTACCTATTCTATTCAATGTTTCCAGTTTCTTTTTAATTTTTTAAGGCGTTGTGTATCTATACGAGTATGTAAGTAATTAATAAGTAGTGTTTCTTTTGTAAAACGGGTTTTGTTTGACAGATATTACTTCAGTGTGGGCAGCTAGCGTGTGCGCCAGCCGAAACACGTCCACACGTCCACAGTAGGGCTCAATTTTTTAACCTCATTCGATGACTAAAATGGCCAGTTTTAACTCCTTTCTAGAAATCGTATTTTTTAACTAGTTGTAACTGAAGTGAACGGCGTGGGAATGCCTATGATAATAAATACGGGCCCCCCACCACCGGTAAACCGCGTGCAATTCAAAAGTCGACTCCCCAGAATAAGCCTTCCTCAAAGATCTCCACCATCGTCGTCGGTGCTGCGCCAAAGCTATCAAAACGTTGACAATACGATAACAGCTCGGAGGATAGGGTTTTTACCGCAAATAATCTTGGCCCTGGTCGAATAGGTAAGTACCTATTTTTGTGTTCAGACACGGAGCTATCTGGTACAAATAAAAATGCGTAGCTTACCAAATAGACTAGGAGGTCACAACAAAACTGGGAACGATCTTGGAGATGGATTATGCTAGGCTGAGAGGATAGAGGGCAACTACCTGACCCCAAATATCGGTCTGTCTGCGCATAGTGGTAGCTTTATCTATGGCGGCTGAAAAACGTGTTATCGTTCCCAAAAAACACGATTAGTGAAATGTCTGAATGTTGTACTTGCATCATATATGATGCAAATTCTAGTTGTACCATTGCCGAATATGTAAAAACTGACCAAACTTTTGGTAACGTTATGGCGCTATACCCGTTCAAAGATACGTTTGTGACCATAAAAACTACAAGGGAAATGGATGAATGTTATACTTGAAGTACCTAAGTACTAGTTTAACTTATGTCAAATTTATATGCAAAATTTAGCCGATATTTTGGTCGCGTTATGGCGCTAGGACCTTTCAAAGACTGTTTATGTTACAAAAACCAAAAACGATACGGGAGATGGATGAATGTTTTAGACGAAGTAATTACTAGTTGCACCATTAGCAAATATGCCAAAATTTACCATTTGGTTGTGTTATAGCACTAAACCCGTTCAAAGATACTTTAATTTTACATTTCACGACAAATAAGTAATATAAAACAACAAATTTAATTAAAATAGTTCTGGAAAATTATGTCTACTATTTTTATTAATTTAGAATCAAGTACCATTAAACTGTATAGATTTTATATGAAACTAAGCAAACGTGCTCTTGAACAGACCGTCAATCTCTATCAACGTTCTGTTTATGTATTGAACGTTCCGGTGAATTCATAATTGGTTTTTTAATTTCGTAACTAAAGCACACGATTACACATTTTAATAATAGGTATATTAAGATATTTTGGTGTACCGTATCAATTTTTTTTTTCAGGTGAGTTTTTGCATAATTGACATGAGACTTACCTTACCTACCTTATATACTATATTCTGTCATTTTTCTTACCGTTTTTTCATATCTGGCAGTGGTAGAACTAGTACTTACTTATTTTATATACAAAATTCAGCCATTTCTCTTATCTTTTTTTGGTCACAAAACTATTTTTGAAGGGGAATTGCTCACTAACGCGACGAAATTTTTGGTCAGTTTTTGCACATTCGATATGAGTGCTCGTACAACTAGTACTTACTTTTTGTACAAAATTCAGCCATTTCCGCTATGGCTTTTTTTTGGTAACAATAAACCATCTTTGAAATATCGTAGCACAATAACGCGACCAAAATGTTGGTCAGTCGATAGTTTGATCGTTTTTTTTGGGAACGATGACACGTTTTTCAGCCGCCATATACCTAGGTACAGGGTAAAATCTAAGTCGTATCTAGTACAAATAATCACCTCTGTGATCTACACACGAATATGAAAAACTTTCACTCTGAAATCACGATAAAAAATCAACTGGTCGAGTAGGTACGTATTGAACTTCTTTATGAAACGTTTTTTTTTCGTGATTTCTGAGTTAGTCTCGTAGTGAAAATTGTTCATATTCGTGGGTAAAACACAAAGGTGATCATTTGTACTACTCGTACTACTACGACTTAGATTTCATCCAGTATAGATAACTCGACCACTGTGCGCAGGCAGACCGACATATTTGGAGTCAGGGAGTTGCCCTCTATTCTGTCAGCCTAGCATACCTAATCCACTTCCGAGATCGTTACCATATTTGTCATTATAAGTATATGATATGTAATCACGTGACACTTTGACACACGCGGTTGCGTTACATTATCATATATCAGTAGGTACCTAGTATCAAGGGCAGCGTGGCCGAACGGCATGGAGGACAAACCCGCGTCACCGCTCGCAGTCAGGACCGTTACACCCAAAATACTGCTCGACAGAGTCGTACCACGACGGCTATGATGTTGGTTACAAGGCTCCTCAGTTCCTCAGGCTTGCTACTAAGCGATCAAACCATCCGAAATCGTTTACGTGAAGTGGGTCTGCGTTCCCGAAGGCCGCTAAGAGTCCCATCTATAGCACCCCTCAATCGTAGGGCCCGTTTACAATGGGCTCGCGAACACAGAGATTTGGGGGAAGAAGAATGGCGTTGTGTGTGCTTTTCCCATGAATTTCGTTTCGATTAGAGGCCGCATACAAGACGTACACGAGTTTGGAGGACCTCTGGATATCAAGAACGTTCAAGATTTGGTCAAGAAGTTCATCCATATGGTGAGGGAACAATAATGATATGGGTCAGTATTTGGATCGGTGGAAGAACCAATCTCATTTGGATCAGGGGCAACCTCAATGCTCAGACTTATGCGGAGAGGGTTGTTTCAGACGTCATTGACATCATTGAGTGGAATCATTATAGCCAAAACCGTTTTTTTTTAAGTACTTAGAAATTCTAATAATAAATCACGAATTAGGACGAAACAATCATCATCATCGTTCTATGACACGTAACCTACTTATTTACTTATAACCAAGATTCAGCTTTATATAAAAGTACCCTCACGTTACCGCCTTGCAATTCAGATTGATTATCGAATCATATAATAATCCAAATCACAAGTCAACAGATCAATCAAGCAGATACCTATGAAAGATTGTTTAATAAGCCCAAAGAATTTAGAAAAAAACCATATAGTCTTTATAACACCTATAGGCACTTGTCCCACCAAGGGCGAGGAAGCGGTTAGCTATCGACTATTTTCTCGCTCAAGAAACGAACAAAAGATATGGATCCCGTGTCAATAAAAGAGACACGTATATTAATAGTTGATCGCTGGCTGTTCACACTGCCGGCGAGAACTCTTTCCAGTAGTTTGTCGAAACAAAAAATATAGTTCGCGTGTCAATAAAAGAGACACAAATATTAATGGTTGATCGCTGGCTGTACTCACTTCCCGCTCATCGTCGGCGGTGGGACCAGACCCATAAAGTGACAATAATGAAACGAAGTACACCAATATAAATCAACATGTAACTAAGTACAAAACTAATTTCCTACCTGAATGTTATCAATGCAGTAAAAACATTTTTTGTCCTGATGATAGTAATGAAATGAAAAACGCAAAGCTTGTCGTGAATATCGTGAGCGTGATAAAAAAGCAGAAAAGAAAAAGGTTTGAGAAGAAAATAAAATAAAATCCAAATGAGACAGTAGGTAGAGAACATAACTAAAGAAAAACAGGTAAAAAAAAAATCTTCAATCTTTTTTACACAAAAACCTTAGAAGAAAATTGTCAATTTGTTGAAGTTCATTATGAAGAAAGTGGTGACAGCGAATTGGATGAACAAAGTGATTCATACTGTAAGATGCGAAATGCGAAGAAAAGGAAACATGCCTAAAAGACTAGGAAAAGCGTCTTCTCAGACAGGACAGAGGAAAAGCGTCTTCTCAGACAGGACAGAGGAAAAAAACTAACTACAGGAAAAGGCGTTGATTTTGAATCGGAATATAAACTTGGCTCAGATAGGAACTCCGTTAATGTTAACAATAAAATAAAAACACCTAAGCAAAGGGCGTTCTGTAATAGGTGGGAGAATATTTCCCTGGGATTTTTGAAGATAAAGATACGCGTAATGCATCTTACAAAGTCAGTACCATGGTGCTAACTTCTGGGTAATCTGGGAATATTTTCAGATGGCCTCTGATAAGATCTGGTACAAAGTAGGCAATATTGTTGAAGTAATAAGTCCGCCAATGAAACATAATAATAGAGGTTTTTTTAAAGTTGCAGAGTTTTTACCTAATATAATAATATACATGATGGATGACTTACATCTGACAAGTAGAACACTATTAATATAAAAGGATTCTTTTACCCCTGTTCCACATATCCCTACTGGTCTATCCCTCCTGGTAGGGAAGAAAGGATTTTTTTTCCACATTTAGCTACTAGGGGGGATACAATGATGTTTTATTTCCACACATTTCTACTAAGATAAAGTACAAGTACATAGAAAAATCATTTATTATAGGTACCTAAAAAAACGATTTATTCGCATTATATACACTTTCGCAGAAAGTCGACGGAGCTCTGCTGCCGCAGAGCTCCTATTTCTGGATAGTTTGGCCCTCCGGGCCTGCTGCAAAACTAACATAACCTAAACCTACCTGATATTTTTCAATGCGATGATATCAATTTCCTGAATTATTTTATCAGTAGAGATAAGTGGAAAAGTATTCCCCCCTAGTAGCTAAATGTGGAAAAAAAATCCTTTCTTCCCTACCAGGAGGTCTATCCCTCCTATTAGGGATATGTGGAACTGCCTTTCTTTTAGGGATTTGGTCTGACTTGACTTGTGATTTAGATTCTTCTTTTTAAATTTAAGAGCTAGGCGAGCTAGGCCCGTGCAACATTTCCATGACTCTCCTTGTAGATCCTATTTTTTAGATTGAGATGTGTAGAGAGTTAATTTAATTAAATACGTAGGAAATTAGCGTCGTATACGTTGATTTATATTCATAAACTACTTAATTTCATCATTATTACTTTATCTTTATACGTCTTATTAAAACTATATGGCTTGTTGCTAAATAAGTACATTAGGCTTATTAAACAACATCTTTCATAGGTAGCTGATATTATATTAGATAATATTGTTTTGCCATTTTGAACAGCTGCTATGGCATTTGTCATTTGCTGAGGCGTGTAGTCTTTTTATGGGGACATCTAAAAATAAGGTAAGTCTAAAACTATCACTATGTCATGTTAGTCATACAATTTTTATTCATAAAACCTTTCAAGCTGAAATTACAGGATTTAATAAATATCTATCGTGTAGGTAGGGAGATTAGATTAGTTAAGTTAGGTTAGTTATATAAAAGTCCTAAAATATAGTGGTGTCGCGAAAAAAAGGCATTATAAGATGCGAAACTTATGACTTAAAAGATATTATGAGTAAGAATAATTATGGCAATCAATAATAATTACTCCAATTATGGACGCCCAATTATGAACACATTGTCCATTACTGCAGTCTTTAACATTATTAATTATTAGGTAGGACCAGTTATGGACGTCTGTGTCCATGACTGGAGATTTATATAAAAATGAATGAATTATTAAATATAAACCTTATTTATTGCTTAAATTAAAATTTTGTGCATAACCACTTGAAAAAAACAAATATTAGAATTCTTAAGCATCACACGAAATCATAGCAAATTCATAACATATGAAAAACATAGAATGTACAATAAAAAACATGAACCAGCCTCCTTAGTGATTCAAGTAATAAAAGTCGATTAATCCAAAGACATAAAGATTTTATACCTACTCTAGGAAATAGACTGGCAACTGCTCTTTTGACAAGGCTTAAAAAACGCCATCTAGTTTCTAGCTACCGAAACTTTTGGGCCGTACATAGTTTTTTTTTTTTTTTTTTTGCCCCCGCGGCGACTTGAACAGCTACTACCGCAGGGATATGGCGTTTCCACGTGAAGTGATTTCGCCAGTGTCAAGGTATATAAAATATGAGTATAAATCAATATAGCAATAAAACACAATCCAATCTTCTCTAGGAAGATTGGGGGCAACGTTGTACGGTGATTTGTAGGTCAGAGGTCAAGATAGTTTTAACCTCTGCACCACTGCGAGTCCACTTGAAACGAGAAGAAAGATGCCAGATACACGAAATAAGTCCAAGTCTTCAATCACTGTGTGACACAAAGGCATAAAAAGTACAAATCACTATCAGAAAAGAACTTTGAACACCTAATTACCCAAAAATTTAAGTCTAAAACAAATTACACGACCGCCATCTTTTAACGTTGCAAATGGCCTCCTCCTGTACATAGTTATAAATGTATAGTTATTTATGCAGTTCTTAATTTATTCTTAATCAATGACGCGTGATGTATTTGCAAATCGGTGATAAAAAACGAAAACGCTGTAAAGCATTCATTTTGAATTACAGTTTTCGCTTTTTACCATCGATATGCAAAGCTTTAACTAGGTGCTGACTCACTCAGTACTCTACTGAGGGTGCAAGGGTGAGATAAATATCCCAGTAGTTCGCACGGGTGCGGATAACTGGGACTGCAGCTGGACATAAATGAAAAATCTGCTTTATTTTTATTGTTTATTTTTCAAATTTTTTTTTGAGGGTCCATACAGGGGTGCTACTGGTAAATTGAATTCCTGATGAAAGATCATTCGCAATAGTACGGATAACCATAAGCAAAATACAAAACTATTTTCCACATAATATTTCATCTAGGACTTAAAAAAAGACAGATATTTAATCAACAAAGTTATGACAAAAACTTTTTTCCTATTTTTTTGCTTACAATATAACACTATAATCAAATACCTAGCTTATAACTTTAACTGCCTACCACAACAGTAACAACTTTCTTTATCATGTTATTTGCTTAATGGCTGTCCGAGCCTCCAGGGGCACCCTAATTTTCTATTAGACAAAAGCATGTTCTCAAAATCGAAAATAGTATAATAACTAGCACAACTCACCACACTATTTATGTAATCGTGTAATAAGTGGCCACTATTTTTTCCTTACCAGACTACTTAAGTACATACACAATAAGAAGTTATATCGGGAGCCTATCGTTTGGCAAAAATATGTTGGCCAAATGTATCATTTCCCAACTTTTTCATTTGCCAACCC
Source organism: Acleris emargana (assembly GCA_927399475.2). Classification (NCBI taxonomy): domain Eukaryota; kingdom Metazoa; phylum Arthropoda; class Insecta; order Lepidoptera; family Tortricidae; genus Acleris; species Acleris emargana. Next base: position 35,648,210 of record OV656835.1, read on the forward strand.
AATGTTATAATTTACTTACTGTTACAGAAAACAAAGTGGGATGGCAAATAAAAAGTTGGGAAACGATACTTTTGGCAAACATATTTCGCCGAAATAAAGGTAAAACCCAGTATATCATATAGCTTGAAAAATACGACTTATTAAGAGGAGTGTGAAGCGCTGCTAAAATCAAGTTCTGGCCAAGTTGAAAAGGCACAAATGGTCACTAGCTCCCTTTTAATTAAGTATTTCCGTTAAATGAGCCTAGGTCAAATAATGCTTTCAAGCCCTGACTTTGTTGAAAAGGCACAAGTACTACATTAGATGCGTCTTTTTATTGAAGTAGATATGCAGTGATGGATTATACCTTGCGTCTTGTCTTTTAATTAACTAGGTACCTAAGTATTCAAAGTCTGACAAAACAAAACGTCCTAAATATTTCTGTATTTGTAACAAATTGAGTGAAGTTACGCCCTTTTCGTGATGGCTCTTGAGCAGCTAAAAAATGGAAAAGCCCCGGGGAGGGCGGGATTACAACGGAGCTCCTGAAAGCCGGGAGCACTCCTACGCTTACACAGCTTCAGCGTATTTTTAATTCCGTCCTCTTTACGGGGAGAACTCCGAAGGCATGGAGCAGAAGTGTGGTCGTTATGTTCTTTAAGAAAGGTGACAAAACCTTTTTGAAGAACTATATAGACCCATTTCCCTGTTAAGCCATATCTATAAGCTGTTTTCAAGAGTCATCACAAACCGTCTCACACGTAGGCTTGACGAGTTTCAGCCCCCCGAACAAGCCGGGTTCCGAGGAGGATATGGTACCATAGACCACATCCACACAGTGCGGCAGATTATACAGAAGACCGAAGAGTATAATCAGCCCCTGTGCTTAGCATTTGTGGACTATGAGAAGGCCTTTGACTCTATCGAGACCTGGTCTGTTCTGGAGTCTTTACAGCGGTGCCAAGTCGATTGGCGATATATCCAGGTGCTGAGATGTCTATACGAGGCCGCGACTATGACCGTCCAAGTCCAGAACCAGCAGTCTGAACCTATCCTCTTGCGTCGAGGCGTGAGACAAGGGGACGTGATTTCCCCCAAATTATTCTCAAATGCACTGGAGGATATGTTCAAGACTTTACGCTGGAACGGACGTGGCATAAATATAAATGACGAATACATCTCGCACCTGAGATTTGCGGACGATATTGTCATCGTGGCTGAAACCGCTGAAGACTTGCAGAACATGCTGAGCAGCCTAGCTGATTCTTCGGCACGCATCGGTCTCCGGATGACCTTGGACAGTCCAAGATTATGTACAACAAGTATGTTGTTCCGGAACCGATCGCTATAAATGGAGTCCCTCTTGAGGTTGTCAGCGAGTATATTTACCAAGGGCAAATATTGCAGCTAGGCAGGAACAACTTCGAGAGAGAATCCCGTCGAAGAATACAGCTGGGCTGGGCAGCATTTGGGAAACTGCGTCAAGTCTTTTCATCGCTCATACCGCAAAGTCTAAAGACGAAAGTCTTTAACGAGTGTGTCCTGCCAGTTATGACATACGGAGCCGAGACGTGGACACGATTGGTTCACCAATTTAAGGTCGCTCAGCGGGCTATGGAGAGGGCTATGCTTGGAATATCTCTGAAGGATCGAATCCGAAACAAGGTGATTCGACAGAGAACCAAGGCTGTCGATATAGCCCACAGGATTAGCAAGCTGAAATGGCAGTGGGCCGGTCACATCTGACGCAGAACCGACAATCGTTGGGGAAGACGTGTTCTTGAGTGGAGACCACGGCTTGGCAAACGTAGTGTGGGACGCCCTCCAGCTAGGTGGAGCGATGATATAAAAAAAGTGGCTAGAAATGGGCCGATGATGATGATGATAACGCCCTTTTTGCTTAAGGTAACTTCTAATCTAGCCAACCTAGGAAAAAACTAAAATTAACAGTAGGTAGGCCTTTTTTGCTGATCACGGCAGTATAATCAACTAATTTTTTTCAAAAATGTTAGATGCGCCCTTTTTACTATAGGGGGCAGCCTAGACATCATTAAAATATGAATGAATCAATAGTAATTAACATTTCAGTATTTTATAACTTCCGTACAGCCATCTGTCCTGCCGCTGCCAACCTAAAACGTATGTTTTATTATTCCTGAGTGAGTCTTGAGTGAGTCAGACAGTTAGGGACCTGTTAGACGTTCGCCTACAAGCTTCCGACGGCGGTAATGGTCGGAGGCTAATGTCGCCAATTCTTTTTTTGCTGGAAACAACTGTCTACACACGGTCGGTCTGGAACTCTGGACCAAGGTTGCGCTGTGGGAACATTATGGGAAGAGTGTGTGGTTGGCGACCGTCTACTTAGTAGGCCGTTTTTAGTAACACTGTTATCAACTCAGTTTTATTTACAGGTCAAGTTAGCAAGCTTATTCTTTGATTCAGTTTGGCCCGATTTAGACCAAGCGATCGAACAAGAATTCTATGAGATAATGTTTTCTTTGTTAAAATAAAGACAAAACATGTTCCAGAACACTCCTTCGCTGGGTCTAACTAAACTACTCTAAACGCACCGTCAAGTAGCACAGAATGTTCCAGAAAGAGACTCTACGTTCAAAATCGAAGTTCGAAGTTACGTTAGCTCCATCCTTTTCACTTGTCATTCGAGACTAAATCAAGAGAAAGGGATGGAACTAGCGTAACTTCGAACCTCACTTTGAAAGTATTACAGACCTACAACCTCTCTGCCAGAGGCTTGTTTTATACATATAGTTACAAACACAGCTACAAATTACAATTTACAGGTTACAAGTTTCCATTTGACACCACCTCGACCAATGATGACCAGCCATTTAAGCAGTGTTGCCAGGTTTAGACCTGTAAATTGTTACTTAAAGCGTTAAAACTTTATATAGGTATATATATTTTTCATACATTTTATCGCAGAAGGAAAGGCAAAGGACATTGATCCATACAGCCTAAATTATAGCTTTATAAATCGTGCCCGATGTAATTCGACTTCTTTTTACTTTTAAATCTGTTATAAGATTCCGGTAGACCTATACAATATCTCGTAATTCCTTAGCATTATATTAACAAGATAAATATTTTATACTTTGGTGTGTGATCTTTTTCTTACAGAAAATAAATGTCTGAAGACGTTTTTTTATAGGAACATTGTACATTTTTCAAAATCAAAATTACATCTTATTGCCGTGTCTGTCTGTGACGCGCTTTAAGATTGCATAATGTAATGTGTCGCCCACTTTACGCTTTTAGACATAAATGTTTACCTATGTCCTATGTCATAATCATAACAGCGTTGCCAGAATGTTACTTTTGTAACATTTTACGTTACTTTTGACCCTCTCATGTTACCCCTATGTTACAGGAATTAAAATGTTACTTTTACGTTACTTTTAGGTCAGTATAAAATATTTAAATAAATATTTATAAAATAATATTTTTTTTGTTTTTTTTTTCAGTATCACTAGTAAATTATTCGATCAACATTTTTTTTCGAAGAAAGAAAGAAACGGGACAGAATACTTTTTTTTAGTTTTTGTGTAAATAAAGTGCCATAATTTAGTATTAGTGTCGTTTTCCACATTACTAAGAATAAGGTACATACTAAATGTTATTTTTCTCGTGAAAATGTTACTTTTTGACCTGACTTGTGTTACATTTGACGATATGCCACTGGCAACACTGAATCATAAGTCATAAACGAATTAAACGATTCACTTCAGGTCAATAGTGCGTTTATAAGTTCCATCTATTAACAATACTAAACACTGTTATTAAATACAAACTCGCCCTTTATTGAATATCTTGTTTACGAACTTTTCCCATATGCAATGGAACCATTTCACACATAGCTCTGAAGTTCGCTAACATTGTCAGTGTAATGTGACTACCTACCGTGATTAGTGTTTTTCCAAAACTGCCTACGTGTTGCTGCTGCAGGCACCAAACGGGCATCGGGCATACCTTAACATCTGTAGACGGATAGAAACGGTCACAAACTGCAGTAGTTGTTGCCCTGCGCATTGTCGTATCGCTTGTTCTGAATTGAATAACACGTTAACATAGTTTTCTTTGTTATTGTTTTTTCAATCATACGTGCTATTGTATTTAAAAGGTAAGAATTATTTTTATATGTAAATAGGTAAGTAAATGGATTAATCTTTCTCTTATCTTATCAGTGTTGAAAATTTATTGACCTAAATTTATTAGGGCATTTCTCCACTAATTGAAAAATTTGAACAGTCCTCTGTCAACTTTCACTTCAAATAGTTTTTCATCACCACTCCAGTGTCATTTAAATACCAAGATGTATGTACAAAAGTCAATCTCATCAATATTTTATAATTTAATCACAATGAGGCGACAGGGGACTGTTTTTTTTAGTCTTTGGTCAAAGTTTGATTAAAGGTGCTAATAATATGACTTACACATTAATTGAAATAATATTCTATTATAATGGATTGTGTATTCAAAATCTTAAGTTTAGTAGAGAAATCTTGTCACATTGTAACACTGCTAATGTAAATACTTATCAAATTATGACATCAGACACACTCAAAAATACAGCTATTATTTGATACAAAGACCATTTTATTTAACATTATTATCTAAATACATTATCCCAAAAAAGTGACACACCACAATTTTCCTATTAGTGGAGAAATACCCATTAATATTAACTTTTAATCAAAAAATATCCTAGTTTCTTATTCTGGCTCAAAATTCCTTTGATGATACTAATGCTTGCTACTACTTACGACACATGCAAGGAAAAACATTGTATCTCAATTTACTGTGACTTCTAATTTCAAACGTATTTGAGCATGAACAAAATTGTATCTCAAGCTAACATAACATTTGAGATACAATGTTGTTCCTTGCATGTGTCAACTACATGATATTGTTGGTTTAGGAATTTTTACTGCAATTTCCACTAAATTTTTTGTGAAATGGTTTGCTGTTAAGGCATTTACTTTTAATTTGTGATTCTGAAAAAAGGTCTAGTGTAGAAATAGTTTTATTCCCGAAAACAGGTCCCATAAAAACAGAAAAATACAACAATGGCACAATCTAATCTAAACAAACTTCATGAAGTATGTTGCTAATGATCATTGATACATGGGTAAGGACCAAAAAGTTGGACCACAGTTAAGCACAGTTAACCATACAAACAACAAAGTTGCAAGAAGTTCTGTTGTGCGACGAAAATTGTCCCTACAAATCCATGGCTAACTTTGGTGTCACAACAGAAATGTTTCATAGACAGTATAATTGAGTGAGTTGGTGTGGCCTACTTTTTGGGCCATACCTACATGATTATATTTTGTGATTGCCATCAATAAACTGTATTAAATGGCCATGGCCAGTTTGATCTGGTGAATCCGTTGATGCCTGTATTATCAGGATGTAACTCAACATTGTAAAGTAACAATTGTGTTTAAAAAAAAACCTGTTAACTTATTTTCATGCATAATATTAAAAGAAAACTAAATATATAAAATAAAACTAATTAAAGTAAATATGTAAGTTATGCTCTTTACTTATATTATTCGTGATATATATGATTTTTGAAATAAATTGTACATTTATTTAAAATCTTTGTCCATATTTTTGGGTAGTGGTTAATCAAGTGGCAACTTTGTTATGACGTAGAAAGTGCCCCTTTCGGAAGAGACGACCTTGTATTGTTAGACCATGATATAATCCAAAAACCTATGTATTATAAAATTAAAAAAGAACTTAGATAATTATGTATGGACCTGTCCCTAAGCACACAAGAGATTCAGTAAAGTTGGTTCCAGTTATTATGACGATAAGCACTTAAAATCAACCATTACCAACATCTATTCTTCAATTGTTATCTTCAAGTAGGGTTGTAAAACAAATTACGCAGGTGTGTCGGTACGGCCAAAGTATACTGTGAACAAACAATCTTGATAGTTTTGATGTTGCCGGTATTTTACTTAATAATTAAATGTTTCTAAAATAATAATTTAATACTGTGTCAATATCACTTTGTACAATTTAAGAATAGTATTAAAAATACATTTTGACCTGAATGTTAACCGCACTGTACTTAAGTACTTAGAAAACAAAACACCTACTTAAATGTGTCCGGTTAAGGTAAAACCGAATGATCAAGAAGGGTTGAGCTACTCCAAGGTACGTGCCACACTGGTCGTCCCTTTGTTATCTTTTCCTTTCATATTTAGCAACAAAAGAAGTTGTAAAATCCTGCGTTAAGTGCATTTTCGTCATTTAAACTGGAACCAACTATACCAATCTTACTAACGATGTTAAGTTTAATCAATGTTAAACAACTTCATACATTTTGACAGCCGTTATCACTACTCATCTGAGTGGTTAACATCGTTCGGGTGAATTGGTACTAAGCTTTAAAAGAGTAAATATAAAAATATTCTTGTACAGTCGCCATCAGATATATGGTAGCGGTCAAGGTACTCAAATATTTCGGAGCAGCATTAAATTTCAATATATTAATTACGCTAGATAAGGTCTATAATATCGGCCCATATAATTCGTCATAAATTTAGGAGCAGCGACTTTTCAATAAATTCGTAACATACAATTAGGTAAAGATATCGGAACTTACAGAAGTCATAAATATCGAAGCAGCCAGGATGATCATAAAGATCGGAACATTTATGGAAAATATACCTTAAGTCTGTGTCACATAGTTCAAAATACTTTACGATGGACCCATTAAAATAAGGTTTCAGACACGCATGATTAATATTATGTTGTCAACAATTTGAATTAAGAACAGAGTGGTTTATTGTGACATGTTCCGCTAATTTGGTCTATGAGTGTAGTAACGAATTCAAATATGAACTATGTGACACAGACTTAAGGTATATTTTCCATAAATGTTCCGATCTTTATGATCATCCTGGCTGCTTCAATATTTTTGACTTCTGTAAGTTCCGATATCTTTACCTAATTGTATGTTACGAATTTATTGAAAAGTCGCTGCTCCTAAATTTATGACGAATTATATGGGCCGATATTATAGACCTTATCTAGCGTAATTAATATATTGAAATTTAATGCTGCTCCGAAATATTTGAGTACCTTGACCGCTACCATATATCTGATGGCGACTGTACCTACCTACTTACTTAAATAAATACCCTGATTTGCTGCAACTGTGTGTGCACAGCATCCAGTTTGATATCTACTAGATACTGACACTGGTATTAAAATAATAAATTCACTAACTTAAGAATTACCATCAGTCGTCATCAGTATTGTACAATATAATGTATGACAGCTTCATTTACCTACTAAATCAATATTCTAATAATTGGGATATATGGATTTTTATACAGCCATCTTGGCAAATATATGTTTATTGTATTTATGCCCTTCACTGTACAAACAAACAAATTTCTAATTTTGAATTATGACAATCACCGAAAAAAGTAGGTACCATTCTGTCCCATGATCGGGTTGTCCTTGTCATTTTGATCGTGACGTAACTGACGTGTCATTTGTTTCACCTTTCAATCCTTTCATCCTATTATTTCAGATTCTGCTTCATAGTTACCATACAAGATATCCATGTGGCTTTTTTCGTGAATACATTACCTTTTGTCCGATGCAAAATTTATGTCTGTACCATATTAATACTAGACGTAATAATAATGAAATTCTTTAAATTTCGCTAATTTATGTGATTTTACGAACATGGTTAAAAAGAACACTAAGGTTTTTCATGCATAATATTGAAAGATCATTACAATTTTATGAGCTAAGAAGTACAGAATGAGCATCTTTTTAAGAATAGTCATCACGTTTAGGGGCCTTGTGCACACCGGGGTTTATTTTTGATACCTCTACTTATTGTTCAACAAGTAAAACAGATTAATAAAAGCTACATATTTTATTATGAGAAAAACTTAAATTACTTTCATCATTCATTCCGTGTAAACATATATTTGTTGAGATGGCTGTATATCTATATATTAATGCCCTTGACTGTGTAGTTTTTTTTTGGCTTGGGTTTTGTTCTCATGTATGTGGTAGTAGGGTGAATAGATATTTATGGCCTCCTATTTGCCTACATATATTTGACTGACCTTGTACATTTATTTATTATGGCCATGTTTATGTCTAGATACTTTTGACTCTTCAAATGCTCACATATTTCTGACCGAATTATAGTACAGATATTTCTGGTTCCTTAACTGTACAGATATTTTTGACGTCTTGGGAATGTATATATATTTATACCCTTGACGTTACATAAACTTAAGGTTACCATGTCCAATGGCGAATTTATCTTAATATTCTTTTTCGTAAAAACAATGATCACGACACGTTAGGGTCTTTAAAAAAAAGTGATGGAAAACTCATTAGAGGACTCACTACTTGTGCCACCCTGTACACGAATAAAAGGGGGGGTAAAAATGAATTATGGGTAATTTGCTATCCAGACATCACAGAAGTCACACCTGAACAGCTCCAGTAAGAGAAAACTCTGAAAAATGGATATCACGGCAGAGGAAGCAGCTCAAGTGGTAGCACTACTGCAATCAGGACTACGGCAGGTTGATGTTGCTCGACAACTCAATATAAGCCGTTTCCGGGTGAAACGAGTATCCCAGCGGTTCCAGGAGACTGGAGGCTACATCAGGAAGCATGGATCTGGGAGACGACGTTTCACTTCCGACAGAGACGACCGCTATATTGTGTCAACGTGTTTGCGTAACCGATTCTCCAACGCTGTTGAGGTGCAACAGCAGCTCCGAACAGCACGGAGGACGTCGGTGAGCGTCTCCACAGTAAGAAGAAGGCTGCGAGAGAAAATCCTGCCTCGTAGGGCTGCTACGGGCCCCAAATTGACAGCAGAGCATAGGCGAGTCAGACTTCAGTCTGTCCTCTTCTCCGACGAGACGAGGGTTTGCCTTTTCTGCAACAATAGGCGTAGAAGAGTGTACAGGAGGCAGGGAGAGCGGTACTCACAAGCCTGCTTTGAAGAAACCGTCAGCTACGGAGGAGGATCCTGCATGTTCTGGGGCGGAATTTCAATCCAGGGCAAAACCGACCTTGTGTGCGTCTCCCGCACTGGAGGTGGACGTGGCCAGGGATCCCTGACTGCTCATCGGTACATCACAGAGATCCTGGAGGACCACGTGGTCCCGTATGCTGGTTTTGTCGGGCCTGAATTCACATTCATGCACGACAACGGCCGCTCTCATACGGCGTTGATTGTTCGGGACTACCTGGATCAGGTTGTTTTCCCCGTGATGCAGTGGCCAGTGAGAAGTGCTGACCTGAACCCCATAGAGCACCTTTGGGATGATCTGAAACGCCGGGTGCGGTCTCGTGATACTGCCCCTGCTACCCTTGAACAGCTTCGGGATGCCGTCGTCGAGGAGTGGAGTGACATTCCTCAAGAACGAATCGTGACGTTGGTGAGGTCAATGAAGGATCGCATGGAGGCTGTAATTAGGGCTAGGGGAGGTAACACTAGGTTTTAAGTTTAGTTTTAAGAATTTGTTTTACTGTATTTTTTTAATTTTGTTATGTTTTTAGATTGTGTAATTTTGGCGTGAATAAATGTTTTTCCTCTTTTCATAAAAAACGATTTTTTTTAAGCTTAGTAATCATTATCACATTTTTCACTATCATCACTAAAACACGTGCACTGAGTCGAGTCAAGGGCAAAACTAAGTCCTTTGTGTTTGTGCCATTTCAGATAAGAAGTTTGTGTGAAAGAGAAAAAAGGTGATATGTGTAAAAGAGAAAGGAATATATCTATGCATATTGCTTATTTAACTAACTTTATAATCATTAAATCTCAAATAAATCACCAGTTTAGTATATTCCCACCTTTTGGGAATATTACTGGTAACATTAGAAACTTACTGGGAATATTCCCAAACGGAAACTTACTGGTAACGGGAATATTACCGCGGCCCAACACTACTCAGGAACAAATATTCGCGCTCATCACACAAATATCTGCCCTGACCGGGATTTGAAACCAGGACCGCTAGCTTCGTAGGCAGGGTCACTACCAACTAGGCAAGCGCGTGACCTAGAAAACGGACATAACCGATGTTACCTAACATAGCTTTCATAGTAAATCACTTTTTTTTTAATTTTTGGTCCCAGGCGCATAGAGATCCTCATTATGGCGTGCCCAAAAGATCATGGCAATTCTCTCGCCTTCTGACTGTGATCTGTCAGACTGAAAAATGGGATTATGACCATTTTTTTTTTAGTGACTGCTCCTGCTTGACCAGAGTCCGACACTTGAACTTAAAGGAGCATGAAATATCCGAGAGCTACATTGGCCCGCCACTACACCTACCGACCGAAGACATCCCAGACGTCAGCCTGTGCCTAAAACAGTTCAAGAACGATAAAGGCCCGGGTGATGATGGAATCATAGCTGAACTTCTGAAAGCTGGTTACGTAAACCTTCCTCGTCCTTAGGGCCCGTCAGACCATGTTTGATTCCGTCATTCACGAGGAAGAAACGTCGCAGGCACTGCAGTAAACAACAAAAATGTGGTAGTGCTCTTCTTCATAGAGGGGGACTATTGTGAAGCCTGCTGAAGAATTACAGACCCATCTCACTTTTGAGCCACGTGTACACTGGCTGGCTGGGGCTCTCAGCTATTAAGAACCGCCTCGCGCAGGTTTGACGACGTCCTGTCTCTCAAACAAGCCGGCTTCCGAAAAGGCTTCAGAACCGTATACTATATACCTGCACTGCAGGTTATACAGAATACCGAAAACAACCTTCCTCTTTGTCTAGCATTTGTGGATTACGAGAAAGCCTTCGATTTGATCGAGACGTGGGGTGTGCTGCAGTTCGACTACTTGAGCAGAACTCTGAAACTATTTTAGTGCAGTGGGTAGTCAGACAAGGAGATGTTATCTTTCCAAAAAAGTTCACCGCTGCGCTGGAAGATGTGTTCAGCGTTGTGGACTGGGAAGAATGTGGCTTCAATGTAAACGGCGAGCAAATCACCCACCTTCAGTTTGCCGATGACATTATAGTCATGGCTGATCAGCCTGGCCTCAGCAGAGCTTCAGAATGAGTTGGTCTAACAATGAATGTAGACAAGACGAAGATCATGGAGAACTCCCATGTAGTACCCACTCCCGCAATAATCGGAGGCTCGGCGCTTGAAGTTGTTGAGGATTACGTTTATCTGAGACATATTTACTAACCAATTAGGTAGGTCCAACTTCGAGAAAGAGGTGAATCGCCGAATCAGGCTCGCAGCGTTCGAAAAGCTACGCAATATCTTCTCGTCCAATATGCCGCAGGCGGAGAAAGTCTTCGACCAGTGTGACTCATATTATTGTTAAGTAATTTTCATTTATCTTGTGATCATGGTAACCTTTTAAAACTCGATTATAATTTTATTAATACAAATTAATCTTTTAATATTTATGCTTTATAAACCGTCAAGGACTCAAGGAGACCGTTTGTTAATACTTTTGGATGAGAAAACAGCGTTCATTTGTTAAGTTATTCATTGCCAACAAACTACGACGAAATAGTTCAAAGTTTATTGAAATTAAATAATTTTAGTTTTTAAATTAATCAAAAATAATAAAATTAAAAATTAAAACTAAATATAATTAAATTAAAATAAAACTAAGCTACTCAAATATTAAAGATATAAATAATCATTACCACTATAAAAAGAACACCCCCTCTAGCAGGTCCGCTCGCGGCATGGTCCTTATGATACTGGCTGCATTACCTCTCAGGATAGCTAGCCCAATCCTTTGGGAGAGGTAAGCATCAACTCTAGGATCTCTGGAGGAGTCTATGAGCCAGGATGCCAGTGCCTTAATATAGCTTTTCATATCAGCTGGCCAAGGTCCCATGGTCTCCACTGCACGCGCCACAAATTCGTAATTTTTAATAATGAAGAATATATGCGGCGCTTGAAGGTTTGGGCCTGATCAGCTGCTGCATCGGCCCGATTACTGGGAAATGGCGAATGTGTCAACACGTCGCGTCCCACACCAGTGCCCTACCCAGTATCCACGGCTCCAATGTAGCTCCGTTTGGTCGCTTGCCGTCGTCTCTATGCAAACCTGCTGGTTCCAGGACAACTGGTTCAGAGATAGTGGCAAGCGTAGGTACGACAGATCAGATTATTAATTGTGCCGTGTCGGTACAAACGGCTGGCACTTCTAAAGCATGAAATGCCATGTCGTCCCAGCTCACTCACTTCTTTTCCGCACGCGCAAGTATGAGGTTCACTTTTTACATTTTCACTTCATTTTAACCACCAATTCAACAGTTCTTAACCAATTTAATTGCTAATTACAATTTACTTTAGATCATCAACTAACTGATGTATATACACTGTTCTACTGTTAAAATTAGAACAGTTCTTATATTTACAGGGATTTAAAAACTTAGTTCTGATACGTACAAAAGTTTTACAACTTTGTATGAAAGTCAAACATTTTTTTTTCAATCCCTAGTAAAATCAAAGGTTTGTTTTCAACAGACATAAATTGTACATACATTTGAACCTTCGTTTATTAGTTAAGGATTAGTGTTACTAAAAATCTAAATTAGTTAAGAACTTTTTAATGGGTTGTCATTGTCATACCTACCTATTTGAAAAGTCATATTTGTAGGCAATTGCATTTGCATACGGCAATTGCATTTGCATATTTGTTTGGGAAAAACGCAAGCGTCCTTAATTACTAGGATCCTAGTAAAAAAAGACGACTTACCTCGTAATAAAAAACGGTATATACTTACATAAACGGAGTATACTAGACGTAAACCCTTATTCACTTGATTTTCAGAAGTCTTATACTCTGTTTCACTAGGACCCCGACCACTACTGTATACAGGGTGTGTCCTGTAACAGGAACAATAAATTAAAATATAGGTCTTTTAACTTATCAGTAAACGTGTCCAAGGGGTCTCAGTTAAACTAAAACAATAAAAAAATGTTATTCGTGGCACGAACGCGAACGTTTGTCACGTAAACTACGTAAATAAAATTACTAACAACAAGAAAAGGATCAACGAGTTTATTAAGTCCAAATAATGAGCAAAATATTTAAATGACACTGGGTAATATCTGGGTAGCATGGCTTACTTTTTTGGAGATGTGTATGTTCTTTCAGGTCTTGTTCCTACAGTTGGAATGGGGAATTGGAAGGAGGTTGCTTAACCTGGGTGAGTCGCGGAGTGGGAATCCTGACGCATGCATGCTTACAGAATAAGTAACTAAAGTTTGGGTTGGGGGAACATGATGGGCGAGGGGTGGGGGTTGGGAAGGGGGGTACGAGTACGACAGATTTTGGGGAAGGTTAGGAAAAGTTTGGGGGGTTTGTTTTTTGCCGGGGTCCTGTGGCCGAGAGGTTTGCGTGGTGTCAGATTTTATCGTAGCGTTTTCCACAATAGTCCGGATACCGAACTTTTTGATCTTTAAACGTTAAATGGCAATGCTTAATCTTTGTGCCAAGTAAAGGCCAGCATTTTGATCACAAGTTGACTGTATTTGCGCCTTTTGAGGGACTCCGCTGTCTCCGCTGTCTCCGCCGCGAAACCAGCCCTAGTACTTGTTCGTGGAAAGTGTGTCGTGACGACGCAAGGGTGTCCACGCAAGTGGCATCACAAACCAACGGCCGGCCCAACTTCCACAGAACAAGAGTCATCCCATCAGATCTTTAACCATCGTCGCGCATGAGACCATTTGGTTCCAAAATAGCCGCACAATTGGCGCTGGTAAAAGCCCGACGGATGACATCATTAAGGCTGGAGTGATGGGAAAATCTACCAGCACTTCGCACAGCATAAACCGTGGTGACCAAGCCGATCGACGCTAGCGCCACACTGGCAGCGGACATTGTGCACCCAAGCGAAGTGAAGTTGCAATTCTAAATGTTGAAGAATCTAATTAAGTTCCTGTGTTAGGCGATGGAAGCGTCTGTAGCCAACTAGCCACACACTCAATCCCCACACTATGACTGCTAGGAGAAGGGCTCGATCTGTGGAAAAGTTGATTCCGTACTTGCTCGCAGAGCAGTCCGTCCTACCAACCTAAAAGATTTTGGGAGCTTGGAGTTTGGGCAGGCTAAAAGCCACGAGTGCTTTGGCCTCGTCAAAATGAGGTATGGAATATTTGAAAATAGATGCCGAATAAAAAAATTGAGTACACCAGGAACCTACCTGATGCCTAAACCACCATTTCGCACAGGAGAGTGGGGCCTGTAACCAAGCTCGCTCATCTAAATTTGTTTAAAATGTAAGCCAAAGTGTTTTTTATGATGCTGTCAATTCCTTATGCTAGCTCTGTATGATAGGTTGGGTCGACGGGTGTGCTGTGCTGGTTGGTGGCTGTAACATTATGTTCTTATTACGATATCAAATAGGTATGATTATGAGTTTAAAATTTGGAATAACTTCCAAAACCAACTCAATTTAAATATGCCCCTATTGTAGTATCAATTATAGAGGATTACTTATTAGGGATCCAAAGTCAAATAGTTTTCCCCTTGTCCGTCTGTTTGTCTGTCTGTATGTCACCCTCGCTTTAAATAGAATGTTCTACACAAATAGATACTTCTATTTCAATTATGAAATTAGAAAATAAATGTTTTAGGGCCTTACATGTACAGCAAGGGAAAAAATATTTTTTTCCTTTAAAACAATGTGTGATTTATTGATCGATAGCTTTTAAAAATCCATTATCATTTTTAAATTCTAAAGTGTCCTTTTACAGCCCAAACAACAAATACAAAAAATCTCAAAAATATCTTTAATGAAAGCACATTGTTGACAAACAAAATGTGCTTGTCAAAATGTCACCACCAATAGTAGATTGATAACCAAGGGTGGAAAGTGACCCATTTCACCCGAGATATTTCTGGCTCTCGAACGAAGTGAGAGCGCCAATAGTTCGAGGGGAAATGGGCAATTTCACCCGAGTTAGACACTACTTTTCATTTCGACTGTGAGGAAAATATATAATCTTGTTTCCCGCTTTTTCTATTGGAAACTTTTTTTTCTATATTCAGAAAAAAGTTAAAATACTCATACTGCCAACATTAGAAAAGTTTAATCGAGGTCACGACCAAGGAGCCAGCAAGGAGGTTAAACACCGCGCCGAACGAAAAAGTTTTACCTTTATTACGTATTTAAATATTCCATCTCTTTCTTTCATATTTCACAAATGACACTATTCCACCTCATTCTTACCCTAACTAAAGAAAGAGATGGAATATATTCGTGACATAATAAATGTAAAATTTCTTGTTTCGAACGGATGTTCGGCGTTCAACCTCCGTGTTGTGTTGTATTGGTCCTTGGTCGTGACCAACTCGATTATTTTTTCTAATGTTGGCAGTATGTGTATTTTCAAGATGGCCATGCCGAACCGTGAAAAAAAGGCATTATGGAGGGCAGCAGAATATAAGATGAATAATTTTAAATGTTGATTTTTTTGTAATTGCGAAAAAAAGAGACCTGTCGTAAAATGATTTTAATATGAACCTATAGATCGTAATAAATACGTCGTTTAACGTATAGTCGAGTTTAGATATATTTTAATATGACGATTTTAATATGACGTAGCTCAATTATCTTAGACTCCAGGCCAATCGTAACTATTAAAAAAAAATTACTTTCCACCCTAGAGGGGAAAACGCAATTTTCCACCCGGCTATCTACCCATTCAAATTAAACTTTCCGAACAAGACAGATGAAAAATAACTTTTAATAGAAAATGAGGTCATACTTGTTGTTTTTTGAAATAGTTTTTTTGTGTTTGTATTAACGGCTTCGGAACCCTACACAGCATGGTCGGACATGCTGTTGCTTATTTAGCTATTATAACTAAGGAACACTTGGCATATTTGTACAGTTGTAAACATTTTGCTTATTGTTTTGTTCTAGATCATGTGGGGCTTGTTGCTGTCCCTGCTGGGCTGGGTCGGCCTCAGCCCAGTCCCATTGTTTGCCGGCTTGATAGGGACTACTGAGCCTGCACTAAAACTTCTCATATCAATCTTAATGTGCTATCCTCTGGCGATCGTATACCATAAGTACATCAAACAGCATGTGGCACTGAGAAATATTTACTTTGTTGGAACTGGATTTGATATGGCCTTTTATAACTTTGGGACTACTATGTATCACAACCTCATACCGACTCTCGTTATTTATTTAACTACCATGGTGCTTGGTCCGGGGAAGTTGAATGCAATTACAACTTTCGTGTTTAACATGAGTTACCTCTTGGCCGGATACATTTTGACTGAATCAGAGGACTACGACATCACATGGACAATGCCCCACTGTGTATTGACACTGAAACTGGTAGCTTTATCTTTTGACATGTGGGATTACCAAAGAATGGCAAATGGAGAAGAATTATCTGCCAATAACAAAAAAAGTGCTATTAAGGACCCACCGACTATACTGGAATTACTGGGATTTGTATACTTTCCATCCTGCTTCTTAGTCGGTCCCCAATTTTCATTTCGTCGATACACTGATTTCATAGAAGATAAATTCCCTCTGGAAAAGGAGGCTAATGTTTATGAAAATGTAGCTGCTAAGAGATTTCTGCAAGGCATACTTTATTTAGTAGCGTTCCAACTCGGAGGTAAGTTTTTTTTTCATTTAGTAACTACAATAACATGATGTAAATAAAATAATTTGCCAAAAACAACAACACAACAAAATATACAAAATTTTATCTTTACAAAATTTAAGAAATTTTTCAATCGTTTTAGTTTATTGGTTTCTGCAAGGGAGCGTTCAAATAGTAGTACCTATTCTATGTACTTAGACATAGTTTTCATTTTTTAGCAACTTTATATTTGGTACTAGCGACCCGCCCGCGGCTTCGCCCGCGTGGAATGTATTATACATATAAACCTTCCTTAAGAATCACTCTATCTATTAAAAAAAACCGCATCAAAATCCGTTGCGTAGTTTTAAAGATTTAAGCATACATAGGGACAGACAGCGCAAGCGACTTTGTTTTATACTATGTAGTGATTGAGCTCTCGAGTAGTGTCTAGACCGCTCGGAAGATTTTAAGATTCTCCTTGGACAACAAGTAGTTTTCACAACTCATAAAATAACTTAAAACCTACTTAATTCAATTTTATCTTATATTAATACAGTTGAATTCATTGTTATAAGTAATACTGACTGTCCTTCTCACTCACACACATGCACACCAACAAACAGTTAAGGGTCTCCCCAGACCTATCGACGCCGAATCGGCTTGAGTCGGCTCAGAACCAGAAATAATGACCGTTCATTTGTTGGATTTTGATTTCAGATAATAGTTGACCTTAAATAACAGTTTGCGTTAACTGGATCGGAACGTGCGATGCGACGTACGTAAATTTTAGAACAAGTTATGCTCCTAAAACTAAATATTGCCTTTTCTCTGTTGCAGTGACCGTGTTTAGCATGAAGTATATGCTCTCCGATGAGTTCTGTGATCGATCCATTTTCTATCGCCATCTGTATTGTGGCCTCTGGGCGCACTTTGCTCTCTACAAGTACATCTCCTGTTGGCTGCTCACTGAAGGTACTGCTCCATGACCAAACTACCTATGATTTGACTTCAGCCAATCCACAATCCACACATGACTTTTACATTTAATATAAATAGGTACAGGTACACTAAATATACACTAAACAGTAAAATGAATTTTTTGACGTCAGCAGGGGACGAACATACCTACTCGGTGTGTACACTGCCTAGAAATTTGTAAACAATGCCGACCGACAATTTGTTTGCATAATTATTAAACTTGTTAATTATATTCTTGCAACACTGGTTTTAACAATGACTAAGGTCCGATGTTTGTATTCTGTTTAGTAAAATGACAACTACTATTGTTATACCGTAAAATAATGATACCTAACACGTAAAAGCACTTCATTCACTAAGTGAATGATTTGAACAAGGAAGAACCTAAGATTGTACTGCGGCTCAAAAAGTAAACTGGCTAATGTAGAAAGTTTTGTAGCATAATTATAATGAATTTTATACAAGTTCTACAACGTACAATTTTTTTTCTTATATCTTATTCAACGAAATATTTTTTTGCATCGAAAAGTTCAAGTTGGTACTTATATAAGGGATACTACTGGACTCACAGGGATTTTTTGGCGTTGTAATACACTATCCTTACCACTGACTTACGGAATAATCTATAGTATGATAGACATTTAATAGCTATTTGTTTGTTAAACGAACTTATTTTTTTTTTATTGTTATTTAAGAGCCTAAGAACATGAAGCAATAAGGCATTCCTTTAATAGATAAAAGTATACTTTTTCTACTAACTCTTTCAATATCATTAATTCTTACTGAATTTATTTTTACCATTAACACCGAATGTGTCACTTTACTGAACACGGTGAAAAGTCCAACTGTAGGGGTTATTCCTACCTGTTACCACCAATTTGTTACCAGCTGTTAGCTGGGATGTTTTTTCATCTTTTACCACTAAAGTACTCGGTGGTAACAACTGGGAATATTTTTCCCATTTATCACCACTAAAATATTTGGTGATAACTACTGGGGGGAAAAAAACCCCAGTAGTTAGTGGTAACAGTTGGGAATTTTTATTCCCATTAGTTATCACTGGTCAAAGATGAGTAAAAAAATCCCAGCTGTTACCAGTGGTAACAAATTGTTGGTAACTGGTGGAAACAACCCAACGGTAGCTACCGTTGGAGCGCTTGTGTTGTATCGTATGCAAGGGTAGATGTGTGGTAAGCTTCGGAGGCTAACAGCGCGGCGTGCGGTTCCAGCTTCGTGCATCCGGTTCGGGCTGTCGTACAGCGGGGCGGGCGAGGGCGCCGGCGGCTCGCGCTGGGACGGCTGCAGCAACATCGCTCTTCGTCGCTTCGAGTTCGCCACCAAGTTCCAGCACTACATTGACAGCTTCAACTGCAACACCAACCACTTCGCCGCAGAGTACATCTACAAACGGCTCAAGTTCCTGGGCAACAGAAACCTCAGCCAATTTTTCACTCTCCTCTTCCTTGCGCTCTGGCACGGAACCAGATCCGGCTACTATGTAACCTTCTTTAACGAGTTCATTATTATTTACATGGAGAAGGAATTGGAATCTATTCTAAACAAAACTGAGATTTATCATAAAATGTGGTCAAACCATGCGGTACAATACTTGTTGTATGCCGTACTTAAGTTATACACGATAGTGTTTATGGGTTGGAGTTTGGTTCCTTTTGATTTGAAGGTGTTTTCCAAGTGGTGGAGCATTTACTCGAGTCTTTATTTTTCGGGCTTTTTGCTTTTCATACCATGGGCATTTGTATACAAACCACTGCTTATCAAAGGGCTCAATCTTCTAAAGCCTAAAACTGAATAAGACGTGAGAGGTGAATTTCTACAGAGACTACCCACCCCATACGTACTTGCAATTGACTACAATTTTTCCCCAGTGTTGATTTAAATTAAACGTCATTATTTTGAGTATTTTATGTTACAAGTTACGCCTGAGTCGAGACAACTAGACTGTGTCTGCTCTGTACCAGCGATTATAAAAAAATCTTCGGCAGGTCAATACGAGCCCTAATTAAAAATCGTAGTTTGAAGTAAATTGATTTATTTACTAATCCATAATATGTATATCTACCAGGAATACAAAATAGGTACCGTGTATTGAGAGGAAAAACTGAGGGCCGCAATGAGGGTCAGTTAATAGCGATGAAGTCGTTCCTTAGTTACGTACGATTTTTCATACACAAGTTTGAAAAAACCGGGCAGTAGCATGTCGGACCGTGCTCAGTGTAGGGTTCCGATGCCGTTACTAAAAACACAAATAGGTACTATTTAAGAAATCAACATGCATGAACAATTTTTTTGATTTAAGTAGTTTCAGTTTCCTATATATAGACGATTATTCCACCATTTGTGTACTGTCATCAGTTTCATCACATCACTCATCAGCTATAATGTATTATCCAACATCGTGCCCTAAATATCTGACACGCTTGTGTACACACGCTTGCCGCTCTAGTAATAGAGAAGTGCGCGAAACGTTAGAGCCCAACGTTGGACAACATTGGTATTGTAAAGAAACCAAACTACTTGTAGGTCTGTTACTGTTACACACACACAATCAAAACTGTGTTGTCAAAATTATGACGTTTCATTGTTCTGCTCCTATCGGCTGACGAACTAATCACGTTTTTTTTCCGGCGTATAATTTCGGCATTTTATAGTACATTATTGCCTAGGCAATTGCCGTTCCTGCCGAGGCATATATTATACAATACAATACAATACAAAACACTTTATTGTACACCAAACAAAAACATAACAGAGATGGAACACAATTAAAAATAATACAGGTAAACAACAGGCGGTCTTATCGCTGATTAGCGATCTCTTCCAGACAACCTTAGTAGGGATAAGGTGTCAAATTAATAAATTTCATACAGTATTATAGTACTTTTCTCAAAAATCGCAAGATACAAATCGCATATAAACAGAAACTTCACGTGAAATAACATCACTCTTTACCGCCTTTATGTGTATGACAAGGAGAAACGCAAGCTTTTTTAGAAAAAAAAACTCAAGCTATTCCAGACACAGATAAAAAAGTGACGTTTCGACTAAAATATGGATGTATAAGACTTGTGCCCTCATTTTATTATGGCCGTTTTCACTTTTTTTAAAGTTACAAACTAGATAACAATGAAAGTATGCAACATTGCGGGCTTGTGTAGCGAGCACGCAATGTAATTTTTTTTTAATTTGGGAACTGTCTGTAAACTATGTACTTCGCGTCTCAGTATGCAGTTAGTAATGTCAACTTTTCCGGTCATTTTTGAGAAAAAGTAGTTTAAGAGCTGGCCAAGGAAAAAGGGCTGCAATTATAGAGCAATGAAACCCCTCTATTCAGGGTGTCTACCATCATTCCTTTCGGAAGGCTGACTGCTATTTACGATACTTAATAAAATAAACCTCGTTAAGTAAATATTAATATTTTCAAAATAGCTTTTTATGACGTTTAGACAGACCTGTGGGCATTACGACTCATTTATTTTATAAAAGAATTGTTATGAAATTTCAGATTATTTTGTGGTACATGTAAAATGAAAGGACTTTATGTGATACATTTTTATATTTATGCTACACGTTTTTGGAGAAAATATTTTCTAAATACGCTACCGCTACTTTTCCTGGTAAAAAACATGAATATAAAAATAAGTTGGAAAAATGGTTTAAGAGACCTTACACTTAATTTAGCAAATGGTACCCGACTATGGCAAAGTAAAACTGAAGGTTATGATTTTAGCAGTCTAAGCATGTTAGTCAAGTTTGTATGTTCCTCTGTTCCCTCGTAGGTAGATCCCAGTCCATCTGTCACATTTTTGTATGAGTTGTTAATATTGTTATTATTTTATTTCGTAATCAAGAGCAAGTACGAATGGTTAGGAAATATATTTTTTATTTTAATTTGTTGGTCAAGGTACCCATTTTGTGCTTAAGGTCACAAATACGATTTCCTATTAAAGAAATTATTGTGTTGAGCTCGATTAAGCGCAAGTCATGTACTGTTTTACAATTGTAATTGGTATAGAAATAGGCACTTGCTTGGTTGGTAACTCACAGTACAGAAGATCCAATGCAATACGTACATATTTACTAAAAAGGACTTGTGTTGAGCATTCTAGGATGTAGATCTTACGTGCTTGTCATAATTTTCAGGCTAAATTCGTACAAAACTGTTCTGTAACGATTATGTTCTGCTTGTAGCTAACACAATATTCGTATTCGGATGCCTTATTTGATTTTGGTAAGTAGATGTAGAAATGTGATACATAAAAATTAAGAACTAGTGTTCTGCGCGCCAACAAATACACGGTTGGACACGAATGTTGTTAACAATTCAAGAAATAGGATTCTTCACAACTGTATTATACGTGAATATAATGTAAAATCCTCAATATGCTGCCGAGTATTTGCTGAGTCTTCACAAAGTGGTCAGAGTATTTAAATAAAATAGGTTACTTCGTTTATTACGAGTAGACAAATTATTACTTTAGTACTCAGTACTGTTTACTTGATCTTAGTAAATAACTCTTACGGCTTTGTTTATCAGCTGGCTACGCCGTAACTGTCATTATCATTGTCACCTACTAATAGCTACACTGGTTTTGCAAAAACCAAAGAATCTAGCCAACAGTAACCTTAGCTGTGCCGCCTAATAATAGCCGTTTGGGGCGACCGAAAAGTTTTTATCCTTAATGATAATTACTGGTCGGAAACAAATAATTTGTACTTGATATAAGTATTTCTCCTTCGATACTTCCAGCGACAAGAATGTGGAATCATCTTCCCAGATACGTGGGCAGACCTGCCAGAAAAA
This sequence comes from Acleris emargana, assembly GCA_927399475.2. Taxonomy (NCBI): domain Eukaryota; kingdom Metazoa; phylum Arthropoda; class Insecta; order Lepidoptera; family Tortricidae; genus Acleris; species Acleris emargana. The sequence goes on from OV656835.1 coordinate 35,670,614, forward strand.
CCATCTCATTTGTCACTGTTGGGGTCTTGGGGTTGACGTGAATAGGAATAACTTAACAATCTTTTATAAATAGAGAGTAATAATTATTTCTTGTAAACTTAGCATAATATGGCTGTGAGGAGATTGCACAAAGTCTAGAGTGCAGACTTACTTTTATTTCATGTTCACTTTCTGGTTCGCTTTTAATACCTATACATACAGTACCGACAAACAATATAACACCTTCCTACTTACATCCCATACGATTACCTACAAAAATTACTTACCAAAGTTGACGACCAATCAAGAACTAGTCGTATGGATATTATTCAATTCGTCATCTGATTTAATAAGGTTCAAAATGGTTCATACTAAATTTACGAGATTTGTAGAACACGTCAGCAATAGTTTTTAAATACTAAAATGTTGAATTGAATAATAGCAATACAATGGGTCAACTAGTTCTTGATTGTTTATGGTTGTCAATTTTGGTAAGTAATATTTGTAGGTAACCGTATTAGATGTAAGTACAAAGGTGATATATTATTTGCCGGTACTGTATATGTCTAATTTTAAGGTTATATGAGGACGTGGTGACTCATTTTTTGTTACATTTGATTTACGCATATTTTTTAACTTGTTTTAAGGAAAGCTTTCTAGTACCATATAAGCTTCAATTATATTAGAGAGCAGGGACTGAAACTATACTTTTATAGAGTGCTAGGTATATCTACCTATTTAAAAATGACGTAAAATTCATTTAGTTATTTAAGTTTTAATCATTATTGGCTATTTGTAACAAAAATGAAAGAATAAGGACAAGGTGGTCCAATATTTGTTTCGATTGTTGAAGGGAAAGCATCTTTACATAATACGAGTCAGCTAACTAATCTGGTATATCTGCGTGGCACAAATATTTGTTTTGATTTGGGTGTTCCTGCTATTCGGTCTTTAATCAATGGCAACCTGTTAGGAGGTAGGTAGTACAATAGTTTAACATCGAAACAAAGCTCATCCTGCCTTCGTCGAGTTGATAGGATCCTTTGTTAGGCGATAACAATGTTTTACTTAAGATAATAAAATGGTTAAGGGTTTTAAATTATAAATTGAAGTCTGCGTCTCACAATATTTCAAACCAAAAGCCGACTTCAGTGTGACTGACCAAGGATGATTAATCCAAAAGTTTTTGAGACGGTTCAATACTATTGAAATCATTTAATGTTAGATATATTCGTATTCATCTTGCTGTCTTCGTAATATGTATAACCCATAAGCTTATTTAAAAAGCAAGATAAAATCTAACTTATTCGACAAAATTATTATGATTATTCACTACTTTATCTACACTTATAGCGAATACAAAGTCTACGTTATATTCTTAATCAAGTGGTTATACTGCTTTGATGCAGTTTTTCTCAGAAAATATCGGTGGCCAAGGTTATATTTTTACAGATATAGATATTAATACAAGGATGAAAAACTAAATTATTGATAAACAAAACAATGTTTTTAATCCACTACCGTAACCTCGGGTAACTTTAGCCCTAGGGGGTAACATTGCCCACCCTAAAAACCATCGTTAAAATTTAATTATTCCATTAAATGTTAGATCAGAACCAAGGTACTTACATAGTTCTAAAATTATTTTAATAATTTAAGATGATTACCACTGAAATAGTTATACTTTTAAGGGTGGGCAATGTAACCTCCTAGGGTTAACATAACCCGAGGTTACGGTATGTCCTTCCCCACTATAATTTTTCGTACGGTAGACGTTAAAGATATGTATAAGTATAAGTACATGTTTTACCTTATTCCATTAAAATAAGTGGCAAAAATATAAAAATATCTTTGACGTCGACTGTACAACCGCGCAACATGGAATAGTTGACTAATAGTCCAGTAACTTTATACATCGGTAGTATGCGTCAAATCCGGTAGTTCTGTATTTTTGCAGACTTGTTTATGATGTTGGCCTAATGAATAATCCAAGTTTGTGACCTCGAACGCCGAACGCAACTTTGTCAAAACACGAAAAAACCGCGAAAAAAACGTTTTTATTTCAAATTTTGGCGATTATAACCCTAAAGGACTAGTTTTTGAAAAAAACTTTCTTAGAACGTTTTCCGATCCTTAGGTACCTCTGTTGTAGGTTTTAACTGCTGTTTACGTATGTGTGGTAGTATTATATGGTTATATTACATTATATCTATGTTTAGGTATGTATCTTATTAAAGAAGATATTTTATTTTCTTCCTATTTCTCTGTTGTATGTACTATTTGTTATTTCCTGAAATTTTGTTAATTTGTCTATCCTTCGGCACTGTCCTTGCTTATTCTACTCCAAGGTTAACTGGAAGAGATCCCATATGGGATAAGTTCGCCTATGTACATTATTTATATTGATGCAAACATATCTTGTAATTGTTTATCACTACATAGTATAAAACAAAGTCGCTTGCGCTGTCTGTCCCTATGTATGCTTAAATCTTTAAAACTACGCAACGGATTTTGATGCGGTTTTTTTAATAGATAGAGTGATTCTTAAGGAAGGTTTATATGTATAATACATTCCACGCGGGCGAAGCCGCGGGCGGGTCGCTAGTGTGCAATAAAGAGTTTTACATACATACATACATACATTTTGGGGTTGAGGCCTTGTGGCGTGGATATCCACCCCCAGGAAAGAGGGTTCCGTGTGACTCCCAACCATCCCGTCCCGCTAGAGTTGTTCGAGTGACATCTAAAATAGGTTTATTCGCATTTTATACACTTTCGCATTTTATACACTAATGAAAAATTTCAATTCCAGACCCAAGGCACCCCTTAGTGGCATAAATATGAGGTAGGTTTAGGTTATGTTAGTTTTGCAGCAGGCCCGGAGGGCCAAACTACCCAGAAATAGGAGCTCTGCGGGAGCAGAGCTCCGTCGACTTTCTGCGAAAGTGTATAAAATGCGAATAAATCCTAAAATATAGCAAAAAATTGCGAAGTTCGAAAAAATTATAAACTTTGTAAGACTTAATCTCGGAAACTATTGGGTCCACAGAGACAATTCTAGTATCATATTGTAGCAAATTTAGTCTCCTTCAAAAACGTTCTAAGAAAGTTTTTTCACAAACTAGGCCAACATCATAAACAAGTCTGCAAAAATTCAGAACTACCGGATTTGACGCATACTGCCCCATACTTTCAGGCGACAAAGTTACTGGACTATAATGGGGCGCGCTATCGTCGTGGATTGAAAACACAACCTTCTTTCTGTATATTTACCTAAAAGAATGGTGTTTAAAAATATATATAATTATAGATATTATTACATATATTAAGTGTCAGTTTCGCTAAAGTTACGTGTCCCAACCCCGTACAGCCTAAACTACTAATACTCTATCTAGAAAAATAAAACTTAATTAAAAGAACGTCAGTACGATAAGGTTGGTATCTACTTTAAGTTAGGGACTCGGCTTTTCTCGGACTTATAGACTAAGCCAAAAACTGGAAAAAGCGTCTCTAAACGATGCAAGCGGCAAATCGTGTAACAAATGGGGTGACAACTTTATCAGAGGGCTTTGACCCAGCAGAATACGTACCCCAACTGTTACATGACTTGCCGCTTGAATTGTACTTCTTCAAAAATGATCCTACACTATTAGTCCGGAAAACATCGTTTATCAAATTCGAGTTCATAATCGTAGACACAATCGGGGAATACAATTTAAATGAAAAAACAGAATGTTTTTGTCCTGCGGTGTCATCACGATTAAACTTCATGTTACAGTTACAGTTACTCACAGTTAATCATTGTTTTTTACAAGAAAAAAAAACACGTTTATCGATAACATGTTTCTTTAAGTTTAAATACATTATTTTTATAAATATGTATGTTGCGAATAAATTATTTGGTAGGTAGGTAGGGAAAGTACGCTCAAACCGGGTACGCTAAGGATGATTGTTAAACAAACAATTTTATTTTTAAAAAAACCTTTATTAATAGGTATGTATGTATTTTTATAATCTTTTGCACTTACACACAAATAAACGGAGTGAAAAAAATCGTCAGTATTATACAAAAAAAAACTGGACCTTTCCAAACAACCGATTTGCCCGTGGGGGTTGCCTAAAACGGGTAGGTAAGACCTTTGGGCAATGCGCGTAGTGATTGTCATATGAGATCAAATCAACTTGGAAATTAATAAAGCTCACAGCTTCATCCTAAAATTATCAATTTATGCAAATGGTTTTTTTTTTCATGTGTCTTTGTAGTGTATGTACATAAGTTAATACCAAACTTTTTGACTGCACTTTGGACAGATTTTTTGGTCGCCTCTTCCAGAGTAGACACATTGTAGTTTCGTCCCACGACGCTTGAAAAGTTTTTCTTTTATATTTACTACCACCTACATAATAAAAGTAACATAAACGTTAATCCGTTGATTAATTTGTAGAAATAGAGGCCAAAGGCGGGTTTCCCATACCCGATTTGCATATGCGCACGATTTTGTTTTATCAACAAAAAACCCGAAATGGCAAAATGCAAAGCAGTTTCATAAATAAAAATACCAATACCCAATGAAAAATATGATTAAAACTCATAAGAACATGTTATTAACCATTTCAGAGTAATTACAAGTAAAAAAAAACGAAAAAAAGCTAGTGAAAACACCAAAAAACTTCGTTAGCGTCACCGCGTACACCATGCAACTGGCATCACTGCCTGTGATTGGCTGGTGTGCCGAATGTCACTTCGCTGTCACATTCACAGATTTTTACTAATGCTAAAAGCACGCAAATCTAAACGGCTACCTGCTTTAGGCAGGGTACCCACTTTAGCCGTACTTCCCCTACCTACGTAATTTTATCATGGTCGCGGCAACAAACTGTCGTTTCTACCGTTACATTATTTGCTTCTTTTACTTTATTATTTATGCATTCTGAAGGTGCACCCACACGGGCAATTATTTGAGCAATACTTGCCCGTGTAAGTGACACCGGCCAACCGAGCGTCACTCGGGTTAAAATCGAGTATTCCCGAAGATGTCAACTTGAATGATGGATTTTTTGCCCCTATATTGCAAATTTCATAGAAATCATTAGATCCGTTATTGAGAACGCGATTGCAAATGGTCAAGAACTTAACGAATGTGGTCAAAATTGAAAAGTAATATTTGTAGGCAATATTTGGTTGTCAAGATTGAAAAGTAATATTTGTAATAAATGTATGGGAAAAAAAGCAAGCGTCCCTAATTATGTGACCAACTCTGTTTAATAGTATAGGATTACGTGTGGCACATCCGTCTAAATATTTCTGGAGTTCGTTTACAGAACGTTATTATTACCTACTCCTTACTACGGTGGCTGCCGCAGGTAGGTACGTAATCTTTCAGAAGTATGGCATTTTGAAAATCAAAGCTCGAGATTAGGTTAGCTCCATCCTGTTCTCTCGATTTAGTCTCTAATAACGAGTGACAGAGATAGAGCTAACGTAACAATGAACTTCGATTTTTAAAGTAAGGCCTCTGTTTCTTATTATATTGTCATTTTCACTCCCGCTCTTTAGATAAGAACTGAGGAATGCCGAATCCCGAATAGTATTTAATCGTGAAGTGGGGGCTATTCCCAGTAGTCCGCACCCCGTAGTTCGCACTGCGGACAAATGGGAAAATCAAAATCCCAGTAGTTCGCACAGTTTAATTCAACATAACTGTGTTCAATTTCATATGGTATTATAGGAGCAGGAATATAAAAAAGTAATTTTAATTTAACATATTTATTTAAAATTAGACTGACAATTTAAAAAAAAACATTAATTTTACGAATAAATTAACAAATCAACATAGTAAAGCATTTTTACTCTATATATATAATATTTATTAAGTCACATATAAAATATGTTGGCGAACACAGTTATGTTGAATTAAACAGTGCGAACTACTGGGATTTTGATTTTCCCATTTGTCCGCAGTGCGAACTACTGGGAATAAAAATTCCCAGTAGTTCGCACCACTTGCCGGAGGTGCGGACTAGTGGGTATTTTTATTCCCAGTAGTTCGCACTGCGGACTACTGGAAACAAAAACCCAGTAGTTCGCAGTGCGAACTACGGGGTGCGGACAACTGGGAATAGCCCTAAAGTGGGCCTAGACAAGAAGCATTCTCTGGACGTCAACGACCACTGAAAGCCAATAAATGAATGGACCTACCTATTATCCATACATTTTGACGGTTTTCTAAAGTCGTTGTGCCTAGCTATCGTAGGGTGTAACTGGTCCAGACACACTGCACATTTAACCCGAACTACCGCTTCAGAAGAAATTCAGAAAAGGCAAGGTAAACAAATTAATTAGGGGTTCATGGAATCATAATTAGGAAAATTAGGGGTCATTAAGACGTCGGTATTTTTTTGAACTATAATTAACCCTCTGCAACTGAGGTGACTTTTTTAGAAACATTCTACTGAGGTGGAGTCTGTCAGACATCAATTTTGATAAAATATAGAAAAAAGACTAATGGTTTAATGATAAGTATTGTTTATTTAGTGCATAGCATGATTATTAAATTTTAATGCGGAATTAATAATAAACATGTATATGAGCTTTTAAATAAAAAAATATGTAATTTACTTGAATAAGGTAAAAAAAACTGGTATTATTCACAAAGATTAACTTACAATGCCGCGAGTCATTAGAAGAAGGTACTGAGCGATACAGAGCTATAAGGGTGCGGCTCCACTGAGGTGGAGACGAGCGTAGCGGAGCGGAGCTGTGCCAATAATAACCAATAGAAGGCGCATGCGGTCACGTCGAGCGCGCCTTGCGCACGATAATTTGGATTCTATTGGTTGATATAGGCACAGCTCCGCTCGTCTCCACCTCCGTGGAGCCGCACCCTAACGCGGTGTACGGCGATATTTTTTTTGGCGACGTCTCATAGACGTCACGTCAGTCGCAGAGGGTTAAAGTGTACTTAATAGGACTAGGCCAAAAACTGTAAAATTCGTCTTTAAACGATGCAAGCGGCAAATCATGTAACAAATGGTGTGGGTGGGGTATTTTTCTGAAATATAATTAAAGTGTACTTAATCACCTGGCTCAAAAATATAAAATGTCGCAATTCGTTAACAGGGCATTCATTTGCTTTTTATCCCTTGCGGGTCAAACATCTACATATAATCGGTATACATATTGTTAATTGGTGTTTGTGACAACCATGGAACTTTCTACCCAAGGTATGTGCTATTTAAACTTTTCTTTTCTCCGAAGTAATCCCCTTTAGTTTACACATAATACTTTAAACTTTGTCGTTTTTTTAATATTTTTTTTTCATGTTGGTTAGAAAAAAAAATGTAGTTGCAAACTCAATAAAACTTTTTTGTGGGATAGGTAAAATCTAATTATGTATTTTTAGTGTAAATTTTCGGTTCGGTTCGGTATACATGGAGTTTTTTTTTCAGATGGAGGTCGCAGCCTCAGTAACGCTCATTGTTTTTATACGTGGCTTCTTTTAAAATAAGATCTTAAAATTGTATCTCTTCGAAAAAGTACTAAAACGCGGGAAAAGTTGTCATAGGAAGTTTAAAATTACGTACTTATTTAAAAAGCCCTAAAGCAACTAATCCCGCCTGTGAAGGTTTTCAAATGCGGGATTTTTGGACTCTGACTTTGACAACGAGTAAAATCTAAATTTTGTGCTCTTTTTATTTTTTATATTATAACTGTAGGTATAATTTATTGTTCGTATTTTATACGTTTGTATATCGTGTTTTTATTAATTACTTATTTTTAATAAGTTCACTGTATTTCTATTGTTTTTTTGTTGTATTTTATTATTATTTATTTTAATTTACCCATAAAAAAATAAAAATTAAGTATACAAATTTCTATGGTATAGGGGAGAGGGGGGCAGCTATCACTGGAGGCAGCTTAGAACAAATGCGTTCAAAGACGTATTTTTAGTGCGATTATGGTCCTAATCCATTTTTTGGGCTCGCAACACTGACCCACACAACTGTCACTTGACAGATTTGACGTTTGACAGAACATTAACGAACCAGTAGCATATTTTGATTTCGATGTCATCCGTTACCGGATTTGCTCCCCGTGTGTAAGGATTTTCAGGCTGTATTTGAAGGAAGCGGTAAGTGAAACTTAATTTATTCGAAAGTACAATTTATTAGCTTTAGTGACAAAGAATAAACAATTAGAATTTGCTATTGTTTTGGAAGATATCGATGTTTATTTTTTTAAATAGGTGTTGGGGTAGTTTTGAAAAAAATATAGGAGGCAGTTTTGATTAGCAGTCTGTTCAAAACTACCCCGGCTATAAGAAATGTTCATATCTGCCCCGATATAAACTGACATGTAGGCACGTAAACTAAAATAATATCTTAGTTATTTCAGTAAACGCTCATAATGCATCTACCTGAATTAGTTAGTTTTGTACTTATTACGTTTAGTCTTGTTTGGTATAATATTTATGTCAATTATTTATCTACAATATTACTATTATATAAATTTAATTAAATCGTTTTAATTTATTGGTTTATTTGTTTGCAGGTAAAAATGGTAAGGAATTACAAAAAAAAAAGAATCCGAATTAAAGAGGATGTAACTAATGGTGTACGTGAAGTGTTGAATGGCACCATGAAACTTAGACAGGCTGCTGTTGTGTATAATATAAGACCGAATACTTTACACTACCGAATAAAGAAACTTAAAGTAGGGTCAAAGCTCAAATCAGTGAATTTCACAACAAAATACACTGTCTCACAAGTTTTATCCCCTGTTACATTGTTGGGGTAGTTTTGAACAATACTGTGTGCAAAACTGCCTCAAGGGGGCAGCTTTAGTAGGATTTCAATACTTTTCAAAAGTACCCCCCCTGAGGCACCTTTGAACACTAAAAAAATACTTCTGTACAAAACTACCCCCTCTTAGTTATAACTGCAAATTATACGAGTAAAATGTTAATACGACCATTTCTAGTGACTAACTGTACTAAGTACAGGTAAAAAAAACACGTATATCTCGATATTGTTGCCTTACAACCCTTATTTCAAATCTGCCCCAAGTAAATTCAAAGCTACCCACGCTTGGGGCAGTATTGAACATTATTCCTTGAGTTGCAAAATTCTGAATTGTGCCGTTGTCTTTAGCTTTGGACATGTGCAAATGCGTTAACTACATAGGTTAATAACATACGTTGTTGTGTAGAGGCTCGAAACTGGTTTTTATGGGTAATATTTTGAAATACGTCAATGAGTGTAAAAAATGTACCAGGCTGCCCCCCTCTCCCCTATTGAATTTTTATTTCAAAATCGTAGTAATTTCTTTGTGAAAAAAGTCTCTCTTATTATATCATATTTAAATTAAATACGTTTTAAAACATTATTTACCATGATTCTATTTGATTTATTGTCTATTTGAATTGACAACATTTAAAAAAAAAAGGATTTGTTTTTTCGCGTTTATAATAGCTGGTGTTAACGCACGGCATATGTGTGACACGCACACACATGCACACGCAGCGAGCCAGCAACGGACCTCGGATGACGTAGCGGCGACCCCTACACACATTCTTACCTGCTCTCGGCTTAGACACCCGCATTCATGTTTCTTAAAATATAATGCATTCAATTTTGTTAAAATCATAAGGACTTCTTCTTTACTCTCCACCGTTCACCAAGCTAAAAGACGCACCTGTTCTTCATTTTGTTCCTACGACCGGATTTTCCATTTTTGGATACCAACGAACCTGCCACGAACTAAGGAAAGCGCAAGCACGGCGGACCGTTATGTGGATGATAGAAGAGAAGCTACAAGTCATCCCGATTGCCGACGTAATAACACTTTGGAAGTCAAGAATCACGCCTACTTCGACTGGAATTTATTGTGATGAGTACCTGAGAGAGTAGCGTTATCGTGAGTTCGTTCCAATTACCTATCTGTTAAGCTTAACCCCATATTCTTATAAAAAATCGTACTTATTTCTTTTCGCACTTTAAAAGCGAACAAACTTACCTGTTATACATAATTTCTGTCTTTCCGATCCCTATTTCACACTTTAAAAGTGAATATACTTAATCTTAAATACATTTCTTATCTTCTAGTAGCAAAGTCCCTCTTATACCCTAGTGCTTTCTAAATTTCTAGTGCTTATTCTTCTAAAGTTTGAAGTTCACGGTCCAACATTCTGTGCCTTAACGTATTTATTAAGTGTTAACTTAAGTGTTCGGTGCATATTACAGCTGATTGAATTGTATGCGCTTAGTCGCGTGACCATGACCTTGGGCGCTTCCTCGCTTGGCGACCGGTGGCCGGCCGGCTAGGCTCAGCGCTGCTGACCTTGGACCTTATCTTACTGCATTCTCGCTGCGACCCGCAAAATAAATTTAAGTATTTATTGCCTTACCTTTCTTATTTTAATAACTACATTATTGGTTTAACAAATCATTATATTTACAGCTTAATTATTTGTGAGTGAGTACATACATACAGTAGCGACCAAAAGTATTTTGACAAATAAAAATCTTTAAATATGTTGATGAATTGAGTAAACATTTAATTATTACTTTATAATTCTATGTTGTGAGCCTTTACCTGTTACGTTTCTACTTAGATTAATAAAACTAAACAATTACCTTAACAGTAAAACTAAAAATATACACTTCAAGTAGCTCAAAAATATTTTGACATTTTTATAAAATAAATTTGCCGAGCATGTAAGATGCCTAAATGAAACATGTCATTAATATTTAGTTGCATAACCTTTGGCCTTTCTAACAGCAGTACATCGAGCCGGCATAGAGTCTACTAACTTCTGTATACGTTCATACGGTATTTTTGTCCATTCTGACTGAAGTGCTTGAAAAAAAGCTTCTTTGTTGGAGTAATTTCTGCACCTTACTCTACGATCCAACTCTTCCCATAGATGCTCAATAGGATTAAGATCAGCACTTTGACTTGGCCACTCAAATACCTTGATATTTTTACGTTTTAAGACATCCTGGATATGCTTGGATTTATGTTTAGGGTCGTTATCGTGCTGAAAAATCCAGCGAGGTGGCATATTTTCTTTAGCATAGGGTATCATGTGTGTAATGAGTATATTTCCATACACAAATCGATCCATTATCCCATCAATTCGCACGAGAGGCCCGAGTCCGTGGCGAGAAAAACATCCCCAAACCATTACATTACCGCCACCATGCATGACTGTGGGTACTTGGTATCGCACATCGTGTCTTTTATTATGAGGGCGACGCACATACTTAATACCATCCGACGACATCAAATTAAACTTGCTCTCGTCACTCCATAAAATTTTTGACCAATCAACACTTGTCCAAGACTTGTGACGAATTGCGAACGCTAATCTGGACGCCTTATTCTTTGCTGATATATGTGGTTTTTTAGATGGGCGGCGGCCATGTAATCCGTGCTCTATTAGTCGCAGTTCAACAGTGGAAACATGGATATTTATGTTATACTTTTCTTTTAGTTCATCTTTAATCGTCACAGCACTTTTCCGTGGGTCTTCTGCGGACAGTTTTTTTATTACTCGATCAGCCGTAGAAGTCGTTTTTCGAGGACGACCACATCTAGGTTTATTATTGACGCTCTTTCGAGCCTTGAACAGTTTATTCCACACACTAATCAGTTGCCGTGATACATTAAAAGTTCGCGAAACCTCAGCTTGTGTCTTTCCTTTCTTGAGTGCAGCTGCAACGGCTTGTTTTAAATCGTTCGAATATTCTTTATGTTTTGGCATATTGTGAGAAGTCTCCTGCAATATTTATTTCTAAAATGCTGATATTTTGCAGCCCTATTATCAGTAGAATTGAAATGGAATTAATGTCAAAATATTTTTGAACCAGTAATTTGATGTTTTTTGTGGCCACGTTTATATTTTCATTAAATTAAACTTAACTTTTTACATGTTTCTAGGAGGTTTTAAGCCATTAATTGCCTTACCATAATTTAATTTGAAATAACTAATATGCCGCATAAAATATCAAAGCTTTTGCTGTTGTCAAAATACTTTTGGTCGCTACTGTAAATTACGTAATACTAAATGGATTTCAAAAATCTTAGTAAACAACGCGCAACCTTTAAAACTAAAATGACACTCTTCGAAAGTTATTTAGATACGTTGAATAGTTGTCCGCGTTTAGGTAATTTACAGTCCAGTGAGCTTAATATTCGCTTAATAAAAATCGAAGAGATGTATTCAGATTACGATACCGTGCAAAGTGACTTAGAAAGTATTTGTGAAATTCCAGAGGATCAGTTCCAAGACCGAAAGGATTTCGAGTCCCGGTACTTCGGCGCGATCGCGCTCGCGCGGGACGTGCTGGCGCGGAGCCAGCTCCCTGCGGGCGCCGGCGCAGCCGACGTGGACTTCAGGTCGGTCTCAGGCTCTTGTGTGCACCAAGGTAGGCCAAACTTAAAGCTTCCTACTATACACTTACCTAGCTTTTCGGGTCAATATCATAACTGGCTAGAATTTCATGACACCTTTAGCTCGTTGATTCATTTAGACGAGTCTATACCAAAAATAAACAAGTTTCACTACTTGCGCGCAGCGTTAAAGGATAGTGCCGCTTTGATAGTGCGCTCGCTTGACTTCTCGGCTGAAAATTATGACATTGCTTGGGAGCTGCTTTGTGACAGGTTCAACAATAAAAGGCTTCTGGTCAACAATCACTTACAGGCTATTTTTAACATACAATCATTACCTAAAGAGTCGTCAAAGTCGTTGCGCAACATCATAGACACTATAAATAGAAACTTACGTGCTTTAAAAACTCTTAAGCTGCCCACTGAGCACTGGGATATTCTTATCATATACATTGTATCAAGTAAATTGGATTCAACGACTATTTGTGAATGGGAGACTCATCGTAACTCGCTACAGGATTTACCTACATTAGAAATATTTTTAAACTTCATAAAAAACCGTTCTGATCTCTTAGAAACTATGGAGGATATTCGCATAAAACGCCGCCATAGTGACGTCACGCACAGTCACCATAAATCGCTAGTCGTCAACTCTTATTCTCCCCCCGCAGACAAACAATTTGTTTGTCCGTTGTGCAAAAATAACCATGCTATTTATCGTTGCATGAAATTCAGATCGTACATGTTAGATGTTAGAATGCAAAAGGCTAAATCGTTAAAGTTATGCCTAAACTGCTTGCGTCAAGGTCATCATGCTAACGCTTGTCGAATTGGACCGTGTCGTTTATGCAACCAATTGCTGAACAGTCTCCTACATTCCCACGACACGTCCGCTGAAGCGGCGCCGCCCGCAACGCGCACCAGCGTGGCACTCTGCGCGGCGCCCCCTTTGCCGTTAGAACCCCATGCAGCATCTGAAACAAAATCTCCTTCAGAGAATACATCACAACCTAACGTAGTTTTATCAGCTGTTCATAGTAACTGCGTGCTCTTGTCCACAGCTTTAATTCAAGTACAAGATCGCAAAGGACAAAAGCACACAGTACGCGCCTTACTGGATAACGGAAGTACGTCTTGCTTTATAACGGAAAAAACATTTATTAAACTTAACTTACCTTACTCGCCGACCTCGTCATTAGTCGAAGGGTTAAACTCCCAAACTTCCCGCTTAACCAAGCAATGCGGTGTCACTTTATCATCGCTTATAGATTCTTACGAAGCTAATACGACGTGCTTTGTTGTTCCACGCATTACGCAGCCGTTACCTTCAGTGCGCATAGATTACGCGTTACTTAAAATTCCACCTAATATTACCCTAGCCGATCCAACCTTTAACGTTCCGTCTGAGGTAGACATGCTCCTCGGAGCAGATATTTTCTGGAGCGTGTTAGGTTCCTATAATATTTCATTAGGTAACAATATGCCAACTTTAAGCAAAACCAAATTAGGCTGGTTGATTTCCGGCCTAGTTCAAACAAATACTTACCCAACTACAGTCCACTGCAACCATGCTATCATATCACCAGATGATCAACTTAATGAGCAACTTACGCAATTTTTTGAGCACGAGAACGTCCCTGATCACAAACAAGTCTCAATGGAAGAGCAACAATGTGAACAACATTTTTTAGAAAATACTATTCGTGAGTCTGATGGAAGGTTCAATGTTGCTATTCCATTGAAACAGTCTCCTGATAAATTAGGTAACTCGTACGAGCGAGCTGTGGCTAGGTTTGTGTCATTAGAGCGCAGATTTAACAGGGACCCATCATTTAAAAAACAATATTGCGAATTTATTCAAGAATATAAGACCTAGGACACATGTCTGAAAATACAGATCCTAAGGCCGATACACATATGTATGTACTACCCCATCACGGGGTTGTCCGTGAAACCAGCTTATCGACTAAGTTGCGCGTCGTTTTCGATGCTTCTGCGGTCACGACGACGGGCCTGTCATTCAACAATATTCAGATGGTTGGCCCAACCGTGCAGGATGACCTCATAAGCATTCTAATTAGAATGCGTCAACATAAATTCGTTGCAACCGCGGATGTTGAAAAAATGTACCGCATGGTAAACATAAACTATAACCAACATCAGTTGCAGCAGATATTGTGGCGATTTGAACCTCATGAAAGCCTTAAGCTCTACAAACTTAAAACCGTCACTTATGGTACTGCATCCGCCCCGTATCTTGCAACTCGGTGCTTAAAACAACTAGGCGTAGAAACCCCTGACAAATCGATTTCTGAGGTCATTCAGCACGATTTTTACGTCGACGATCTCATCACTGGGGCGTCATCTGAAAAGGAACTCATAAACATTTGTAAGGGTGTAACAGAACAACTTAAAAAAGGCCAACTTCATCTTCGAAAATGGCACTCCAATCGACCCCATATAATCAACAAAATATTAACTGAAACCAGTAGCGACGGGTTACTAAATCTCAGTAGCAATGAGTTCTCTAAGACATTAGGGTTACTTTGGGCCTACAAAGAAGATAACTTACTGTATTCAGTTAATATAGAAGAGTCCAACAACTGTAGTAAACGTCACATACTATCCGTTACGTCGCAAATCTTCTACCCTCTAGGATTAATTAATCCATGTATTCTTACTGCAAAAATTATGCTACAAAAATTATGGGCTTTAAAAATTTCATGGGACGAGGTTGTTTCAGCTGACATCCAAAAGGCTTGGAAAAGTTTCGTTAACTCATTGCGCGATATTAATAACATTAGAATTCCAAGATGCATTCTTGGCGACTCTTCTGTAAGCATTGAAATTCATTCCTACAGTGACGCCTCCATTCAGGCATACGCGGCATGTGTTTATATCAAGTCCAAATCTGTTAATAATGTCGTCACAGTCCACTTAGTGACGGCGAAGAGCCGTGTCGCTCCATTAAAACCGACAACTGTCCCTCGGCTAGAGCTATGTGGCGCGCTCCTCGCCGCTAAACTCGTAGAGAAAGTAAAAACCTCCTTCAGACTGCAGTTTACTAATTGTATATATTGGTGCGATTCCACAATTGTTTTAGGATGGATTAAATCACCTAAACAAAATTTACTGAAGCCCTACGTTTTTAATAGAATTCAGGAAATCCTAGAAATGTCCGATCCAGGTACTTGGCGCTACGTGCCCACTACCTTAAACCCAGCCGATATAGGCTCACGCGGTGCTAGTGCCGCAAGCTTAGACAATTGTTCGTTATGGTGGACGGGTCCTCCATACTTGTTACAGGATGAAGAAACATGGCCCAAACCACCTAACTGTCCTAATGATACCGAACTGCCAGAATTTAAAGTTCAATGTAATTTAAGTACAAACCAAACAGACCACTTTACTTATATTTCAGATTTCATAAAACGATATTCCGATTGGAATAAATTACAACGTATTTTGGCTTATGTCTTACGCTTTTTACATAATTATTTCTACCCAAATAACAAGCGTACTGGGTACTTACGCATTAATGAATTAAATTCAGCACTGATTTCGCTATGTAGGTTTGCTCAACGCGAAACGTTTTTAACAGAGTACAAAATCTTAAAATCAAAAAACACTTTGCCTGTTAAAAATCAACTTAATAAACTAAATCCATTTTTTAACACTAGAGACGCCTTAATACGAGTAGGGGGGAGACTATCAAACTCGTACTATGATTACGATACAAAGCACCCCATACTGCTCCATTCATCACATCACATTGCTATGCTCTTGTTCAGACAATATCATATTCTACTCATGCATGCTGGACCGCAATTGCTTCTCGCTTCTTCGCGTCATAAGTTTTGGGTTGTTGGTGGCAGGAGCCTGTCCAGAAAAACGGTACACAAGTGTATCAAATGTTGCCGTTTCTCGGGAAAGGTTACTCAACCGATAATGGGTAACTTGCCCAAACAACGACTTCATACTGATTTCCCTTTCTCAAGTACAGCTGTTGACTATGCCGGCCCAGTGATGATATTGAACCGAAAGGGTAGAGGTAGTAAATTGATGAAATCTTACCTCTGTATATTTGTTTGTATGGCCGTTAAGGCTGTACACATCGAGCTTGTGACCGATCTGAGTAGTGACACCTTTATATCTGCATTACACAGATTTACCGCCCGCAGGGGAAAGCCCGCCAACATTTTCTCGGATAACGGGAGGTGCTTTTTAGGCGCGTGCAACGACCTCTCAAATTTTTTAAAACTAAATTCTAATAACATTAGTGAACATGCCTCAAACATGTCAATAAACTTTCACTTTTCGCCAGCCTACAGTCCTCATTTCAACGGTTTGGCAGAGAGTGCAGTAAGATCCGTCAAACATCATCTTAAGCGTACTGTAGCCTCTGCTAACTTAACTTACGAAGAGCTAAATACGGTTTTGGTACAGATTGAAGGAATCTTGAACTCAAGACCTCTCACTCCCTTATCTTCAGATCCTTTGGATCTTGCAGCTCTGACTCCTTCCCACTTCTTAATTGGACGAACGGTAGCGACACTCCCATCTCCTCAGGTCAAAGACAGCTGCTCCCCATACACTCACGATACATGAGAACGCAGCAACTAAAAAACCATTTTTGGAAAAGGTTCTACACAGAGTACGTTACAGAACTCTAAACTCGTCAGAAGTGGAACAAGGATGGAGGACAACTCAACTTAGGCGAAATGGTGCTTGTGAAGGATGACCGGCTGCCTCCCAACCAATGGATGCTGGGGCGCGTGACTCGCCTCTACCCCGGCTCCGACGGCGTGACCCGCGTCGCCGACGTACTTACCACGTCAGGAACCGTCCGACGTGCCTTCAATAGACTATGTCCACTCCCAGTCGAACACCAGGACTGCAGCCCTGGGGGGCCAACATGTTAACGCACGGCATATGTGTGACACGCACACACATGCACACGCAGCGAGCCAGCAACGGACCTCGGATGACGTAGCGGCGACCCCTACACACATTCTTACCTGCTCTCGGCTTAGACACCCGCATTCATGTTTCTTAAAATATAATGCATTAAATTTTGTTAAAATCATAAGGACTTCTTCTTTACTCTCCACCGTTCACCAAGCTAAAAGACGCACCTGTTCTTCAGCTGGTTAAAAATTAGACTACCCGTATTTCTTGGTTTTTCTTTATTTAACTTAAATTCGTCGTTAATAATTTATTAAAGTAATAGTCATTAAAAAGACCGTATATACAAAGTTAGGAATACTGATGTCGTGATCTTAGCCTGATATAAAATAAAAAAAGTAACTTTAAACAGAAACAAAACTGACTGTCATGTCATGTCACTCATTCGCTGCCGTTCGTTCACAAATTTGTTATTTTGCGTAATTTAATTAGTTACGTAATTTGTAGACGCCATTAAAATAAATAAACTATTTTGCGTACAATCGAAAGCGTGTCGCTAGAATCAAGTAATCCGTCAGACAGATAAAAAATGAACATGACAGTTGTTATATATTTTTTTGAATTATTTTGGTAATAAATGGGCTAAGGGCACTATAAGTGTATTCCTAACATTCACAACCCAACTTTTTTTACTGTTTTTCCTAAATATAAAAAAAACTACTGCATAAAAAAATCCAAAGATATTTTTACTGTAATCAGCAGTGGTAAATCTAGAAACGGTATTTTATTTTACTACCTTAGCACAAAATGAATTGTTGTCAATTTCGAGCGGTAGTTCGGGTTAAATGATGCACTAGGTGTACCTACTGTACCAAATTAAAAAGAAAATATTAGGTCCCTGAATATGAAATTGTCGTTTTAGGGCGGCAACATACAATCATACAATGTGGCAGCTAAGTGCGGCCACATACATGCGGAATTCCGAAACGGAAAAAAAATCGAATGGACGTGTGTGTTTTGTATGGATAAGGCTGCCTTCGGAATTCCGAATCGAAATGTATATGGCAGAAATATACCCGTTTTTCGAGCATTTTCATCTTTATAATTTGTTCCAAGTCAATTAAAACTGTTTTATCACTCACACCGAAGCCTGCCGCTAACTCGTGACGTAGTTTGGGTCTCCGGCCGTCTACGGTGCTGGTTTTATAGGACAATATTTCCAAAACGAAAACGTTGGAACCTAAAACGTACCGTGTTTTCTTTTAAAGTAGCTACCTCATACACATCATTGATCCTTAGAAGGAAAAACAAATGGCACAAAGCACAAATACATGAGCTAACATTTGAAATGAATTAGAATTTACAATTCTTGGCCAAACACATATTTTTAACTAAAGTGGGCAGTTCAATAAACAGCCAATTTCATATGTAAGGACCCAATAAGTATAACAAATTACCAATAACTGACTATTGAGTCTGCAGTTAGACAGAAGCAACCAAAAGTTGTACCTACTAGAAATCATCTTAGGTCACTAAATAACTAGATAAATAAATAGAAAACTAGCTTATTATAAATTTTTATGGTTTTTACAAAAGTTTTTGTGATTGAAACCTACACTGAGCTGAGCATGGCTCGACTTGCACTTGACCTGCGGGTAGGTTTAGAAATGTAGATATCTGTCGCGAAGACCACATTTTAGCGTTGAAATTGTTATTATGTGTAGCAACGCTAAGACTTATCGTGTTTGATGGATTGTCGTGCGTGGTGCTGGTGGTCACCAAAGGCAATAAATAACTTAAGATTATTATGCAAAATATCGTAAGCTTAATTTATAGGGCCAATTGAAAATAAACCTAGTCACTTAAATACATAATTAAAGAGTACACAGAAAAAAGGTCTAGTCAGTAGTCTGCCTTAACAATTTTTTGAGTTATCGCGATTTGAAAGTTAGGAACCATGTTATTTCTTACGTGTTTTTCGTGTCAGGTTTATTTTAAAGTGAAAAGATAAATTGTGTTTAAGATTTATACCTGTAACTGTGTGGTAAGTTCAATTGTTTATTACGTACTCTACATTTTGAGAATAAAGACACGTTTTAAAAAAGCGACCATGCCTGACAGACAGACAGACAGACATACATAGATAGATGTTAATTCCGTATGTTACCTTTGACATAATAATCTTTCCTATTAATATTTTGGACCAGCAGCGACGACAGCAGTCGTAGGGGCTGTGTGGTATGATCTTATCTCCTTGTTGCACGGCGTCTATACTAGGCGGTAAAAACCATAATATCGTCTTGGACCTGTCATGCCCGACCGCCATTACTGCCAAGTAAATAAGAGCTATCAAAACGTGGACAATACAGGTTAAAGACGACATGGTTTTTACTGCCTCGAATCTCGGCCCATATTTGGTAATGTAAGCACAATTATGCTGCTTGTTCCACGAAAAAGGAAGGAGTACCTTATAAACTTAATTTAAGGAATTTAGAACAGAATATACAATTTATCCGACCTATTCAAATATTCTCTCGTAGGTACAGTAAGAGTCGAGAGCATAAGTAATATCTACACGACCATCGCGCCAGGTATATACATGATTATGTGTACATAGAATTTATTGTTAGTGGCATAGGTGCTTGCAGATATTTTTACCGTCTTGAAAACGTGTATAGGTGAGTATTTATTGAATTCCATTGCAAGTTTATATATGGAGTTGTGTACTAAGATAAGTGACTTACGGCCCCACTCAGAGCCAGTTAATGATGATTTAATTCTACGAATGAACGAGTTAATGTCTGAGCACGGCGCACAGTGTGTTATTTTGGGTGAGTTGCGGCCATACCTTTTTATGATTTCGTTTGATAGTTCCGTGTGCAGCTCCGATGGACGTATTTAGGAAGTTTTGGAAGATATGATTATTTTTGTGAAAGGTCAATGACCTCCTTAAGTTTGGTTTTCCATTATACTCCCTTAAATATTAAAAAAATGGTGATCTGGGTATGAAGATTTGCTAAATACTATAAGTTATACCAACCGCATTAGGGTGCGGCTCCACTGAGGCGGAGACGAGAGGAGCGGAGCGGAGCTGTGCCAATATTAACCAATGGAATCTGCGCAAGGCGCGCTCGACGTGACCGCATGCGCCTTTTATTGGTTAATATTGGCACAGCTCCGCTCCGCTCCTCTCGTCTCCGCCTCAGTGGAGCCGCACCCTTAAACTCGGTATTGTACCTAGTCGGTCCTAAAGTTCTGTCACAAATAAGAATAATGATAAAAACAAAAGTACCAATCAGTTTTTAATAATTTACAGGGTTGGGCAGATTAAGTGTCCTAGTTGTGTATGGCTTTTTTACTTAAAAATAACTAAACTTCTTATTCACTTCGTATTTTTTTTTGTTGACAATTTAACCTTCTTTATGATTTCTACAGGTCAGCTTGATATATTTTGTTTTTATATTGTTTTCAACAATGGATGCGAAACGCCAGCTATAATTAATAATTAGCATGTGCGATTTGTACCAGAAAAAATACCGACCGTGTGAGATATTGAAGACGCTGAAACATTTAAATATCAATATAAGGTTTATATCGCGGACCGTCAAGCGATTCAAAGAAATGGGATCTTCACAAATCAGGCCCAAACCTGGGAGAAAGCCATCTGTTCGCGCCAAAAACATCATTTAAAATATTTGTGAGCGTATTAGACGAAATCCAGCTCGAAGTGCAAGCATACTTGCTAAAGATATGAAAATATCCCGTCGAACAATGAGTCGTATTTTAAAATATGATCTAGGACTAAAGGCCTACAAAAAACTAAAAAAATCATGGCTTAACAGATGCCCAGAAAAAAGCTAGAGTGAAAAAATGTAGGTAATTGCTAGCTTGGCACGACGGCGATGATATTATTTTTTCCGATGAAAATATGTTCCAGTTACAAGACAGTCACAACCTTCAAAACGATCGTGTCTATGGTGCTTCATTGAAGGATATTCCTGTGGACAAATTAGCCGTACAACGGTTCCAGAGTGCATCAGCTGTCATGGTATGGGGTGCGATATCGCCTAGAGGCAAGTTACCGCTGCTGTTTATTGATCGAGGTGTCAAAATTAACCAAGACTATTACATCCAGAACGTGTTACAGGGTCATTTGCTAGAAAATGCTCAAAAATTATATGGAAACGACTATTACTGCTTCCAACAAGATAGTGCCCCATCTCACAAAGCTAAACGCACTAAGACTGGTGTAGAACAAATTTGACAGATTTTATACCTTGGCAAGAATGGCCTGCATCATCGCCGGATTTGAATGCTTTGGACTTTTCGATATGGGGTTACATGCTGAGCAAGATTGGGAGCACACAGGGCATGAATCTAAACTCATTCAAGCATCGATTAGTCAAGATATGGGATGAAATACCAGACGAGGTAGTGCGTGCGGCGTGTAATGCATTCTATGGAAGAATGCATCAAGTTATTAAAGCTGATGGCGAGCGATTTGAACTTATGAATTAGTTTTTTTAAGTATAGAGTACGCTAAAAATAAAAACGTGATAAATTTTAAAATTTTCTGTCTTGTTTTAATTTTATGGCTCTTTTTAACTAGGACACTTAATCTGCCCAACCCTGTATATACCAATTTAAAGTACATTTAATAGAGAATTAATATAACTTAAAATTATTCAAAATAACTCCCTTGTTTTAATACAGGCCAATAAACGCCGCGGCCAGTCGTCTATCGCAGCACGCACCATATTCATGTCTATTTCAGCGACTGCTTTTCTAATAGATGACTTCAGGCTCTCCAAATTTGTATGTGGTTTAGCACAGTCCTTCTCCTCTAAGACCTGCCAAATTTTGTAGTCCAAAGGATTAAGGTCCGGACTGGAGGAAGGCCAATCTTCGTGTCTTATAAAGTCGATTTTTTGACGCTCAAACCAGGCTTGAGTGGTCTTGGCTTTGTGTGCAGGTGCAGAATCCTGCTGGAACACAAAATGATGTCCTGAAAATAGCGTGTTGGGTAGATCTTTGACAACCTGATCCAAAACCGTCTCTTGGTACACTTTTGCACTGATTTTGACCCCTTTTTCGCAAAAATGAACCTCAGTTGGCCCGTAATAAGATACTCCCAACCAAACCATCACTGATGATGGATGATGCCCATGTTGCACCCGCGGAGCGGTTTTTTTTACTTCTTAAGAGCTCTTAGCGTACACTCGTATCATTCTGTTTATTATACTTTTCTTCAATATCGAAATTTTTTTCGTCTGTAAATAAGATATCGCGGTGTCGATTTTTCGCGTACTGTTTTAACAACTTTCGGGATCTTTTAAGCCTGATTGTTTTTAGACGGGCATTAAGCATGTGTCCACACTTTTTTTTGTATGCTCGTAGACTAATTTCTTCGTTTAAAATCTTTTTGACGGTATTCCTACTGACACCCATCTGCAAAGCCATCAACTTCTGTTTTCGGACAGGATTTCTTGCTATACGGGCCTTGATCACTTTGATCACTGCTGGTGTTCTTACGGAGCGTGGACTACCAGTTCTTTTTTTGTCCTCAACACTAAGAGACTTCATTGTACCTATCAATAGTACGGTACACAAACCTAAGCGTTATATTTAATTTTTTGAGCAACTTGAAAAGGTACTTGGCGAGTGCCCACAGCGGTGCAACGCTAAAACAGCTATTCGGTTTTCTTTCAATGTCCACTCCATCGTGAGAAATCGCAGCAAATGACTGTTTTTTGTTTTAACAAAATTGTTAAACATTCAAAAATGGAATACAAAAACATTTTCTTAAAATTATGTTCTAAATTAAAAAATAATGTGCCAGTGACAGAACTTTAGGACTGACTAAGTAGTTTAAATAAGAAGATAATTATTGGAGTTTACATATTTTTGACGTTTATTTATATTTCTGACCTTCTCAATAACTTCCGCATTTAATTTTTCTTGTAAAAGACGTAAAATACAATTGCTTACAACCCGATAAAATTTTAAATTTCACTATTGTAGGACCACAGAGATATTGCATTTATAAAAATTTTGAAAATTACACGAAAATTGGGATGTCAACCATAAGAAACAGACATCTTTCGATAAAAAAATTATACGCATAATATCTTGAATAGTACCTATTGATTGCTGGAACTGGAAAAAGAGACGAGAGAGGGTTACATTCGATGATAAAAATGGACACAGTTAATTTGTCAAAGTTAGACAAGTTAGGGAGTATTACTCGAACATTAGAGATAGAAATGCTTGATGTATTTTTAGGCAACCTTCTAATCGTCTTCGTCAGAATTACATTTTATTTTGTAGCAAGTACTAGGTCATTCATATCAACTTCAATCTCAGGTGATGCATTGAATTTTTCATGTTCTTCATAAGGTTTCAATAGCGATAGTACCTTTTCTGGGAGAACGAGTCGTTTGTTTTTTTTTTGACGAGAAGAAAGTGAAAGCATTGTGAGGTATGGATCTGATGACTCTAAAGCTCGTTGAAAAAGATCGAGCATTGTCGTCTTACGATCCATTTCTGGTGTGGTGTTCCCGATCGTACCGCCAATACTTATTTCGCGACTCACCTGCTTGCTCAGATAGCATACCAATTGGCAGTGGACTGGACTCTATTACTCTATTACTCTAAAACAGTTGGAATTTCTCCGTATCTATTGATAAACTGCAAGAAAGTGCGACTAAAATAGTGTGTATTCCATCAACAAGCCAATACTCCAGTCCAAGAATATCCGCGAATGTTTTACGATGTAAGTCCGATAGTGCAGTTCTTGCCGTATTGCCATCATTGGTTGTGCCTGTATTCGGTTTTACTACATCGACAAGAAGAGACATTTTTTGTCTTATTTCAGCCTGTATCCTCTTTTTCCTCTCAGCAACAATATGAGCTTGTGGCGAATTCTTTGTTACTCGCCACTGTTTTACTCCTGAATCGTTTTTATACCCCAAATGGAGCAAAAATTCAAATAGCCTTATCCATGCATGTAAAGGGCTTAAGCCGTGGAGTAAAGCTTGCTGGTTTATCGTTTTATTTTCCATCAATTCGAGTTTATTGAAATCTTTAGCAGTAGCTCCACAACAAGCACATCTTAATTGGGAAGATGTGTCAGTTATTACATTGTAAACCTTCCCATCTATGATAGTTATGTATAATGTTGGTTTTGCAATAACAGTGCACCCTGAGGTTGTCTCCGCGTATATTGGGGACAGATTTTTTATTTCTTCTTCTACTCTGTGCTTTTCAGTTAGGATTAAATCCTTTGTTTCTTTCCGATATTGTATATCGGCGGCAAAATCTAAAAGATTGGGGATTGGGATTACACCAAAATACAAAACCTTCCACACATTTCTTTTCATTATCCGTAATGGAATGAATGTAGTAACGAATAGGCAATGTTCGTCGTCACTCTCGCCATCCGAAAACTTTTGCTTATAAAGCGACTGTCCCGAGTGCCATCGAAACCCCAAGATCCTTCGAAAATGCAATTTACTGAGTCAATCGTTTTAAATCTTTCGGGACATGCATCTAATATTCGACGAAAGGTGTGCATAAGTAAACCTTGTAAAGATATTGATGCCTCTCTTTCAGTTACATTCAGATCTTCATCAGTTACATTTTTTTAGCCGCTTGCACCTTATAATAAGGAGGATATGCATTAAATCCTCGTTTTTTTTAAATCTTGCTGCATAGACTTGTAATCGTCAACGCCGAGTTTTCTGTCTATTATTAAGGATAAAGCTTCGTCAGGATTGTAAGATTGAGGATTTAGTTTATTTTTAGATCTTATAATATTAGCAATTTTTTGAGGGTGGTTTGGACTTTTTAAGCATTCGTTTATGACAAACTAGCTCCTGAGCAGATTTTTTTGATAATATTCCACCCCCTTTGGTAGTTAGAACCTTTGGTAACACTTTCCTAATTTTTGAAGGTGGCTGACGTTTTAGCAAAACTTCTAGTTTTCTATGTTCACGGCGCTTATGACGAACGCTTAGATATTCATATGTTTTAGGCAGTTTGGACGCAGACGATAAAGCTGAAGATGCATGGGGTTCTTGTTCAATAGTTGAAACTTGACATTTCGGGGCAGCTTCATCCGAATATATTGTGGAGGTAGACCGTAAAACTAAGGATGCGTGAATCTGTTCTTGTTCATCTAAATTCGTTTTACCATAATTTATGGGGACTTGACTCAAAAACAGTGGAGAAGTAGAGGACGAAACTGAAAAACTTTCCTCTATAACTGGAGTTAATCTGGCCTGCTTTTGTGCACAGGGAATCCCCAGGTCAAATAATGCGGACAACCAATTTTTGTGTTTCTTTTTAAAAACGGATATCTTTCGGTGGCAATCCTTGTACAACTTTTCGCACCTAGGTACTCGTGAATTTCGATATAGTAGTTTTTAAAGTTTTTTCGTATACACTTAACTCACTAGGAACGACTTGAGGGTAAAGGGCATGCATTATTATAGATGTACGTTCATCATGCCTATGTCTAAAGGCCTTACTTTAGCTCCACGTAAGCGTGCACTTTTTTCTAATAATTGGTAAACTTCTTCTAACATTTCTTCAAATACTGCCGGAGGTTGAAAAGTATCAGCAGTTATCGCTCGCTGACTAACGTGAAGGTTGGCGCCCTCGTGCCCCTCAATCACTAGATCCTCAGGTTGAGGCCGGGAACCACATCCTCCAGCAGAATGAGTCAAGGTCTGCTGAGGCAAATTAACGCCATGGGCTATTACCGGCTCCATGACACCCCCGCTTGACCAGACAATTCACGTGAATTTGGTTTGAGAATTGAAATGTTGTGACATTTAGGCCAATGGCGTATTTACTTTTTACCAGCCAGTAAACAGTAAAACTTTCTGCCAAGGTTTGTTAAGATCTGTCTTGTTCTGTTAATTGAAGTAAATACTTTTTCTATAAGTCCCAATGAGTTGAAATGATAAAAAAACGACAACTGATTATTATTTATGCATGAGGTGAATCATTTAGGTATTTTTTTGTACCAAATACTATAGCAATAACACTGTTATAAACTTCGGAATTCGAACATAGAATTTTTGTTGACAACCCTAAGCAAGAAATTCAAAATTGAATAACTCAGTTGTCCTACTACTTATTAAATTTAAATTTAATACAGTGATAAAAGGTAACCTAAGGTAACTAATAAGTAAAAAATTAAATGCGGAAATTGCACGGGTCACGAGTTTTTTTGTTGTTGGAAAAAACGCTCTATCTGTGGTGTGAGAATTACTTTTGTATTGTTTTTCAATAAATATGGTGATATTATACGTTTTCTATCGAAAGGTAAGTTTATTTGAAGAAAATACAAATGCATAGACAAGTAAAGACGTTTCTTTGGTTTTTTGTCGAAATTTCAAAAAAACTTATTTTTTAATTAATTATTCATGATAAATTCAACTGAATTATTTTGAAAGCATTCGGGCAAGTTGATCTATCATCTGAGTACTTAAAACAGGATGGCCGCAACTGACCCAAAATAATACACTGTGCGGCGCGGTGAGGTTTTAAAAACAATAATAATAATTTACTCTCAGCCCAACGGAACCCTGACCCACCTGACGGAACAGGTCGCAGCCTACGTTACGCCTTTAATCATAAAGTCACTGTGACACGGTTCTATAGTGGGTCAGGATTCCATTGGGCTGATAGTATGTATTTACGAACAAAATAGATAATAGTTAAACGCTTCATTATCAAGAGTATTTTCTGTTACTCTTAAAGCTTACAATTTGACACGTGAATATATAATATGTGCAAGGTTCGAAGCAGGTTGTACGGAATACGAACTCTGTTGTACGCACGCCGTATCAAAAAGCAAAAACTTGTATATAGGTAGGTAGAGGTATGATTAAATTGGGCTGGGGGCCTAGGGCGAGGCTGAGTAAAAAAAACAGTAAAATCTGCGTTAAGTACCTACTTAGATTTTGGTAATAGGTACATGGTTTGCTTAATCTTTATTCAAGTTTACAATTATTCACACGCTCTAGATGGGGCACATTACTGAAGTGCTTACACTAAATCTGCATTTGGTTTTTTTAACAAGATACTTTTATCTTAAAATTTAACTTGGCTTTCTAGTGCAGGTATATCGTCATGGATGTCGACTGCATCGATACTCCTGCTTGGCCGGGTTGAGCTATGCTAGCCATCACTCCAAAAAGTATCACTCGACGACTCTTTTTTTTAAAATAAAATTTGTAGTTGTCACCCTTAGGCGTCAATGTCTTCCATAACGGCCGCGGCATAAATACACAGCTATGAACAAATTTTGAGATTACACTCTTTGGTCAATTCAGCCCAAACCTCACTCGGCCCGCGGGCCGAAATGCCCATTACGAAATTTATGTATAAGTATATTTTTATAGTCAACTGAACCCACGGGCCTAATCGACACCTTTGAATTTTTTTTTCGGACTTTTGTTTTTTTTTCGTAGTCGATCCATTTTGACTGTAATTCGCCGGTGGACTGTAAGTATACATAGATAAATTACCCAAAAACATTTTTCCCAATATTTTTAACTGAGTCGACGGAGCTCCTATTTCTGGCTGCTTTGGCCCATCGGACCTGCTGCAAAAGTAACATTACCTAAACCTACCTTATTATTCCATTGTAATATCAATAGGAAAATATGCGACTTGGTATCATTAGCCCGGGGCTGAGGTAGGTACATTTGGGCTACGTTAAGATTTCCAAAGGGGTCGAGTAGGCCCGTGGGCTGAGTTGATTATAAAAATATATAAATAAAGTTGGTACTTAGTGGGCATTCCGGCCGCGGGCCGAGTGAGATGTGGGCAGAGTTGAGCACATTCCGATGCGGTTTAATGTAGGTAAGTAGGGCTATTTATCCGGTCTAGATAAGCAGAGAATCGAAGTACCTATTAGGTATTATATAACCGAGTGTTGGTTTAAGCATAATAGATTAATATTACAAGTAAAAAGTTGATTTTTCAATAAAATATTAAAATAATCTTGCATTTTCATTGACACCACCGGCCCAGCGAATCTTAATACCTACACGCGATTTTATCCAAAAGTACACTTACGTCCGGTTCCTATATTCAATCCGCGGACAGATAGGCTTACTTCGGATTAAAATTTGACACATTTTGTATGGGCAAATGTCAAATTTTAACCCGAGGTAAGCCTTATCTATCCTCGGATTGAATATAGGAACCCGACATTAGTGATTTCAATCCTACCCGACGCGACAACGAGCCCTCAATTAAAACAGTTTTGGAGCGGATCTTCGTGGATTGGAAACGCTAGGTATATCAGTAACAAGCTTTATCAGTGACTTTCAAAAAATTAGGTTCTCAATTGGCTACTTGACAGTTTTCAGAAAAGTATTTTAAAATGTGCGTTTGCTTATTTTATACATCTCACATTATTTTGTTTCTAGAAAAAATTTTAATTATTAGAAAAAACACGTTTATAACGAAATTAATTTGAAATACGCGCGTAAACGGTAGGTCACGTGACTTTTGTCGTTGGTGACGTCACTACACATAAAACAACGAACCGAATTATTATAAAGCCAACTTAAGTGAAAGGATAAAGTTTTAAAAATATATTTTGTGAAAATGTCTAATTATAAGACGTGTGTCGTACCAATGTGTAGAAGTACGACGATCAAAACTCCTGAAAAATTATTTATACACGTTCCTAAAAATCCTCAACATCGAAAGAAGTGGTTGCAGTTGGCACGTCGAGATTCGAAGTTAACATCTGTCCACTTTTGGCAGATTTGCACTATCTGCCTTTAAATATCCCGCCTCCATTTAGTGCAACTTCTCACGAATACAATTATGGTAAGCTTTCGAGTCGTTTATTTTGACTACGGAGATGTTTGACAACTTTGTATTTAGGCTGCAGTGACGTCACACGTAAATCAGTCATGGCCGCAGCGTTTGGGTTCATTGGAGCCACAGGTAAAAAACGACGATGTTATTTTCCAAAAATAAAGTAATTATCATATTTTTTATTGCAAATAAAAATATGTGCAGTTATTTTTTTAGTGTAAACTACCATATTCAACACTTTTTATATTTAATTGTTACAACTATCAAGTAGCCAATTCAGCTCATTCCCATAATACCAGAATTGGAAATTAGATACATGGGGATTTATTCAACTCTGTAAAACAATACTGCTTTTGAACACAAGAACCTTGGGAACATTAATGCAAAATTGACTAGAGCTCACTTTAAACAATATACGAAAGCCTGTATATCACGGCGCTGAGGGTTTACAATAAACTCGACTCGTAAGAATGCAAGAAGCAATGCAGGTAGGTACGTTAGAACATTGAACATAGACTGAAGGCCTTCTTCATTGACTTATATTATTATTTTTGGGCTATTTCCCAGTTGTCCACACTTTAATTTGACTTAACTGTGTTAGTTTTCATTAATGTATTGTATTTATATATTGTACCTAGGTTCAAATTAAACCGATTAGGATGCGGTTTTTTTATTTGAAAGAAGGTTTTCTAGCAATGGTTCTTAAATTTGCTATGGGGCTAGAAGCTCCCGACGGGCGCCGCCTACTTTCAAAGCTGATATCTCTTAAACGACCTAACCAATTCTCATGAAATCTTTCAAAGAACCATCCCGATTAATGTACGAGGGCAGAGTCAGAAGTCTGGTAAAAATCATATTAAAGGTATTTTCTTCACAAATTCATTAATGTCAATTTGTAATGCAGCCTTTTTGGAGGTACCTAAATCGTATATTTTCAGCCAGTTCACACGACTAGTTTTTTTTTTGACAGCTATGAAAAAGAAACAATCACTTCGGTGTTTGCAAACATGGAGAAAAGTGAGTTTCGTGTTCTGATTAAACATTATTTTTTGCGAAAAAAAACCATTACGGATACAAAAAAAAAATTAGACAAATATTACGGGACCTTTGCTCCATCGATTAAAATGATCCACAAGTACATACATACATACATACATACATTAAATCACGCCTGTTTCCCAGAGGGGTAGGCAGAGACCACTCCTTTCCACTTGCTACGATCTTGACAAATTTCTTTCGCTTCTTCAACATTCATACATCGAGTCATGCACGCACGTCGGTTTCGGGTAGGTACTTAAGATTCGGCCCTTTTCCAGTATTTCTCCGATTTGATTCGAAAAAGTACGCCTAGGGCGGCCCCTTCCGACGCTTCCACTCACTTTCGATCTGTATATCTCTTTCGTCAATCTTCTTTCATCCATCCTTTCCAAATGACCGAACCATCGAAGCATGCCCTTTTCAATCTTAGTCACTACATCTTCTTTTATTCCACATTTCTCTCTGATTTTTTCATTTCTTACACTATCAATCAGTTTCACACCACACATACTACGCAAAGAGCGCATTTCAACTGCATTTACACGACTTACATGCTTGTCCTGCCACACCCAACATTCACTACCATACATCAGGGTAGGGGCCAGCACTCCACAAGTGGTTTACGGATTTTCGTTGTGGCCGTACAAGCACTGCTGACGCCGACCGACCCGGACGCCCAGTTGAGGTCACTACACCAGTAGTTAGGGAGGCGAGGTAGCTAAATGGCGTAATTCAACGGCGCCGTCGAGACCTATCAAAATCGAAAGATAAAATAATTTCGAAAAGAAAAGCTCGTATGGTAAAAACCATTTTAGCGGTGGGTTTGGCGTGTACGATTTTTCAAAAATGTTAAATAAAACAGTTACTTGGGCATTCTCGAGCGCGTCAGATATTCATACTACGTATGCCCCAAGTGCCTCTGATAACAACGGTATACTAATCTGCCGGTTTGCGTGGTGGGGGTAGGCATATAAAGTAGTCAAAAATGCAAAAAAAAAAAAATACTCGAGCGCGTCAGATTTTCGGAAGGGGTGTTAAGTAGGCCCCACGGAAGCTTCCTTTAAAAAAACTGACGATTTCGGCGTGACGATAAGTAACGATGAATTTTTGAAAATGCAGAAAAAAAAGTTTTTTTGAAATACTCGAGCGCGTCAGATTTTCATAGGGGAGGTTTATCTCGGTATCCTGAAAGCATATTTTCTTAATCTGACAAAAAATGTTGGTGGGTTCTCTTAATCTGACCGAAAAAGATTTTTTGGTTTCTTTTTTTTCCTTTCTTTCTCCTTGATAAAACGGGGAATTTAAGAATGACAATTAAGCGATAGATACCTACATTACATTTTTTGTTTATTTAAACTTTTTTTTTGTAAAATGTATCGTTCGCGACTTATATGCCGCAACGCGTTCTTCGAAAGACGAAATGGCTCCTCCACACTTCCGGTCATGCGGAAACCGGCAGATTTTGTATTTTTAGTAAGTTTTAGATTATATTCTTCAAATAAAAATAAAAAAAATCGCGCTCGAGAATGCCGGATTAACGTTTTTTTTTTACAAGTTCGCGACCCTATAACTACCCTATAACTCGGCGGCGTCAAGGACTTATCGTCAGATTAGTTAAATTTAGACTTTAAACACTAAAATCAACCCCCAATATCTTAATCTGACGCGCTCGAGTATTTCAGACTATCGTTTTTTTTTTACTAATCTGATCGTCTATCCTAGGCGCGCGTCACTACATATAGAGCTAAATACTTAACAAGGTTGTTCTATTAGGTCTAAGGTATCTCTCATATCTTAAACTGCCACGCTCGAGTATTACCGAAAATTCCCCTATTCGCCTCCCTAACTACAGAGATGATCACCAAAATCCATGACATCGTACTGACCGACCGAAGAATAAAGGTCCGTGAGATAGCTGATATTGTAAGCATTTCAGACGAACGGGTTCGTAATATCCTTCACACTTATTTGGATATGAAGAAGCTCTCCGCCCGTTGGGTGCCGCGATTGCTCACAGTGATTTGTTAGATGACTTTCCCAAACGCATTTTTTCTTTGAAGCTAATTTTCTTTTCGCCATTATCTCTAGTCGCATAATTTCCCATTCTTTAAATTTCCTTTTCACCTCAGCAGCTCAAACAAGCAGGTTTTGCTGCTTAAAAACAGTGAGCAAAATTCAATTTTGCTGCGAGCGAGAGGCAAATTAGCTTTTTAATTATTTTTCTTAAATGCCGTGGGCAGTGCCGGGGCTACTCACAACATTCGAAAAAATTGAACTTCACTTTGTTCTGTCACTTTCACTTCGATAGGAAAAAAGCGAGAGATAGAAACAACTTGATTCGAAGTTCGATTTTCAAATTCCACACATAGTAGGCCCAAAAAGAAACGCACGTTCGGATGCACACATAACCGTAAAATTGCAAATAAAACTATCTGTTAAAGTTTGAAATGTGTTTATTATAACTATTTTATTTCATTTTTTTTATTTAATGTTTTGAAGACAAAATTAATGAAAAATAAGAAGTTTATCATGTATCTACATAATTTTGTTATCGTTTTAACAATCTTTAATTTCGTGACATAAACCGCGGGGGCAGTTTCAGAACGCATTTCAAAAAAAGCGGGATTATTGTAGCCAATAGCCATAGACAAGGCCTAGTTAGGTATTTTTAAAGCCACAGACTACATAAAGCTGTATAAATTTGTGTTTGCACTACGGCATTATCAAGTTGAGTGACAGGTTTTATCTGTTTCATGTTTATTTTTTCCACTTTTTATTTTATTAGTATTATGCAAAAATGCTTGTGATTGATGCATATATGCGATCGTGTCGTTATTTAGTCGTGTATTCACCAAAATGGTCACAACGGAAGACCTGCGTTGGCCCTAGCAGCTTCACGCTGTGTTGTTCTCGCTGCTGAGGTGAAAAGTTGTATGTCTCACACGAGACCAAAGTTTTTTACGTCTCGTATCTTTGAATCCCTCGCTACGCTCAGGATTCTAACCTAGAATCACTCGCTACGCTCGTGATTCAATAATAGAATCCTTCGCTTACTCGGGATTCAAAATCATCGCCCGCAGCAAAAACCAACTTTGCTCTCTTGTTGAACAAATAACTATTTCACCTCAGCAGCTCAAACAAGCAGGTTTTGCTGCTTAAAAACAGTGAGCAAAATTCAATTTTGCTGCGAGCGAGAGGCAAAGTAGCTTTTTAATTATTTTTTTTTAATGCCGTGAGCAGTGCCGGGGCTACTCACAACATTCGAAAAAATTGAACTTCACTTTGTTCTGTCACTTTCACTTCGATAGGAAAAAAGCGAGAGATAGAAACAACTTGATTCGAAGTTCGATTTTCAAATTCCACACATAGTAGGCCCAAAAAGAAACGCACGTTTGGATGCACACATAACCGTAAAATTTCAAATAAAACTATCTGTTAAAGTTTGAAATGTGTTTATTATAACTATTTTATTTCATTTTTTTTATTTAATGTTTTGAAGACAAAATTAATGAAAAATAAGAAGTTTATCATGTATCTACATAATTTTGTTATCGTTTTAACAATCTTTAATTTCGTGACATAAACCGCGGGGGCAGTTTCAGAACGCATTTCAAAAATAGCGGGATTATTGTAGCCAATAGCCATAGACAAGGCCTAGTTAGGTATTTTTAAAGCCACAGACTACATAAAGCTGTATAAATTTGTGTTTGCACTACGGCATTATCAAGTTGAGTGACAGGTTTTATCTGTTTCATGTTTATTTTTTCCACTTTTTATTTTATTAGTATTATGCAAAAATGCTTGTGATTGATGCATATATGCGATCGTGTCGTTATTTAGTCGTGTATTCACCAAATGGTCACAACGGAAGACCTGCGTTGGCCCTAGCAGCTTCACGCTGTGTTGTTCTCGCTGCTGAGGTGAAAAGTTGTATGTCTCACACGAGACCAAAGTTTTTTACGTCTCGTATCTTTGAATCCCTCGCTACGCTCAGGATTCTAACCTAGAATCACTCGCTACGCTCGTGATTCAATAATAGAATCCTTCGCTTGCTCGGGATTCAAAATCATCGCCCGCAGCAAAAACCAACTTTGCTCTCTTGTTGAACAAATAACTATTTCTCACTATTTTTTTGGCAGCGTAATTTATGCTCGCATTTATTTACAAACACGTTTTTTCACATTCATTTTATTTTTTGGCAGCGAAATTTATGCTCGCATTTATATACAAACGCGTTTTTTTACATTCGTTTTATTTTTTGGTTGCATATTTTTAGCTTGCTTAATAGGGAATAATTTCCTTAACGCAATTTTTCTTTCCTCCCATTTATTCCGAAACACTTTTTTTAACACTCCAAATCGCAATAATAATATTAATATTATTATGTTCACACTTTAGTATCTTGCCACTTTCATTCACTAATGCCCGGTTTCTGAAGTACTTTTATCGGTGGTTTATCTGTCCGTAAACGCTATTGGTCCGTTAACTTTGACAACTGCGTTTCCGAACAACGACTCAAAGATAAACTCCGTTTTAACTAGGTTTAACTTAACTGACCAAAGTTTGCCGTTTATCGGCTCCATAACTATTTGACGTTTTTTACGATTGAAGTTTTTGTTTTTGAAGTATCAACTGTCAATTTTTGTTCATACAGACACTGGCAAATAAACTAGGTATTTTAATTTTCGTTATCATTTATTTATTAATTACTATAAAGTGGCTAAGTTTTCTCAAATTATTATTTTTACAAAAATCAACCGGAATTGATGTTCAATTAAGGCATTAACAGCAGTCTACGTATGACAAACTATTAAGATCCATCTAGCGGCAGCGGAAGGAACTATTTATCTGTCAATAGTTATCGAACTGTTCGTAGAGCACTCAGAAACGCACGAAGAGATAAACGTCGTTTAACCTAAACATAACTTTAACGGATCAATAGCCACTAAAGGTTTAACTAGTGACTTCAGAAACCGGGCATAAGACAATTTCATAATATAATAACATGGCAGTTTAAATATGACGTTAAATAGACAAGGTACTAAAGTGTACACATATTTAAGACTTCGCACAATGGTATCACCATTTTTTGAGTGCTTAGCATACCTCTTTAGATTAAAAAGGCATTTGAGTAACTATATCGTAGATAAACAATACATACTTCACACAACAAGCATGACTTTTGCCCGGTTTCTGAAGTCACTAGTTAAACCTTTAATAGCTATTGATCCGTTAAAGTTATGTTTAGGTTAAACGACGTTTATCTCTTCGTGCGTTTCTGATGCCCGGTTTCTGAAGTACTTTTATCGGTGGTTTATCTGTCCGTAAACGCTATTGGTCCGTTAACTTTGACAACTGCGTTTCCGAACAACTACTCAAAGATAAACTCCGTTTTAACTAGGTTTAACTTAACTGACCAAAGTTTGCCGTTTATCGGCTCCATAACTATTTGACGTTTTTTACGATTGAAGTTTTTGTTTTTGAAGTATCAACTGTCAATTTTTGTTCATACAGCCACTTGCAAATAAACTAGGTATTTTAATTTTCGTTATCATTTATTTATTAATTACTATAAAGTGGCTAAGTTTTCTCAAATTATTATTTTTACAAAAATCAACCGGAATTGATGTTGAATTAAGGCATTAACAGCAGTCTACGTATGACAAACTATTAAGATCCATCTAGCGGCAGCGGAAGGAACTATTTATCTGTCAATAGTTATCGAACTGTTCGTAGAGCACTCAGAAACGCACGAAGAGATAAACGTCGTTTAACCTAAACATAACTTTAACGGATGAATAGCTATTAAAGGTTTAACTAGTGACTTCAGAAACCGGGCATGAGGTCTGTATAGGTCACGCAAGCAAGTTTTGAGATACATTATTGAGAGTTGTGATGACGTTCAGGTTCCGGAAGTCTTATCCGAAAACTTTTTATGCTGTCAAACAAAAGGAATCCTTCTTTTTATAAGTTCGCATTGTAAGGACTACATAAAAAATGTAAACATTTTTTTATGCGACCGAACTTTTAAGATCGTTCCCCAACCATACGCTCAACTGTATACAATCCATGGGGACATCGGAAGTAATGAAAACTACACCAAAGTAGTGCCATTTATATATGCTTTGTTGGAAGATAAAACACAAAAGACGTACTTACGAATTATTATTTGATTCAATCCACAGATCACAGAAACAAGGGAGATATGTTATGGGGGCGTGGTTCGTGTCGCCTCGATATGGTCAAATTGACCATATCGGCACGAGGCGTGTCAAGCGTTGACACAGTCACTCACTGAACGCTGTCAGTATAGAAGCTCCGTTTAAATGATAAAATGACTGTATGTAGCGTGAAAGTGTGCAAAAATCGAAATACAAACGTTAATATAAAATCAAAGGGCATAACTTACCACCGGTAAATTTTGTTTTTAAGCATTATTTATATTTTTAAATTAATATTTTATATTTGAATGGATTTCAGAGCGTAAGGTTGTGAAAGTTGTGTTGACGTGATTTCTATCGACTATCGATAAATGGCTTATTCTACAGCTATCAATAGAATTCAATGTGTTAATAGTTCTAGTTATTTATCACTACTACGACACGCTTAAAACAGAAGAAAAATAATTTTAATACATTTTCACGTTATACAAAATTTAATTTTCTTTACAATATTAACGAACGACGAAGGACTCTAGCAATTCAAATATAAGTAGGCAAATCATACAATTAAGATTAAAATAAATTAACCAACCACAAAGGCAAAGGGCTCTGGCTCAGTATTGAGCTGTGTTTGCACACAGCGCTGATTGACAGCTCGCGCCGACTCACTCTTAAAAGGATTCAAGCCTAAAGGTTGGATGGTAGAGATTGCCCCAAGTATTAAGTCTATCTTTCTGTTTTAAGTAATTTGTACCATTTATGAAATGAAGTTTACATAATCAAGTCGGTAAACTACTGGTTTGTCCCAAACTGAGATCTTGTGACGTGACACTCAACCGAATTGCATTTTATTAGTATATTTGTATTAACATCATAAAGTCCAAGTTTACAATTTAGACCTTTATGTACTAATCAAAACGAAAATCTTAAACAGCTCCAGATAATTTAACCAAAGAAATTCGGGCATTTTTTTGTTACGTTCTAATATAGGTATCGTTCCAAATTTAAAATCTTATGTATCAATTTTACGCAAACCGTATTCTTGCTAATAAAATATTATTCTATTCTAACAATAATATATTAAGTTTAAATGATGTAATTGTATTAACCTAGTAGTAAAATAATAAAAATAGTACTTATTGCCTGTAAATTGAATAGTACCTATATTAACGTTGCAAACAAGTTTGATTTGTTTATCGATATATTTTGAAACATTCCTTGTGGCATCCCTAAGTGGACGACAGGAGAGAAACGCACACCTCTTGAAAAAAGTATAACTAGATGTCGCTGTGTGTGGGTAGTCCTTAACCTGCTGAACATAGGGACTACTACCTTGGCGCCATCTAGCTCTGAGGAACTAATTAATTACTCGTCGCATAGATGGCAGCTAAGTGACGAGTAAGCGCTACCTTACGTACAGTGACTGAACTACGATGGAAAAAAAACGATCTGTCAGCATTTTTCAACCTTGGGAACTTAGTATAAAGCTTAATTTTCTGCTACTATCAAAACTATGTTACGGCGTTTTTAGTTCGTAACCTGTAACCAATTATGAGGAGGTTGTTTTTGTAGTAGTTAATAGAGCGTAACCGTAAGACGCACACATGTTTAAAAGTGGCGACACCGGGTCTTGTACGAATTGGCGTTCATGACATATCTCCCTTGTTTCTGTGATCTGTGATTCAATCAGATTGAATATTCACATTTCAATCCGCAACAGATGAAAATGGACTACGAGGTCTAGACTTCTACTATGGGTACCAGACAACGACGAACATACTTATAATAGAGAAATAATTACTTATATTCATAGAAAACACCCAAGACTCAGGAACAAATACTCGCGATCACCACAGGAAATGCACTGACCGGTAATCGGACCCGGGACCGCCAGCTTCGTCGGCTGAGTCACTACCGACCAACTGACCAACGCGTCGTCAATGAACATTTTGACTAACTGTAAAACTAAATACCTACCTACTTTTGAGAAAAAGCTTCTTTTTGCTTTCGTATTCTTTGCAATTCTTCCAATGCTGATTTGTCATGAGGATAATTGAATAGTGTTCTTTGATCTAATTCATAAATTGCAACACCTTGTAATCATTTCACACGCCTCAAAGCCATATACGCCTGGTCTTTTGCAAAAGTTTTTTTACCTAAATATATAACAGCCTATTTTGTAACACGACGAAGTCCTTCCAGTTTCAGGCACTTAACAAAAAAAATCTATAGTAAACATTATTCATGTCTTTAATGAGACGTTCCTATCTGTAGTCGTATTGTTAATTTGGAAAAGTTTAAAAAGCGTTAGATTAAAAATTTCAAAATCCCCCGTCTCAAAACACTGCAAAATACCTGTAAAAAGTAAAAAACAATAAGTATGGGCCCTATTAGTTTAATTATAAGTAGGTATTAATATTTTAATCCAAGCGTCGCCGTCGTCGCGCAGGAGTAAGGGCCGATTGTTTGTTAGGATAAGTAGGTATTTAACTGAACTAATGGTTAAATAGTTATTTAACCATTAGTTTAGGTAAAGTTATACAAGGGGGAAAGTTGTATTTTACCAGCGAGTGTTTCAACACACGAGATGTAAAATACAGCGAGGAAAATAAGAAAAAGGGTTTTTACTATAAGCTAAATTCCGCATTTTGCACGGTTTCCCGTAATTCCAAAAGTGTTAACAAGTACGTCTTCATCACTAATTTTTAATAACAAAACAAACTAGAAAAACATGCGAATATTTTACGTTGACGGCTTAATTGAAAAGTGTAGACTTAAGTTTTTTTTGTTCGGATGCGTTTTAATCGCACATCGACTTAAGTTACGCCCACACCAATGCTTCAAAAATGGTGACGGTACGGAATCGCAGTGACGCGTCGTATCCGTACCGTTTTTGACGCATGCCCTCCACACCAATGCTTAAAAAACGGTGTCGTTGCGTAAACAAAAGACGGGGTCATAGTAACAACAAGGCGCCGTTTTTGAAGCACCGTAATATACGCACCGTTAAGCAGCGGTGTGGAGGGCATGCGATAAAAACGGTACGCATACGATGCGTCACTGCGATTCCGTACCGTCACCGTTTTTTAAGCATTGGTGTGGGCGTACCTTTACTTGGACTGTCAGAACATTTTATCCGTTTTTACAACAAGAAATGATGAATGCAAATATTTATGAATTAAAATAAAGTTGTAAGACTGTATTTAGTGTTTTTTACTCGATGCAATTCATTCATTGTGGTGTTGAAAAATCAGCACTTTTAACGTTTTACGTTTTGTTAGCTGTCAAATATCACTTAAGCTACCTTCAAATGTCAAAACTCTTTCTTTACATGTGGATAAAAAGTGATTTTCTCAATAGATATCAAACAAACAAAAAGGGCTTTCCGAGCTAGTGAGATGAAATAGTAGATTGTACAACAAGTGCATAAAACGTACCATTTTACCCGAGACGTGCATATAGCCACCCGAGCCGGTGCGGCGAGGGTGGATGGTCACGTCGAGGGTAAAATGGGTTTTATGCTCGAGTTTTACACTCTGCTTTTCACTTCGATTGCAAGGAAATAAAACAACGATTAAGCATATACAAGAAAATTTAATTAATTTTTATAATGTAATTAATATGTTCTATCACGCATAAAATGTAATTTCATCGACAGTTCGTCAAATTAGCTTAAAAAAACACACTCCGCAAACGTGTTTACGCTTTTTTGGTTCCTCCAAATCATAAAACTTTCGTATTTGCTGAGATAGATTTTCTTCGATTTAGGCGGCAATATCTGCTCAATTACATTTTTCACACTTTGTCCATTAAAGTCTCAGGCGAAATCATTTTTTGATCATCACTATCACTACTTGAAGACATTGTTCAATTACTTACGAATAATTTATTGAATTTTCAACCGCAACACAACAAATTTAGTTAGTTTTTAATTTTGTTTGACGAATAATTAGCTTCCCGCTAGCGCTACACCATTTTTCTTAAAAAAAATTTTAATATTCAACTATGTGACGTTTGACTATGGACACTATGGTTTGAGCCTTAATGCCAAGTTATTATAAATATTTGCGTTACTTATATTTTTTTTTACGTAAATGCACGCCCGTATTAATCTTAAAGTATTAAGATAGTATTACATTATGTCGTAATTATAAAAATATAACCTAAATCTCATAAAAAATATATCAATTAAATGAAGGTGTATTGTGGCTGTAAGGCATTATTATTGCCTTAGTCTTAAAAGAAGAAATTACTTTATGCACTAGAGCATAAAATGCGATTTTATGCAGCCTATACCCAGCATAAAGAAGGACTTTACGGGCATGAGAAGTGAAAAATATTTTTTCATACAAGTGTCGCCACGTCGGGGGGCCGCTAAGTAAATGAAATAATATAAAGTACCCCAGCTACATTCCGGTTTATTTAATAAACAAATTGAAGTTTTCAGTCCTTTCCATTCAGGAGGCTCGGCTTAAGCCCGGGTCCCATTTTAGGATCTCTGGCTATTTTTGTCTTCGCGATGATAGGACTGATGGCTATGCCGGTTCTGCTCCTTTAGTTTCTAGACCATTTTTTTTTAATGAAATTACTCTTCCGCCTCACAGCAGTGGTATTAATGCTATTGCTGTGAGAGCTCATAATGTATCTTTCAGTGTAGATATTATATTCCAGTCCCTAATCCCTGTATTCTAGCTGAACTTCATTTAATTGCTGCCTCCTTTCCTCCCTCTGTTGTCATATTAGGGGACTTTAATATCCATCATACTTCTTAGGGGTCGCATCATTATGATTGTTAGTCCACCCTTTTTTCATCTGTTTAAGAGCTACAGTGCCACAGACACACACACACACTTTCTCCTCAAACTTATAACACCCGAATTCCCGAGTCGCTACCAAAATCCTTCGTGAGATCACTCGGCGACCGGCCCCGGCGCGCAGGCGCGTCGCGGTTCGGCGCACGTACACACGCATATTTGAAGGCGGTTTTTTGTAATTTTAACCCCCGACACAAAAAAGAGGGGTGTTATAAGTTTGACCGCTATTTATGTGTGTGTGTGTGTTTATCTGCCTGTGGCACCATAGGTACCTCTAAATCGGGTGAACTGGTGAAATGGAAATAAAATCTCTCTCTTACCTCAAGTTAAGTCTAGGAATGTGATGATATCTTGTGTACTATATTTTTTTGGAATGAATAAAACTAATAATATGCGTAATCCATTCCTTGAAATTAAATTGGCCATCACTTGCATCGATTCAACAGGAAACGGTTGCTTTGTTCTGGTGTTGCCACACAACGTTGTCGATTAGTCTTTGTTAAGGGGTGTGTATGGTTACATGCACACTTAAAAACCTTAAGTACCTACATATGGTTTTAATTTCAGCTTCTGTATACTAGTGTTTCAACAGTGCCTTAGTACAGTGTTTTGTGTAGTGTTGGCTGTTGCCTGTTTACTGATACCCGTTTCATCTTTAATTAAGGTTTTTTAGTTTCCTCTGAAAATCAGCGCCGGGGCGGCACAATGCTGAGGGAGGGTATTCAACGTTATGTCTTCTTTTTACTTTATATTTGCCTTTTGTTTCTCTTCTGTATGGATTGAATAAATATTTTATATTCTATTCTATTCTAATACGTTACTTACAATTTCATACAATATTACAATCGTACGTACACATTATGAAATTACGAAGCCTATCTTTCATCCCCGTAATTTAATACTCAACACCTTGTAAAAACCTTCCTACCTCAATAATGGAAAACCTAATTGCGCTGCAACAAACTTTAATATTGACAACAAAGTACTGGTTACTAATGTGAGCCCCGTGGGAATGGCCACACCTGCTTAATGTTGGGGAGGACGAGCTTGC
Source organism: Acleris emargana (assembly GCA_927399475.2). Lineage (NCBI taxonomy): Eukaryota > Metazoa > Arthropoda > Insecta > Lepidoptera > Tortricidae > Acleris > Acleris emargana. The sequence goes on from OV656835.1 coordinate 35,712,803, forward strand.
AGCTCGATAACGACTCGTTGATACATGTACACGTAGGTAACTAGGCGCAGATAGTAGCGTGGCGTCAGAGCCCGTCGCCTTTCGTATCATCCTTGCATCTCGTGCGGGTGCACGGGTGTGGCGATATCGATATACATGTCAGTTATTAGCGTTACTACGCAAAAAAATCATTTCGGCAACTAAACACTCCATTTTTTTCCAACCCAAATGATAGGCAGTCATGTATTTGTCCATTAATCAATTTTCATGTAGTCAATTTATTCGGTTAGTAAATGTACGAAATCGCGGATTGTCAGCCTGTTGCCCATAAGTAGCTATTTTAATATTAGTAACACTCCCTGGCATAACAAATATATTTATTTATTTATTTTTCATGGGACAAAAAACAGCTGAACAAGGTATGTTACAGAGTAATAGTTAACTACTATAAATATAGGTCGGGTGCATAGGTACAATATTGTTTACCGGAAACCGGTTGAATGCGAAGCGCTGCTCTCGCCTTATTTAATAACATATTATAACTACACTCACTTCTGACAACAATACTTGTATTTACACTGACACTGTGACACGTGTGACAGACACTGCTGCGTAACGACAGGCACTGTCACACGAGCGTCATAACCTCATAACAAATATACAGACAGACCCCAGAGAGTGGCAGCGCTGGACAGCCGAGTGCTTAATGCTCTGGCTCTACTGTACGTGACTGCTGGGTAACGAATATGTTCTGGAACCTTCCTTCAATTATGACCTGCCTGTATTTCAACCAGTAGTATAGTCTTTATTATTTCTACTGAGCCGATCTTCTACACAAAGGCCATTGTTTGTAAACAATACCATTGTCTTTCTTTGTGTCCGTAACACCAAGCCGATTATATAAAAAAAAGTTAGAACTACATTGAATGTACATTGAATTATCAACCCTACTCTCTTAGTCAGTAGGTTTAAAATGTAAAGTGTCAGGATACAGATATAAGTCTTTATTATTTGAACTGTGCTTATTCTTTACACAATACTATCATCTACACAAAACTTATATCTGTATCCTGACACTTTACATTTTAAACCTACTGACTAAGAGGGTAGGGTTGATAATTCAATGTGCATTCAATGTAGTTCTAACTTTTTTGTATGTAATCGGCTTGGTGTTACGGACACAAAGAAAGACAATGGTATTGTTTACCAACAATGGCCTTTGTGTAGAAGATCAGCTCAGTTCAAATAGTAAAGACTATACCTAACTTTATTTGTAGGTAAACTAACACATCTATCTATCTATCTATCTATCTATCTATATATATACAAATCAATGCCATTTTTCGTTGTAATTTTATAACTCAAGAACGGGCTCACCTGTCCAAACCAAATGTTGAGTCTTTGTTCGGACTGTTTAGTAGATGGTTTATGTGAAGTTTGCACAAAATCGGTCGAGCGGTTCTTCATTTATCACATTTTTTGTAACAAATGAATTGAAAGTCAGAAATTTGCAGCGGGGCGAAGCCGCTGGCGGGCCGCTAGTAAGTTAATATAAAGCAAATTTAAACAGGTTCTAAAAACCCGCCAAGAGCGTGTTAGGCCACGTGCGGTTTAGGGTTAGTGGAAGAAAGATATATCTTAGTATAATATAATATACCTAATTACCTACATACTTGGTGGGAGACGAGCGCGATGACCTGTTGTTAAGGCTTGGTACTTGTTAAAGGGGTATAGGAAAAAAAAACAGTGGTTATTAAGAATACCTTTATTTAGATTGTGTTCGGATACCGATTAATAAGAACTTTCACTTCTTGAGTTTGGTTATTACAAATGTTATAATGTTTTTATCCCAAAAATCTAAGCATTGGTACCTACTTGTCCTGCTGTATATCGCCTGTCAATGTGTAAAAGCGATTGGTAGCTGAGCTTATTATTATTCTGGATTTATAAGGGTTTAAGCTGTATAGGTAGGTACATTATTTTAATATACCATGGGTACCTGTTACTATTAGGTATAATATTTTGATCATACTGTCTCACTATATTTCACGTTAGGCCTTGGCCTGATAAACTGTTGGGCTGCGACTATCTATAACAGTATAATACCTTAGGTAGGTACTGTACATACAACCTTACAAAATAAATATTACCATCAGTTACGTCACTTGTCTTGATTTTATCACCTACTTACATGAAAGCATCATAGCTATGCATATAAACATTCAATAAATTTAGTAAAGGCGTAATTAGTTATCATAAAAAAATACAATTGACGAGAATCTAGATGTTGGGTAAACCATCCTATTATCGGCTCCGTCCTAATATCGGCCTAAGTAATCGTGGCGAAAACTAAGAAACGTCGAATAATGTTAGATTTCTGCCTAAATAGACCTTATGTTATATGCGATAAAGAATACCAACATGGCAGCGATAATTGGAAATACAGTCGGCCGTAGAACGTGGAGATGTAGGTATCTATGAGCGTGTTGCGCGTATGCCATCAGCGCTAGTTTCACCTAGGGCCTACTGAGAACGAAATTCGGGATAAATAATTTTACAACTCCAATAAAGCTAAATTGAGACCGAATCTAACCGAATATAAAATAATACTTATTTGAAAATAAATTTAGCTATTTTGTATTGTACCGATTATTTGGCGTCGACATTGGGGGTCGATGAGTACCCACCTACAATTACATGGCGTCATTGTAAAAATACATCGTAATGATTAAACAACCAGGTATCCAGGTATTTTGCTAAATATGTGCAAGAATAAGAAAGTCAATTGAATTTCACAGTGGGAAAAATCAATGTTAACACCTATTACAGATTTAGATATTAGGTATGAGCAGTTGAAAAACGGAAAAATGCTTAAGGGACAGATATAACACCGGTTTACCATTCACACACAAGAAATGTATGTGCTTAAATTCGAGAGCACGTTCTTGTTTTTGCTTTGAATGCTATAAACGTGCTATTAACACTAGTAAAAGTACTGTAAACATTTATTCGATCCGAAAAGGGTGCAGTTTATACGGACTTAAATGTTATAAAAGTAGAGTAAGTTCTGTGTAAGAAGAAAAAAGGTGCTGCAAGGTTAGGTTAGGAGGTAAAAGTGGATAAAACACTACTAGTTATTTGAAAGCGACAGAAATGCATTTGTAAGATTATTAGTTCAAGAAACGATAGCAATTTGCTATTAGTTAGCAAGTTATAAGGAGCCCAATAAATACTTATACCCAGCAAGAATGTTTTGCAAAAGCAGCCGAATTACTATTACCTAGTCGGTTACTAAGTTCTGTTACTGAGATTAATTACAATTTAAAAAAAAAATTAAAGCAGTTTTGCATAAACCTGTATATTAATCAAAACTTTGATTTATATAGAATAATAATAAAAATAATGTATTCTAAACTATTGCAATTATTTGATGTACGAGCTTGAAGTATTCCCATTTCGGACGATAAAATCATAGTTAAAATCACGCACGACGATGATACTGATAACGGCCCCAACTTTTGTAAGAGTTCCTGTAGAGAGTTGCGTGACATATTGAACAGACTTCTAGCTTTAAATTCTGATACGAATGTATTCAAAGCAACTAAAGATCCGCTTGGACACCGGTCAATATTGATGACTCATTAAATCGACTTTAAGATTTCACATGATTTTGCAGAAATACGAAAACACACCAAATCTCTTGCTTCATAAGTTGGAATTAAGTCATGTTGAGAAATATAATTTTGGTCTCTAAACATATACAGAGATAGGATTTTTTATAATATTATAAGTACAAAAAAAGTTATTTGGTAAACAAAGACTAACTTTTAAGCGATTTCAAAAAATGAAAGGACCATGCGTCAAAATGGACCCAGAACCAACAGACATGAGAGTTGGGCTATTAAATAGGTCTTTAAATCTACTTCATTTAGTTAATTATACGGGCACAAAGTCGAATTCCATTGCAGAACTGAGATATTCATTTTTTAATTTAGAGTGAAAACGAACTATGAAGAATCTGTGGCTAGGGTATTTAACATTTTGGAGGGTAGGTAACAAACAATATATGTAGTAATAATGAAGGTATTGCTACCGAACATGGCGTGAACTACATTCGTCTTCGTCGTGGGTTAACTAGTCATATTTTTTGAAATATCTTGATTAATTATCTACATAAACGCATTTAAAGACGTTTGAAGTAGTTTATCTACGCTATCTTATGCGTACCTATAATATTTTCAAGTGTTATACTCGTAGTGTATCATTGTAGCAGCTGCTCTAATAAATGCATTTTATCGTGTAGCTGATGATAATATTCATGCAAATGATATTATAAGAAAAATCAATGACCGACTTTATGTACCAAATGTTTGGTATGATTACGTACAAATGAGGAACCTTAACAGGCAAAGAGTCCCATTCGTTTCAATGGACGCTGACCAGTTAGAAGATTTTCCACACCTAACATATGATAACATTTTTATGATATCCCTTGGGTCATATCAAATAAAACTTGCAAAAACGTACTGTAGTGAGCATTTACGAGATGGATTATATCGGATAGAACTATACCGTGAAAATAATATACAGCAATTAGCAGAATATCTTGATATTCAGGCTGAAAATGTATGGTTGATTAGAGCCCGTGTGCAGTCGAGACACGTTCGAGCACGTAAATACTACGTCTACATTTTGGTGGATAGAAATCAAAATGGCGTAGATGCCATCCCTCATTACTACTGTTCTTGCTTAACTGGAAGACGCACAATAGGCTCTTGTGCTCACACTATTTCCAGTATATGGTACTTAGGGTTAGGCAGGCATATGCCATTTAATCATCCTGCAGGTTATATGAATGACTTGGTTATTAATGTATAATGAGAATAATAAGATAACATGAACTTGCTGTAAATACTGATTATATTAATAAATAAAATAATCAAACGTCAAACGCTCGGTTCTGTCAGTCATTTTAACTTTTTTCCGCTACCTAAAGGTTGTCTGGAAGAGATCGCTTTTTAGCGATTAGACCGCCTGTTATCTTCCTCTTGTTTTAGTACCTACTTAATATTTTCTGTGTATCGCTTTTATATTCTTATCCTATCGATTAATGATTGGTATGGTAGCCTATCATTAAGAGAAACCCGTTTATAGACCTTATACATACACACTGACTGAAATATGAATATCTTGGTTCTGCAACTTGGTGCCTATAGAACAAAATGAAGTATATTTATAGATCCTTTTAATGACCTAACTCTCAGCTGTGTTGGTTCTGGGTCCAAGCTCCATACTAAGTTGCCCATGGTCCTTTACAAAAAAGTCATGCGTAATTTCATCGATGCCGGCTGGGAATTGCGGAAACTAAGAAAAATGATTAATTGTTTTTCAAAATGTATATTAATTAAGCTTTTAATTTTTATACATATTGAAATTAAAAAATAAACATAAGTTAGTTTTATTTGCATCAACCTTAGTAACAGAACTTAGTAACCAACTAGGTACTCAGAAAATTATAACTTTAACAGCAGCCGGATTAAGTTACTATTACTCAGAAAATTATAACTTTAACAGCAGCCGGATTAAGTTACTATTACTCAGAAAATTATAACTTTAACAGCAGCCGGATTAAGTTACTATTACACAGAAAATTATAACTTTAACAGCAGCCGGATTAAGTTACTATTACTCAGAAAATGATAACTTTAACAGCAGCCGAATTACTAGGTATTACTCAGAAAATTATAACTGTAGCAACAACCGAATTACTATTACTCAGAAAATTATAACTGTAGCAGCAACCGAATTACTATTACTCAGAAAATTATAACTTTAGCAGCAACCGAATTACTATTACTCAGAAAATTATAACTGTAGCAACAACCGAATTACTATTACTCAGAAAATTATAACTGTAGCAGCAACCGAATTACTATTACTCAGAAAATTATAACTTTAGCAGCAACCGAATTACTATTACTCAGAAAATTATAACTTTAACAGCAGCCGAATTACTATTACTCAGAAAATTATAACTTTAACAGCAGCCGAATTACTATTACTCAGAAAATTATAACTTTAGCAGCAACCGAATTACTATTACTCAGAAAATTATAACTTTAGCAGCAACCGAATTACTATTACTCAGAAAATTATAACTTTAGCAGCAACCGAATTACTATTACTCAGAAAATTATAACTTTAGCAGCAACCGAATTACTATTACTCAGAAAATTATAACTTTAACAGCAGCCGAATTACTATTACTCAGAAAATTATAACTTTAGCAGCAACCGAATTACTATTACTCAGAAAATTATAACTTTAGCAGCAACCGAATTACTATTACTCAGAAAATTATAACTTTAGCAGCAACCGAATTACTATTACTCAGAAAATTATAACTTTAGCAGCAACCGAATTACTATTACTCAGAAAATTATAACTTTAACAGCAGCCGAATTACTATTACTCAGAAAATTATAACTTTAGCAGCAACCGAATTACTATTACTCAGAAAATTATAACTTTAGCAGCAACCGAATTACTATTACTCAGAAAATTATAACTTTAGCAGCAACCGAATTACTATTACTCAGAAAATTATAACTTTAGCAGCAACCGAATTACTATTACTCAGAAAATTATAACTTTAGCAGCAACCGAATTACTATTACTCAGAAAATTATAACTTTAGCAGAAACAGAATTACTATTACTCAGAAAATGTGTGTGGCAACCACACGGTAAAATAAAAAATAAAAGTTTAAAAAATACTTTTTTATTTTTTTATTTTTCGTGAATAAATCAGAAACAAAAGAAATATTAAAATCGATGGCTGATATTATATTATATTAAGGCATAGTGTTTAGGTGCTGCAACTACTCCACGTCAAATTATAACCAAATACCTCATGGGGGCCAATCTTGTTAGCTTAGCCTGCTGGAACCTTTATATCATATTAATATATTTATAACCATACAAATTAAAATAAAACTGACAAAAAGTTACGAATGGAAAGTTTAAGTTCAGTCAGCACTTTCAATAATTCAAATTGTTGATCGGATCGGATCTAGTTTGGAGTCTGACAGATATTTCATGTAATGACCTGTTTTACTACATAAACGATTTGATATGATTTAAAATAAATAGTATATTATGTAGGGGGAATACGCAATGAAACGGACGCGTTATGAAACGGACGCTAATGATCAGTGATCGTACTGATCGTACTTTTTCCAGCATTTTTGGTGCAGTGCTAGGGTTGTCAGTAGCGCCCAATATTGAATTGTTTGAACCAAGAATCAAATAAAATAAAAATAAAAATAAAATAGCGTATTAAACAAATCGGATATACAGAAAATATTCTCAGAACATGTTAGGCCTAAAGAAGGGTTAATTTACTACGAGTATATGAGAAAATGTAACACATACATACATATATACATACCTTCACGCCTGTAATCCCAGAGTGGGGTAGGCAGAGCTACAGAATTACCTACAACTTTAAAAACTTGTTGCTAATTCTGTAACCACATTCTGCACAAATAGGCTAAGATGTTTACCAGCGACACATATGTAACACAGTCGCAATTAATCCTTATCTCAGGTTATATAGTTCATATTTATGATTAGGAATTTATATACTATGTATTAGCATAGACAGTATAATGAGTAGGTAATGGCAGTGCATAAATATAGAAGACATTTTGTTTCTTCGCTGACGTCCCGTCAAGTGCTAAATTATAATAAATGACTAAGTAAAAAAATTGTAATTCATTTCCAATGACAACATAATATTACATAATTTTAAACGTCAATCATATTATACACGTCGACAACCCTAGGTCGCTGTCGTGTGTCATTTGACGTCATCGCACCAAGAATGCTGGAAAACGTACGATCACTGCTAATGATATCTTAAAAAAAACTGAACAAAAATATTCATGTCTTTTGCTTGTTGGCAACACTGATATAACCATAGATAAACCCACAATGATGACAGATCCCGGCGGCCATTATTTAATTCACTTCAAGCCTAGAGCTTAAATTGGGACTACCTAGGTCAATTGGTGTGACATTGTCCCCTGATATTTATTTATTTATTTATATAATGCGTGCGTGCCTATCTTATATTTGCAAACTGATTTTGACTTCGATAAAAACTTAAGCTACAATTGTAATGGTTGTACTTGTTGTGACATATTCTCAAGAAGATACGGAACGTCTTATCAATATTTAATTATTTGGAATTTTGTTAAAATGTTTTCTGGTTAGATTCACAATAAATTGAGTTTTCATAAAATATGGTGTAATAAAAATTATACAATAGTATCTATTTCTGAATTCCTTAATAATAGTAAACGAGTTCCTAAGTTTTTAACTACAGTATGTAATCTTACTTCAAAGTTAACCGTTCGCTCCATGGCGTATCTCCCCTACTCATGTTAAAATATATGTTAGAATATTGTGTAAAACATGCTATTAGACACTTTAGTTAATTGTATTACGAGTGCTGTCTTAATAATGCTTTATTCTTATATCTTAAATTAATTTGTGAATTAGGTATGTACTGATGGGATATTTAAAATGCAATATATATCTGTTTCTGAATAAATGACTATGACTATGACTAAATTCATGCGACGCCGAATATCTCAAATTTTAATAGTAAAATATAAATTGAAATAAAGTTTTTATTTGAAAATATACTTTTGTGATATACATATTCGTACTTTCTGTAGCATTTCTTTCATGCAATTCGAGTTAAAATCTTATTGCAGTCGAGTATAAAATGTTAAATGGATTTAGAGTTTCACGCTTAAATTGATAATGTTCGTTACAGTGGAGTTACCAGAACATTCCCTTTTTTTTCTTGCTAATTTCTTCTGCTGTTTTAACATATCAAGCTTTCTGCATTCCCGACTCTTTGTATATTCGACAAATTAAGGAGGATTTTTTTTGGTTAAAAACATAGGTATTTATGTTTTTCTTTATAGGAATTTCTACGGAACCACTAACAATATAACAACAATAACGCAATTTAAGCAACAAAGTGGACGTACTTGTGCCGTAAATGTTTTTCAGAACTCTGTTGAAGCACGCTAAGCTGAGTAAAATTCGAATAAAAATTCGCAATACTCAAATTATCATAATATATAAGCCTGCAGTAACAGCAACAATGTTACTAAATGGTAGTAGCTCGTAGATTGCTTTTACTAGGCTTTTTTAAAAACACAGGCGAGTGTCTAGTAATAGCTGTATAAAAGCGGCCAATTCAGTGATTTAGCTGTTCTATAGCTGTTATATGAATATTACTATAATAAATTTTTTTTGATAAAAAATGATTTGTTTACGTTAATTCAACATCTTTTAAAAGGGGGAGAAAAGCTATAGTAGTGCTGTAAACGTTAATTCGACATTATTATAGCACAAATTAGTGAACATTGGTAAATACTCGTAATCACCGCAAATATACAGTACACTGGTATTTCGGCAACAGCACCTCGGCTGTTGCGCGATTACAGACTGTGTTAATTCAATTGTTATTCGACTATTTTTCTGGTTGATAACCTACCTACTTCTTACCTGTCACTTACAAGTCTTACAACTCATTTACAACTTACATTGCTATCTTACTTAAGTTGAGATCAATCAATTAGAATTATTTATATTGCTTGCTTTGGTAAGGGAGTCTCCGTTAAGTAGAGATTACGGGACGGCGTAGCGCAATCGATCTATCTGATCTCCTCCTTGTCGTTGGCCTTGGCGAGGGAGCGCGGGTCCTCCGGGATCCAGATCTTGGCGTGCAGCGTGGCGCCGGGCGGGCGCTCGCCGCGCCGCGCCCACGACAGTGTGTGCGTCTGGTAGTTGCTCCCTGGAACAAATGCCATCAACTTAACTACAAAGAAATATAACCACTTTTCACCTAATTCCATTGTATTAAGGTCCAAAAGTGGATGCATCTGTTTTTAGTCCACTGTATAGGTATATAGGGTACAATACGATACTACGTTCTTACCAAGAAGACAAGTTTGCATATTGTTATTCTTGTCAAGTCAATCTTGCCGGCTGCTGGGTGAAAAAATCTAGGTATGGCAAAAAATATTTGAGTACCGTAAAATGTGCCTACTTTGCTCCCCCACGGGTAATCTCGCTCCATCGTTATATTGAGGTATTCTGTATTGTAAATCATTCTAGTGCTTTCATTCACTGCGCAGCAGCTGGATATACATCAATTGTTTTTGGAAAATTTGTCATCGGCCTTGTCTTATAAGTAACATATAAAAAAGTCACTATGGAGCATAGTTACCCATGGGGGAGCAAAGTAGGCACATTTTACTGTTCTTTTTGTACCAAAATTAAAAACATATATTTCCTGTCATCAACCCATAGCTCTTCTAGTCTCATGGAGAAAATTCCAAGGGCTTTATCCACAAACTATAAGACTGGGCTTGGAGAATACAAAGAATGCTTGGTTAACTGTTCGCCGAGGTCTAAATTTTCCTGTAAACCCTAAATCGCAGCGGTGCCGAGATGACATATATATAGCATTTAAGTTGATTGTCGATTCCTTTTTTAACTTGAGCTGCGCAACTGATCGTGCCAGAATTTGAGCAGTTGGTAAGTGTTTTTGAAATTTTTACAAAAAAAATACGGGCACGTGCAGTTGCGAGAATGAATGAATGAAGCGAAGTTCGGTCGATACTGATGAATTCGCGGCGGATGCAGGACGGATTCCGCTTTTGTTCCGCGTGCTTACTGCTGTATGAGACTCGGTGTACTTAGTTTGGCAAAAAAATATTAATATGGTGACTCAAGTAGCAAACTCCCACATTAAGCACCAGTTTTCAGGGTTCATGTAAAGTAAGAAGTAAGTTGATAAAATTATTTATTCCACCATAACTTCTTGCCTGAACTGAACCGAGGTGTATGTGGTAGGTTTATCTTTACAATCGTTAAATAACCACGGGTGATATAGGGTGAGGCCAATAGTAGGTAGTTCGTTACCTACCTACCCAAATAACATAATTATTTAGAGAGAGATCATTATTTAAACAAAAATAAGAAAAATCGACTTGATGTCTTTTTGTTCATCGTCTAGAAGTTGAGGAGCAGTCACAAGAGTGACTGTGTGACTGGTGCTTGTAACTAAGTACACAATACGAGTGTGTTGCACTGTAGCTTCGTGCCTATCATATTTGGCGTAACTTTCCTTTGTACTTGTGGAAGTTGCCGTGATCGAAAAACGTAATGTGTATATATTTTAGGGTGTCCTGAATATGTATATTTTACTGGCGCCAAATATGTAAAATAAATATTTTCATCATCATCATCATTACAGCCGAAGAAGTCCACTGCTGGACACAGGCCTCCCCAACGTTTGCCACAAGGACCGGTCTTGCGCCGCTTGAACCCAACGGTCTCCCGCGACCCTGGCCACCTCGTCTACCCGCGATGCGTCTAATAAATATTAGGACCGGGAACACCGAACGTCGCTCGGATTGAAAACAATTTTTCCCGAAAATGACAACTTGACAGATTAATTTTTCGCTCCCGTAAACCTTTATACTTTTGCAAATTTAATCGTTTTCGAGAACGTACGTAAGTGCAAATATATAATATGATACAAATATTGCTCGTTTAATAGAATAGTACCTGGATGACCTGGTTTTTGTTTTGGTAAGTTTTCTAAAAATGAAACCAAGCTAGATCGATTTATCGCCCCCGATGCATACTAAATTCCATGAAAATCGTTGGAGCCGCTTCCGAGATTCAGATTATGTATATGCAATAGAGACTATTAGATAGATGATTAATGTACCATGTACCTAACATTTAAGTTGCTATGTTACTGACAAGTAAATTCAAACATAAAGACAGTGGTTTGCGTGACCCGTTAATAGGATATTATGCTACGGTAGATGTATCGATATTTTATGCATGTAAGTAGACATATATTAAACGAACGCATAGTCAACGTCGTACACAGTTCGCCGAACGTAAGTTTGTCAAAAATAAAACTAAACCGCGAAAGTTCGGTTTTTTTTCTGATTTTGGCGATTATAACCTTAAAGGACTAGTTTTTGATGGTAACTTTTCAGGACGATTTTAAAGTAGACTAAATTAGCTACAATATGAGACAATAATAGTCTGACAAAATTCTTTTTTTTTTTAACTTTGCATTTTTTTCAACAATCTTGTCGGGATGCGACGAAAACCAGCTTCAATCTGGCCAGGTTACCTACACATTAGGTACATTTAATTCATCATTTTCTATTCAACTGCTCATGTCATGTAAATCTTCTTACAGTATAGGTACAGGCGTGGTTGGGAGTCACACTGAACCCTCTCTCCTAGGGGTGGATATCCACGCCACAAGGCCTGAATCCGAAAATGATGGCCAGAGACGCCGCCCACAACACCTGTTACGGATGATAACTTGCGGCTGCAAGAAGGGTTGTGCAAACGCGTGCAGCTGTAGGAAGGTAGGATGATTGTAGATTGTACATGAACAGTTGAATAGAAAATTATGAATGAGATGTAATCTACGTATTAGTAATGCAAGGACAAGTTTGCAAGGAGTGAAATCGAGCAGTCTCGTGTAGGACCTGGCCATATTGAAGATTGAAGCTGGTTTTCGTCGCAGCCCTGACGAATAGTTGGTAAAGCAGCTCGTAAAGGTTGTTCAAAAAAAAGGCGAAGTTCGATAAAAATAATTTTGAAAAGCTTTATTTCAGAATATATTGGGTTTACGAGACCATTTTACCCTCATATTGTAGCAAATTTCATCTTATTTAAAAACGTTCTGAGAAGTTACTACCAAAAACAAGGGTTACCTAAAGTCGGAAATTTTCGCGGTTTTTTATTTTTGACAAATTTGCGTTAGGCGCTCGTGGTCACTAACTTGGATTATTGATTGGGCCAACATCCTAAACTAGTCTAACTACCCCGTACTTTCAATCGACAAGGTTACTGGAGTAATTATCTGTTCGAAATTTCAGTTCGTTAAAATCGAACTAATCGATATTTTAAAATAGCGAGAAATATAAAATCTTCGATGAAGGACAAAATGGCTTCTGCAAAATGTGCTCTACTATTATATTATAACACAATAAATAATAAGCAATATACTGTTGGAACACTGCCGGATATGACCAAAGCATACAATAAAGTCCAGTATAATATTTACTTGAAAAAATTATACGGCATAGGGATCCGTGGATTAGCTCACCAATGCCAATGGCTTACATCGTATTTAAAAGACAGGGAACGATTTTGTAAAAACAGATTATTTTAATTATGACAGTAATGAGATAGTCAACAATCGATCTGAAAAGAAAATTATAAATGCTTCCATACCAGAAAGAAGTGTTATTGGTTGTCTCCTCTTTCTTATAATAAACGACCTTCCGAAGATTATGGAAGAACCATGCGTCTTGTTTGCTGATGACAACTCGCTTCTTACAACTTGTAAAGATAGTAGCAATTTAAACGATAAACTTTACTCACAGAACAACAGAAGAACAGAACAATACTCTGGATGAAGGATCATCATCTTGAAATTAACTTTTTAAAAACTAAACTTATGTGTTTCCATCCCCACCAAAAACCACATTTAAAAATAGATTTGGAAGAAATTAATGTTAAAGTAGAAATTGTATTACATTTTACATTTTTTATAGGTAGGTTTGCAGTTGTGTTAAATCTGAGAATACTTACGATCACTGACTAAGTAGATTGATATCAAATCTAATTTAGTATAGGTGCGGCGCTCGTACTTTTGAATGTATATGTAAAGCTTGAACACAGTAAAACATGGGCACATAAAGTAACAAAAATAAAAATGTTATGGAACATATTTCAAGGAATTTTTTATTGCATTTATTTACTAGACTAATAACCATTTTTACAAATATATACAATTATTTAATTTGCTTTCTATATGCCATACTGCGTGCTTTGCGTCGAATCCGGCTCATTAAGTCTTGCACAGCACTGTCAGGATATCTTTTGCAAGCCCATTTCCATTTGTTTTGCAATTCAGCTGCCGATTTAACTTCTCCGCCTCCTTTTTTTAGAATCCCTTTCATAATTGCCCAATATTCTTCAATCGGCCTCAGTTCAGGACAATTTGGAGGATTGCACTCTTTAGGTACCACTGCGACATCGTTATGTTTATACCACTCAACTACTGCTTTAGAGTAGTGACAGCTCGCAAGGTCTGGCCAAAATAATGGCTGTGAGCTATGTTTGCGTAAAAAGGGCAGTAGACGCTTTTGCAAACATTCTTTTTTGTAGATTTCACCGTTTACTGTGCCTTTTGTTACGAATGAAAGACTTCTTTTACCACAACTACAAATAGCTTGCCATAAAAGATATTTTTTTGGAAACTTCGATCTCTTTTTTATCTTGCAATCTTCTGGGGCATCCTTACGATTCTTAGAAGTATAAAATTCTTGCCCCGGTATCTGCTGGAAGTCTGCTTTGATGTATGTTTCATCATCCAATACAACGCATCCAAATTTTGTCAAGTAATTGTCGTACAACTTTCGTGATCTCTGTTTTGCAGACAGATTTTGCTTAGCGTCGCGATTGGGTGCAGCTTGTGCTTTGAACGACTTTAATCCAGCTCTGTACATATGACTGCGACATTTTGACCTTTTTTGCGACATCACGGGACGATAACTTCGGATTCGCTGTAAAAAGCCGCAAGACATGGGCTTCTTTTTTTTTATCCTTTGCGCCTTGCTTACCTGCACTTCCCGGCTTGCGATCTACTGTCAATCGTTCTCGGAACCTTTTTAAAACTAAACATACGGAAGATTGCGGTAATTTTAAAAGTTTTGCTAATGCCCTATAACTTAAATGGGGATTTTCAGTATGTTTGCGCAAAATAATTTCACGTTTCTTGTGTTCATAACTCGCCATCGTGAAAACAAATGATCAAAGTGGAACGCTGTCATAAAAGTTTTTATTCATGATATCAAATAGTTTTTATTTATAATACTAAGAAGTTTCCATATTGTATAAATAAAAATATATAATCATTTACTTGTGCCCACATTTTACTGTGTTCAAGCTTTATAGGTAAGTATTTATACATTTAAATGGATAAATCCGGGCAAGATCATGTCTGACCATGCTCAGTGTAGGGTTCCGAATCCGTTACTTCACAAAGACTAAGTAGGTACCTGTCTAAAAAAAAACAAGCATGAACTAATTCTCTTTTTAAAGGTATTTGGTGCTGTCTTAGGTGATTTAAGTAGGCATACCTAAACACTTTAGTCGCCTATGTCTCAAGAATTAATCAAGTCTACTAACGGCCAAACCCTATATTCAATCCGCGGACAGATAGGCTTACTTCGGATTAAAATTTGACACATTTTGTATGGGCAAATGTCAAATTTTAACCCGAGGTAAGCCTTATCTATCCTCGGTTTGAATATAAGGTTCGGCCGTTAGTCGTGATAGTTGTTCTTTTAAATTCGTTATAGATATATGCGCTTTCATCTGCAGTAATATTATAAAGACGAAGCAATTGTATTTTTGTGTGTGTGTATGTTTGTAATGAATAAACTCAAAAACTACTGTGCCGATTTCAAAAATTGTTTCACCCTTGGAAAGCTACATTCACCCTGAATAACATATGATATGTTTTATTTTTCTGCGCGAACGGAGTCACGGGCAACACCTAGTTGAAAATAGTTTTCAGATTTTTTGTATGTACTTCTGGCTGTAGGAAGGGGACACTTGACTGTAACAAAAATTAGGGCTTTAAAGCTTAATACTTCATAAACGGATCCCTTAATCGAAAAATGGTTCCGACAAAACCGCAATATTTTTGAAAGACCTATCCATCGAAACCCCGCCATATTATTATGGGCTGACAACATACATCCACACGAAACGTGTAGGGGAAGTACAGTCGCCATCAGATATATGGTAGCGGTCAAGGTACTCAAATATTTCGGAGCAGCATTAAATTTCAATATATTAATTACGCTAGATAAGGTCTATAATATCGGCCCATATAATTCGTCATAAATTTAGGAGCAGCGACTTTTCAATAAATTCGTAACATACAATACGGTAAAGATATCGGAACTTACAGAAGTCATAAATATCAAAGCAGCCAGGATGATCATAAAGATCGGAACATTTATAGAAAATATACCTTAAGTCTGTGTCACATAGTTCAAAATACTTTACGATGGACCCATTAAAATAAGGTTTCAGACACGCATGATTAATATTATGTTGTCAACAATTTGAATTAAGAACAGAGTGGTTTATTGTGACATGTTCCGCTAATTTGGTCTATGAGTGTAGTCACGAATTCAAATATGAACTATGTGACACAGACTTAAGGTATATTTTCCATAAATGTTCCGATCTTTATGATCATCCTGGCTGCTTCGATATTTTTGACTTCTGTAAGTTCCGATATCTTTACCTAATTGTATGTTACGAATTTATTGAAAAGTCACTGCTCCTAATGACGAATTATATGGGCCGATATTATAGACTTTATCTAGCGTAATTAATATATTGAAATTTAATGCTGCTCCGGAATATTTGAGTACCTTGACCGCTACCATATATCTGATGGCGACTGTACCTACACCTAAAAAACTGTTTTCAAAATTTTATTTTACGACTTGCTTAGCGTGATAAATATGTATAATCATGCCAAATTACAGTTTTCTAGTACAAAAAGTCTATGAGCTAGGCTGCGGACGGACGGACGGACGGACATGGCGAAACTATAAGGGCGATTGTGCACTACAAGGAATTTTACCGTCCGGTAGTCCGGTTTTTTATGGTTACGCAATAAATACTAACCCATAAGGACTAGTTTGTGCAAAATCGGACTGCCGGACATTAAAATTCCTTGTAGTGCACAATCGCCCTGAGGGTTCCTAGTTTGACTACGGAACCCTAAAAAAGGACCTTCTGCTGGAGTTTCTTGCGTTGCTTCTTCTCTGCAATTATGGCTTTTATTTTATTTATATCCGTAAGACATTCAGACAGCGCCGGTATTCTAGGCGGTACAAACGATATCGTAGTTAATCTGTTATGGTATTGTGACGTCAGGCGCCATTACTGTCAAATAAATAAGAGCGATCAAAACGGTGACAATGTCATAATAGCTCAAACATGATATGGTTTTTACCGCGTCGAATAATAAAAAATAAAAATAAAATATATTATCAGATTTCTCTGATTCATAGGTTAGTTACAAAAACACTTATAAAACTTATAAAAACCACGTTAGTACCTACATTAAAATTAAAAAGTAACACAAACTAGCTCAGTGAATAGAGGCGCTGGTTTATTGAACGAAAGTAATATGATTTCGCGACAAATAGCAGCTAGTAGCTACCTACGGTCCGCTTCAGTTTTGCTTTTGCATGTTAGTGTGCGACACGCGTAAGGGGGTAAAAAGAGGGGTGTAAGATTGTATGGGAGGTTAGTCATTTTACAAGCATTTTATGACAGTAATGTGCAATAAGTAGATTTGCATACCACACAGCAGGACTAATTAAATAAATAAATAAATATCAGGGGAAATAATAATTGGCATTACAGTCATCAGCTTAAACTAAGTAGGTACGCAACGTTGATTTAAATCGCTTATTTCGACACTTTTCACAATGTTACTAATTTGTAAGTTACTAACAGATAAAAAACTTTCAATTGACAATGTGACGATGCGATGAACGTAGCTCTAAAGGTTTGATCCGCGGTAAGGTATGTGTGTAACGAGCGTGCACATTTCTTCCTGTACGGAAAGCTCAAGTTGTATGTTTTCGCATGTCGCTCAGTGCGTCTCTATCGTTACAGACTAGAAAGAAAGGGAGATCCGAGCGACAAACAAGTCGCGGACAACATGTGCTATAATTATATATATTTATAGCCGTGCTGTGGTTTGGATTTTTCTGTGTAGGTACCCACATACTATCTAAATTATATACATACATAAACTCACGCCTTCACTCCCAAAGTGGGGCAGGCAGAGCCAAAGAATTACCAACAACTGTTAAAACTTGTTGATAATTCTATAACCACACTTTGCACAATTAGGCTAAGATGTTTACCAGCGTATTAGTGACAGGTTACAAGCCCATCGCCTAACAGTACCTACTACAAGCCTTCATTCTAAATTATATTTGTTTATTTATTTAAATATTTATTTATTAGGACCTTCAACAATAAGCACACTGTTACATAAATTATACATGCACACTTACAAGCTAAGCGCCTTATTTATTACAGAAGGTCACTGCATGCACGGAAATAAAAATAAAAAGCACCTATTTAAAAACTTAGTTTGCTAATTAATAATAAATATTATCTTTATTAGTATGTATATGTGTAAGTAAGTACATATATTGCTGCCGTATGCCCAAAGCGTAGTAGGTACTTATAGGATTTATTTAATAAAAATATTAAATAGTTAGTTACTTGGAAAAAAAATAACATGATACAATAATAACAAAAAGCAAGCTTTAAAAAAGTCGACCGTTGTTGCTGAACAACTTTAAATCGTTATAAATCCTAAATGATCATTCAAAATGAAAAATGATGACATTGATGACGTATTCAATGATACTTAGTGGACTTTTTTTCCTTTTTTCAATTTGGCGTATTCCTTATAGTATTTTGATTACTGTTATGTCTTTAGTAATACTCACAAGATTAAGACAAATCGATCGCACAAATCGGTCCACGCGTTTAGTTTCTAGTGGTTTCTAGAGCGCCACAAAGGAACAAACATAGGTATAATTATAGGCTGATAAACCCATTACCCTCCTCCTCTACTAATCTAAAATTCGAATCAACATTTGAAAAAAATTGCATTTAAATTCCAGTACCTATGCGCTAAATAGTTATTTTCATCTCTCCTGTTCGGAAAGTTTAATTTGAATGGGTAGATAGCCGGGTGGAAAATTGCGTTTTCCCCTCTAGGGTGGAAAGTAAAAAATAATAATAGTTACGATTGGCCATGGAGTCTAAGATAATTGAGCTACGTCATATTAAAATCATTCATATATCTAAACTCGACTATACGTTAAAAGACGTATTTATTACGATCTATAGGTTCATATTAAAATCATTTTAAGACTGGTCTCTTTATTTCGCAATTACAAAAAATCAACATTTAAAATTATTCCTCTTATATTCTGCTGCCCGCCATCATGCCATGATAGCATAACATGTCAATTTTTTTTTCACGGTTCGGCATGGCCATCTTGAAAATACACATATGGCAGTATGTGTATTTTCAAGATAGCCATGCCTTAGAAGAAATAATCGAGTTGGTCACGACCAAAGAGCAATACAACACAACACGGAGGATACAACACGGAGGTTGAACGCCGAACATCCGTTCGAAACAAGAAATTTGATATTTATTACGTCACGAATATATTCCATCTCTTTCTTTAGTTAGGGTAAGAATGAGGTGGAAGTCATTTGTGAAATATGAAAGAAAGAGATGGAATATTTAAATACGTAATAAAGGTAAAACTTTTTCGTTCGGCGCGGCGTTCAACCTCCTTGCAGGCTCCTTGGTCGTGACCTCGATTAAACTTTTCTAATGTTGGCAGTATGAGTATTTTTTTTTCTGAATATAGAAAAAAAAGTTTGCAATAGAAAAAGCGGGAAACAAGATTAAATATATTTTCCTCACAGTCGAAATGAAAAGTAGAGTGTCTAACTCGGGTGAAATTGCCTATTTCCCCTCGAACTATGGGTGAAATGGGTCACTTTCCACCCTTGGTTATCAATCTACTATTGTTATACAAGGGGGGAAAGTTGTATTTTACCTGCGAGTGTTTCAACACACGAGACGTAAAATAACTTTTCACCCGTGTATAACACAATACTTTTCACCTCACTACAGCGAGGAAAATAAGAAAAAGGGTTTGTACTAAAGCTCCATTGCGCATTTTGCACGGTTTCCGAAATTCCACAGGTGTTCATCACTCTAATCACTAATTTTTAAATAACAAAACAAACTAGAAAAACAAGAATATTTAACGTTGACGGCTTAATTGACGAAAATTACACGATTGAATTAAAGTTTTGACTTAAGTTTTTTTATTATTATTTCGGATGCGTTTTGTTCGCACATCGCCTTACTTGGACTTTTAGAACATTTTATCCGTTTATACATCAAGAATGAAGGTTAATGTTGAATGCTGATATTTATGAATTAAAATAAAGTTGTAAGACTGTATTTAGTGTTTTTTACTCGATGCAATTCATTGTGATGTTAAAAATTCAGCACTTTTAACGTTTTACGTTTTGTTAGCTGCCTTCAAATGTCAAAACTCTTTCTTCACATGTGGATAAAAAGCAATTTTCTCAATAGATTTCAAACAAACAAAAGGGGCTTTCCGAGCTAGTGAGATGACAAATTAATTACATTGCTGTTTTCACTAATAGAGAAGGTATTAATATAAGAACGCCGGAAAGGGCTAACAATGTAAAAGAGTTACCTACTTGTTTCTTTAAACCTAAAATAAATCTAAATAATTTCGGAGCCCAGAGAGCGCGAGTGCTATTTGCACTTGGCCGTTTTACCAATTTGAATGGACCCCTACTGAGTAAGTATATTTAAGGTTTACTTATTTATAATTATTTAGACAAGAGCGAGGAGAGCCCCCGAGACAATTTCACAATTGGCGAGCGCGGTATAATGCCGGGGTGTTGTTCTTCCGCCGGACTTGGGGTCGCGGGGTGCCGCGGGGGCCGCGCACGTGCGGCCTGTTACGCCGGCCCCCTCCCGAGCGTAGGGCTGACCCGATGTCGATTACAAATCATTAGCACAATGAAAGTTTAAATAACATTCAATGATGCCATAATATTACTGCTCAATCGAAAATATTACAATGTTTTCAAAACAAATAATGCAATTAATACAATTCCTCTGAAATTATTGTAACGTTGACATCGACAGTTTTACTGTTGTTTTTTAAAACGACTTAAATATATGTATCATATCCGTCTACTACCTGTACCTTGCTAAACGTTTGCGAGCCGGAGCCTTATGTCTGCTCGGACTCAAGCTTATTGCTATTGAGACGCCATCGTACTGTCAGTAATGGCGGCCGAGTCACAAACAATGCTATAAAAATACGTCTAGAGAAAAAGTAGAATGCCCTGGGGCCCTAGACAAGATGCATTACGCCGAGTCGCTTTTCTATTCGTTTCGTTTTTAAACCAATCGCGTCACTGCTAGATCACGTGACTTTTCGTATTACGTGATCTAGCAGTGACGCGATTGGTTTAAAAACGAAACGAACAGAAAAGCGACTCGTTGTAATGCATCTTGTCTAGGGCCCCAGATTGTCGACGTATCCAGGGCATGTTGCTAGATTTAACTATAAAATATAGTTACATAAATTTATCGCACATGGTGATATCAACATCGGTAGTGTTGAACCCCGACAAAAGACGGTCGATTTAAGTGAAACATGAGTAGCTGTTAATCTATGCGTGTATGTGTGTGTATCTTGTGTACTTGTGATAGCTCATTTTATCGGAATCATTCTAAGCTGGGTTTAATGAAGGAGCAAGCATTACACCGGGGCAACGCCTGCGTCTGCCGGACACCTTCCCAGCAGAAAGGTGGTATTATTTATAGTTCTTAAGCAACATATCACGTAAAGATTTAAAATTTAAAATACATGATCACACCCATAAAATGCCAGAACCATCGACACTTAGTGCGCCGCCAAGTAGCAATATAGCCCTACGCTAGTTTCGACACGTGAATTAATAACAGTTTAAGCGTTTTTACGATATACATTACTACTTCCGGTAATTTGTCCAGTTGTCGCGTTTCATTTTCCGTTCAATAATACAGTGGTGTCTCTTTCAATGGTAAATCAGGTGAATAGTTAATTAAGTACAGTTGAGATCAATAGGAATGACAAATAATGTAAACAAAAACAAACGGACCAATTCAACATTATTAGGTACTCCATAATCACGTACTTACTTTTGGATATGGCTTGACGTACCTGTGTATGTGTGTGTTATTTACACGCTTGATCGTTACTTTCACATTCTGTTTAAAATAGAATGACCATTAACTGTACATATAGGCTTTTTGAAATAAAAACTCGTTTGCAGAAGTATTGAGGTTGGGCCATTCTACTTTTCGTTGTACATAAATTTTTAGTCACATTTGCACTAAACAATTTTTATTTCAAAAACGGTGAATTGCACCGTTTTTTAACTTGAAACTCGAAGAGGGACGTAAATAAGCTTGTATTTAGAATTATCCTAATACATAAAAAGTTATTTGTAATAACTATAATGTCAGTAACGCAGTGGATGTTGATGTCCCCGCCTTTTCTATGGAAAGAGTGCAATTTACCACTGAGTTACCAAGATTCTTTAACGATAATTGAGTAATTTAAGAGTTGTTTTTTTGGAAACCGTCATACTTAAACAGTCTATGTTTATGTTATTTATTTAGACGCGGATTCATAATTTGGTATACTTTTTATCGGACTATAACCAAAAATGTACACTGAAAAGTAGAATGACCCGGTTACCTATGAGTCAAACAGTGCTGATTTGTGCTCATCTTTTTCAACACAATAGGGAATATGCATGTTTTTTTTTACAGCTTCAATTGAAGCTGATTCATGTAATAAACAGATCACAAAAATCATTTTTTGAATAACTATAAAAATAACCAAGATATAAGCCAACAAAGATTTGTTTCTATCTCTTTCTAGAAAAACGGAATTTTACATGGAGTTTATATGGCCGCAGTGCACAATGACGTCACGGTGCACATCGGATCTCTCTGTCTAATTAGAAGTTTGAAATGCTTATAACTTCCGTATTTCTTGACCGATTTTAATTTTAATTTCCGTTTTGGTGATCTCTTTTACGGTATTTTCATATTTTGATGAGAAATGCGATTTTTAAAATCCATGCATATTCCCTATTGCTGGTAAAGTGGTCTTGCTTCAGCGTATTTAGGCTCATAATGCGAAATATTACACAAATCTTGCTTTTTACATTACGTAATCGCACTAGTGCATATTTTTTTAATATCAGACAGGAGTTTAAATGTCTTAAAACAGTAAACTTTTTACGGAAATCCAAACACCATGGCTGATTTACATTGCGTCGTTGCAATAGCTCCCGCCCTTTAGGGCTTTTAGGGCTTTTTAGGGCTTTACGCTTTAGCGGGAAAACCAACTCGACAATTTACTTCTACTGGCATGCTTGTACTAATTCAATGTTAATCGGGCAGACATGTGCGCATAATATAGCACAACTTTTTTGTTATTTTCCGAATATTCCGACATACAGCTTGAAGAAATTCCAAAGAAGTGCAAGAAGTTGGGAAGAAAGTATCACTATGCAGGGATCACCCAGAATTGAGAAGCGTGACGTTCACTTCGTACCGAAGGATTCAAACCTTCCGAACGTCGTCCTTATCTATAGCTCGTCTAATGGAGGATTTTTTGGTAATTCTCAGTAGACCAGTTTACAGTGATGGGTGGGAAGCAAAATCATAGACTCAGTTGAAGCTCAGGGTACAAAAACACCTAATTAACTAAAAAAACCTTTATAACCCTAACAAATGATTAAATAAATAAATAAATATATAATAAGTAAATCTCATTACTTTAAGCCAACACGTTACTTTGTCCAACTGACCAATTATTTCCATTTGAATATCAAATTAACAGGATCGACGGAGCTCCGCCTCTAGAGCGGAGCTCCTTTTTCTGGGTGGTTTGGGTCTCCGGGCACACTCCGGGATTAATCAAATTGGGTGAGTATAGTTTTTTGAAGTGGTGTATTTTATATTTTATTTCGATATGAATTATTATATAGATCTGAGAATAAAAATCCTTTTATTTTTATTTTCTATAGTTTTTCCGAAATAATTTTTTAAAACACTGAGGTGACAGTTCATAACTTTCTATGCCTGTTTCCCTCTTATGCCTTGGTCTCCAATTAAAAAAAAGATATAGGAAAAAGTAATCGTTGACAGTTCTCGTTTGTGAAACAATCCACTTACACCTCTATTGATTGTTATCATTTCGTTTGCAAGGTGGTTTCGACTGTAGAGTATTTGTATTTTGATTTTTGCATTTAATATATACAATTTGTCTATTAAAGGATAATCGAAAAATAATAAAATCTGTGGACCATTCGTGTAAAGCAAACTACAAAAAAAACTATATTGACAAGGCTGTTATGGAGATGAGGGGATAAGACTATGCGAACAGATTACCAATTCCGCAAATATTTAAAGAGGCCAAGAAGCGTTTAGAAGGCCTAGGCCTAGATAAAGTAACAGCTTTACCGGATTTAACACATCTCAAAACGGCTTTGTACTTTAGCCGGAAAATATGTGTTTTTAAATCTGTTGAAGATTATAGGTATCTGTTCCTGAGCAGCATACGTCTCTTATTTTGTACGATTACATAAATGAGACATGACCAATTTTATTATTTTGTACTGAAGATAGCAAAAATCGTCCTAATAAAGCAAAATATTTTTTTGTTGATGGCGCCTTCTTTAGCTGCCCCGAACCTTTTCAGCAACTATATACAATTAATGGGGTTTTTGGCAACTCCTCCTCAGAAACAAACCTTCAGCCCATTCTGTATGAGTGACAAAAAAGAGGAGTCTTACAAGGCATTATTTGCAATGATAAAATCTCAAGTTAAAGATTGGGTTCCAACAAAAATACATCTTGATTTGAAACAGCAGCGATTAACGCCGTCAAGGATATTTTCCAATATATCGAAATAGTGAGCTGTTATTATCTTTTCACAAATAGACTCTGGAAAATGGCAAAAAAAAAAGACATAAATTAAAACAAGTAACGCGAATTGTTGGGCTGTGTACTTCTCTGCCTCTACTCCCATAAGAATTAATAAATAAAGGTTATGAACTTATGAATATATAATATATATAAGCTGAAAGTCCCAAATCGCAAAATATGACGAAATATCAAAACGATGTAGAAAAAACCCGGCTCAAAAGCGAAAATGGAAATTGTTAAATGGAAGAGGACATTATGGTACGGTATGGTATGGTCACCACGGGAGAAGGCATTTATTGAAAATGACTTCAACACAATTAAATTAGGATTGGACATTTTCTAGAAAATCTTAGATAGCTTTTTAGTCAGACCTTGAGTGCTCAATATAATATATTTTTCTCAAAAATGACCGGAAAAGTTGACATTACTAACTCCATACTGAGACGCGAAGTACATAATTTACAGACGGTTACCAAATAAAATAAAAAATACATTGCATTACATACATACATACATACATTAAATCACGCCTGTTTCCCAGAGGGGTAGGCAGAGACCACTTCTTTCCACTTGCTACGATCCTGACAAATTTCCTTCGCTTCTTCAACATTCATACATCGAGTCATGCACGCACGTCGGTTTCGGGTACTTAAGATTCGGCCCTTTTCCAGTATTTCTCCGATTTGATTCGAAAAAGTACGCCTAGGGCGGCCCCTTCCGACCCTTCCACTCACTTTCGATCTGTATATCTCTTTCGTCAATCTTCTTTCATCCATCCTTTCCAAATGACCGAACCATCGGAGCATGCCCTTTTCAATCTTAGTCACTACATCTTCTTTTATTCCACATTTCTCTCTGATTTTTTCATTTCTTACTCTATCAATCAGTTTCACACCACACATACTACGCAAAAAGCGCATTTCAACTGCATTTACACGACTTACATGCTTGTTCTGCGACACCCAACATTCACTACAATACATCAGGGTAGGGGCCAGCACTCCATTGTGAACAGCCAGCCGGGCTTTTTGTGAAACGCCCTGTCTGCTTACAAAGGAGTACAGGGTCCCATTAATTTGATTGCCCGCATTCACCCTCCTCTCGATATCCTTCTCACACTTACCATCTCTTGTAAACATACTTCCCAGGTACACAAATTCGCTCACTTGTTCTACTAATTCACCATTTATATTTATCACACACTCAGTCATCTCCTCATCCTTCTCTATCACCATGACCTTGGTCTTGGTAACATTTACTTTCATCCCCTTTTGCTTAAATCCCCCATTCATCACTGTCACAATCTCCTGCAACTCAAGTACCAATGGGGCAAGTATAACTTGATCATCGGCATATAAGAGGCATTTGATTAGCAACTCTTGCATACGCAAACCCTTATCATACTCTCTTAAATCCCGCATACAACTTTCCATGAATAGATTGAACAGCCATGGTGAGGCAACACAGCCCTGTCTAACACCTTTAGAGATATTAAACCAGGCCTAGTATACCCCATTAATCCTGACACAGGCTCTGGAGCCCTCATAAAGGGACCTCAAAGCCTGCACCAGGTTGCTGCTCACTCCATACATAGACAGCACCGTCCACAACTCCTTTCTATCTACCCTATCATAGGCCTTTTCCAGGTCCACAAAAGCACAGAAAACCTTTTGGTTCACAGCCAAGAACTTTTCTGTGATGGACCGTAGTGAAAAGACCTGATCCGTACATCCCATTCCCTTTCGAAATCCCGCTTGTACATCCCAGATTTTGTCATTCGTAACATTCAATACCCTTTCAATTAAAATCTTCGCATATACTTTGCCGACAACACTAAGGAGGCTGATACCGCGGTAGTTTTTGCAGTCTTGCTGTGACCCCTTTCCTTTATACAGAGGGACGATAACGGCCTTGACCCAATCTTCCGGGACTCGGCCGCTACTCCAACATGCATTAAAAAGACGGTACAACAGACTACCCACCAGGCCATCTCCTCTCCTCAGCATTTCTATCGCCACTATCACAACCTGCTGACTTTCCCGCTTTCATACTTTTTAAAGCTTTCATGATTTCACTCATACTAATAACACTTTCATCTTCGCTACTTGCATCTTTACTCATGCTTTCTGGCTCAAGACAAACATCTTCGCATTCAAACAAGCTTTCAAAATAAGTTTTCCATCTATCAAGCATTTTTTCTTCCTCACATATTAAGTCACCAGACTCATCCCTCACCGCGCTTAATTTAGTTTTCTCGGATTTCCCCCGAGCCGATTTAATCAAGCTCCAAAAGAGTTTAATATTCGACCGGAAGTTGTCAGAGAAACGCCTATCATACTTTTCATTCAGTAAATCTTTATTTCTAGCCACAACTTCTTTCACTCTTTTCTTTGATCTATTATACTCTTTTTTCTTTCTGTCGCTTAGATGTTGTCCTGGATCTACAGCTACAAAATCCAACCAACACTTTTTCTTCTCTTTCACTACATCATCTACCTCTCTATCCCACCATTCCGGACGTTCATTCTTGCTTTTTCTTCTTTTGACTACACCGCATACTTTAGTGGTCGATTTGACCATGCCATTCTTCATAATCTCCCAAACATTATTTACATTATTCTCAACTTCACTGTCATTCATCTTATTGACACATTCAAAACAATCTTTCAGCTTTTTTACGTACTCATCTTGTATAACTTCGTCATTCAGTTTCTCTACTTTTATCCTCCATTGCATTACATGTTGCATACAAAATTCATTGTTATCTAGTTTGTGACTTTAAAAAAAGTGAAAACGGCCATAATAAAATGAGGGCACAAGTCTTATACATCCATATTTTATTCGAAACTTAACTTTTTTATCTGTGTCTGGAATAGCTTGAGTTTTTTTTTCAAAAAAAACTTTCGTTTCCCCTTGTCATAAATATAAAGGCGGTAAAAGATTAGAGCTCTCCTGATCACATCTTCTTTAGCTGCCCTAAATATCCCTATTCCCTTTACGATATTCTTCCGTTTGAGATCCCCCGCCCTATGAACTTCAAATCCCTCCTATCTCTTGTTAATACCTCTTTATATATAGCCTTTGTGAATATATTAATAATAATAAAATTAAACTGAAGTATTACGTTTTTAAGTAATTTATATAAATATATAATAGTTGTATGTTTTGTCTCAGGTGATTCATCAGCATCCTTGTCTTAATATTCCTTTCCTTTCCGTTTTTTTTCCATTTCCTTTTCACTTGCTCTTCCACGAAACCCGTTCTTTAAGCGGAGTTTCCTTCACCAAACTTGACATTGGCAAAATCACTGTGGAACGCCATAAAGAAAAAGAAGAAGAAGAAGAGTGATGTTATTTCACGTGAAGTTTCTGTTTATATATGCGATTTGTATCTTGCGATTTGTATCTTGCGATTTTTGATAAAAGCACTATATATGCCTCGGCAGGAACTTCAATTGCCTGCTTCACTGCCTAGGCAATAATGTACATACTATTACTGTGCTCCTTTTGCCTAAAGAAATGGAATTCCTCGTAGCCAAATCAGTTTGGCGAAATAGTTTGGCCACGAGGAAAAAGGGGTTTTTGCGCACAATGTTGGATAATATATTATTATTGCTGGTGATTGGTATAAAAAAAAGATTCAAAATCAAATTTAACAGAGTCAACGGAGCACCGCTATCGCGGCTATAATATGCTTTCAGGTTTTAATGTTATAAAATCAAATTTAACAGAGTCAACGGAGCACCGCTATCGCGGCTATAATCTTTCAGGTTTTAATGTTATAAAATCAAATTTAACAGAGTCGACGGAGATCCGCTGCCGCGGAGGTCCTATTCCTGAGTGTTTTGGCCCTTCGGGCCGGCTGAAAATCTAACATAACCTAAACCTACCTCATATCCAGCACTTCTACGGTAGTATGGTTCTGTCCTACCCTACCCCCAGGGGTATGGCTAGGGGTATGGTGGGTCTGCACCCCTCAAGATCAAAGCAATGAAATTATTAGTAATACCATAACACATTCTGTACAAATTCCAGCTAAAACGGTAGGATCGTAATTGTGTTGAAAAACGTATCAAACACGTGAGCATTCACTTCTCGGTTCCATTACCCGATACTCAGAGCCGGTAACTCGTTAGCTAAAAGTAAGCTCGTTAGCTAAGCGTAAAAAGAAACTATTAAGACACGAATACGTAACGAATATTCTTGGGGTAGTAAGTTCATTCACTTTCCACTCTTAACCCAGTTAGCAACACCACAATAACTGCAGCAAGTAGATGTTCCTCGAGGCCAGGAGTATCTACAGGACGCAATGTGTCCGGCTGCGCAAGTGACTGTCGATTGCCCTAATCCAGGATGTAATGACAAATAAAATGAAACGAGTATACTCGTCTACCGGATCTGAGAGCTCATCGCACAAACCGAGTTAACTCGCCAGCTGGAACGAAAGGGTGATCCACCTCGTGTGTAATGAATAACCAACTTAGCACACTGTGAAGTCACCCATAATCTTCTATTGCCATTTCTATTGACCCTCACTTTAGTAGATAACCAACTGAACTTAGGTAAAAGTATATGGAAGCCCGATACCGGGTTTTTCCATAGACGACTTGAGAGGGTATTGCCCGCGGTATTACCAGTGGTACTACTACACTGTAGGGGAAACTGAGGAGACTTGTTCCCTTGGGAGACTTGATCACCCAGTGACAAATCAAAAACTAAACGCTTTTTCTATTTTTTATATTGGCAACATAAGTCTTTGTGGTCTATGGTGAACCAAAAACGTCATTTTGATCTCTCTATATAGACCACTTCAGAGCAGTGCAGCCATTTTTATTTTCCTGTGTCAGCATTGGTTTCGGTAAGTTTTTCATTTGTTTTTTTTAAATAACTGAATGAATAATTCCCTGAGTATGTGTCAAAATCATTGAAAGTAGTTTATTAAAGTTTGCATTTACATGTATTTTATTTGATAAACGTTTTCTCTTGACATGAAAAAAATATATTTTTTAAAAGAGCACTCCCGAGTACACTTGATCATGGCAAGATGGGGTACACTTGATCCCGGGATCAAGTGTCCCATACATTCAATTTGTCAGTTTTTTAAGTACCAAAGTGATTTTCAAATGTTACTAATGTAAGTCTAACCTTTAGGTGATGGTCAGTTCATATAGACACTGCTAAGACTTTTGAAGCTCTATTTTAAGAGTTAATAATTTGTGATATGAATAGAGTTATTACAAGATACTTCAATAAAACCTGTTAATACTTATTAGATTTATGAAAATGTAGAACTTACATTGAGATTGAGACTCAATAGTCACTAAAATTAATACTTAAGACATATAAAGCTAATTATATTTATAATTTTGTTATAATAAATGATACTTTTATAACCAAACCGGGTTTTCATTTATTTAAAGTTTGCATTAGGGAGACTTGATCCCCTATGATCAAGTCTACCCGTTACTGGGATCAAGTCTCCCAGAATATGGGACACTTGTTCCTTTTGGAAAGTTTTGGGCAAATGCAAAAAAAAAATGAAGCACTCATAAATATAATAATCAAATAATGGGGAACAGTAATAAACATGCATGTAGTAATAAACATGTATGTTTTATTTTTATAGAACTAAATTTGAAAAAAATATAAGCAAGAAACCAAAATGGTGATCAAGTGTCCCCAGTTTCCCCTACTACTAACCAACATTAGTATCATAAATATGAGGTAGGTTGAGGTCATGTTAGTTTTGCAGCAGGCCCGGAGGGCTAAACCACCTAGAAAAAGGAGCTCCGCGCTAGCGGAGCTCCGTCAACCCTGTTAATTTGATGTTCAAATAGAAATTATTGGTCAGTAGTACCACGGGTAAGAAGCGGACTTGACAGATCGATTTCTTGACCCGAAATCGCCGATTTCATTATTTTCATCAAAATTGTTACTTATATATTTATATAGGTATCTACACAAGTTGTTGATACCCGGCGTCGCCCGTGACTTTAATACAAACCTTGTCCTGACAATTACGAACAAAAAAATATCAGATAAATCATCGCAATGATACTCCTTAAAGAACATAATTATACTTATGTACTAATTTAAAAATTAAAACACCCGACTTTAGTAAAAAATTACAAGTATAAAACGAAAAAACAAGCTCTATAAAAGCAAAATTGAGTGACTGACTCGTTTACCCACTACTTTTGCCCCACTGCTATTCGCTTTCATCAGAAATTCATCAGAAATCATTCTTATTCTGCTAAAGTAGGTAGGTAGGTTAGGTTCGTTAGGTATCTTTAACGGGTACTTCCCATTTGTTCTATGGAACTGTGACGTCATAGAACTGTTAACATTTTTCTTTCCCACCAGTTCCATGGTAGAACTATTGAAACAAAAAATGTGCTATTTGTTCTATAGAACTAGAAGCACCTCAAGTTTTCCATCAGTCCCATGGAACTATGACGTCATAGAACTGTTGCGATAATTTTTTTTCCCAGCAGTTCCATAGTAGAACTGTTGAAACAAAAAATATTTTTTTAGTTCTATAAGTTCACATTAAATTAAGTTCTAAAGATCATTTGAGTTTACAGTTTTTATTTTTAATTGAAATTTAGGTCAAGAGCGACTATTCTATAGATACATGTAAATGCTATTCTATAGATACATGTTTATCAAATAAAATACATGTAAATGCAAACTTTAATAAACTACTTTCAATGATTTTGACACATACTCAGGGAATTATTCATTCAGTTATTTAAAAAAAACAAATGAAAAACTTACCGAAACCAATACTGACACAGGAAAATAAAAATGGCTGCACTGCTCTGAAGTGGTCTATATAGAGAGATCAAAATGACGTTTTTGGTTCACCATAGACCACAAAGACTTATGTTGCCAATATAAAAAATAGAAAAAGCGTTTAGTTTTTGATTTGTCACTGGGTGATCAAGTCTCCCAAGGGAACAAGTCTCCTCAGTTTCCCCTACAGTGTAGTAGTACCACTGGTAATACCGCGGGCAATACCCTCTCAAGTCGTCTATGGAAAAACCCGGTATCGGGCTTCCATATACTTTTACCTAAGTTCAGTTGGTTATCTACTAAAGTGAGGGTCAATAGAAATGGCAATAGAAGATTATGGGTGACTTCACAGTGTGCTAAGTTGGTTATTCATTACACACGAGGTGGATCACCCTTTCGTTCCAGCTGGCGAGTTAACTCGGTTTGTGCGATGAGCTCTCAGATCCGGTAGACGAGTATACTCGTTTCATTTTATTTGTCATTACATCCTGGATTAGGGCAATCGACAGTCACTTGCGCAGCCGGACACATTGCGTCCTGTAGATACTCCTGGCCTCGAGGAACATCTACTTGCTGCAGTTATTGTGGTGTTGCTAACTGGGTTAAGAGTGGAAAGTGAATGAACTTACTACCCCAAGAATATTCGTTACGTATTCGTGTCTTAATAGTTTCGTTTTACGCTTAGCTAACGAGCTTACTTTTAGCTAACGAGTTACCGGCTCTGAGTATCGGGTAATGGAACCGAGAAGTGAATGCTCACGTGTTTGATACGTTTTTCAACACAATTACGATCCTACCGTTTTAGCTGGAATTTGTACAGAATGTGTTATGGTATTACTAATAATTTCATTGCTTTGATCTTGAGGGGTGCAGACCCACCATACCCCTAGCCATACCCCTGGGGGTAGGGTGGGACAGAACCATACTACCGTAGAAGTGCTGGATATGAGGTAGGTTTAGGTTATGTTAGATTTTCAGCCGGCCCGAAGGGCCAAAACACTCAGGAATAGGACCTCCGCGGCAGCGGATCTCCGTCGACTCTGTTAAATTTGATTTTATAACATTAAAACCTGAAAGATTATAGCCGCGATAGCGGTGCTCCGTTGACTCTGTTAAATTTGATTTTATAACATTAAAACCTGAAAGCATATTATAGCCGCGATAGCGGTGCTCCGTTGACTCTGTTAAATTTGATTTTGAATCTTTTTTTTATACCAATCACCAGCAATAATAATATATTATCCAACATTGTGCGCAAAAACCCCTTTTTCCTCGTGGCCAAACTATTTCGCCAAACTGATTTGGCTACGAGGAATTCCATTTCTTTAGGCAAAAGGAGCACAGTAATAGTATGTACATTATTGCCTAGGCAGTGAAGCAGGCAATTGAAGTTCCTGCCGAGGCATATATAGTGCTTTTATCAAAAATCGCAAGATACAAATCGCAAGATACAAATCGCATATATAAACAGAAACTTCACGTGAAATAACATCACTCTTCTTCTTCTTCTTTTTCTTTATGGCGTTCCACAGTGATTTTGCCAATGTCAAGTTTGGTGAAGGAAACTCCGCTTAAAGAACGGGTTTCGTGGAAGAGCAAGTGAAAAGGAAATGGAAAAAAAACGGAAAGGAAAGGAATATTAAGACAAGGATGCTGATGAATCACCTGAGACAAAACATACAACTATTATATATTTATATAAATTACTTAAAAACGTAATACTTCAGTTTAATTTTATTATTATTAATATATTCACAAAGGCTATATATAAAGAGGTATTAACAAGAGATAGGAGGGATTTGAAGTTCATAGGGCGGGGGATCTCAAACGGAAGAATATCGTAAAGGGAATAGGGATATTTAGGGCAGCTAAAGAAGATGTGATCAGGAGAGCTCTAATCTTTTACCGCCTTTATGTTTATGACAAGGAGAAACGAAAGTTTTTTTTGAAAAAAAAACTCAAGCTATTCCAGACACAGATAAAAAAGTTAAGTTTCGAATAAAATATGGATGTATAAGACTTGTGCCCTCATTTTATTATGGCCGTTTTCACTTTTTTTAAAGTCACAAACTAGATAACAATGAATTTTGTATGCAACATGTAATGCAATGGAGGATAAAAGTAGAGAAACTGAATGACGAAGTTATACAAGATGAGTACGTAAAAAAGCTGAAAGATTGTTTTGAATGTGTCAATAAGATGAATGACAGTGAAGTTGAGAATAATGTAAATAATGTTTGGGAGATTATGAAGAATGGCATGGTCAAATCGACCACTAAAGTATGCGGTGTAGTCAAAAGAAGAAAAAGCAAGAATGAACGTCCGGAATGGTGGGATAGAGAGGTAGATGATGTAGTGAAAGAGAAGAAAAAGTGTTGGTTGGATTTTGTAGCTGTAGATCCAGGACAACATCTAAGCGACAGAAAGAAAAAAGAGTATAATAGATCAAAGAAAAGAGTGAAAGAAGTTGTGGCTAGAAAGAAAGATTTACTGAATGAAAAGTATGATAGGCGTTTCTCTGACAACTTCCGGTCGAATATTAAACTCTTTTGGAGCTTGATTAAATCGGCTCGGGGGAAATCCGAGAAAACTAAATTAAGCGCGGTGAGGGATGAGTCTGGTGACTTAATATGTGAGGAAGAAAAAATGCTTGATAGATGGAAAACTTATTTTGAAAGCTTGTTTGAATGCGAAGATGTTTGTCTTGAGCCAGAAAGCATGAGTAAAGATGCAAGTAGCGAAGATGAAAGTGTTATTAGTATGAGTGAAATCATGAAAGCTTTAAAAAGTATGAAAGCGGGAAAGTCAGCAGGTTGTGATAGTGGCGATAGAAATGCTGAGGAGAGGAGATGGCCTGGTGGGTAGTCTGTTGTACCGTCTTTTTAATGCATGTTGGAGTAGCGGCCGAGTCCCGGAAGATTGGGTCAAGGCCGTTATCGTCCCTCTGTATAAAGGAAAGGGGTCACAGCAAGACTGCAAAAACTACCGCGGTATCAGCCTCCTTAGTGTTGTCGGCAAAGTATATGCGAAGATTTTAATTGAAAGGGTATTGAATGTTACGAATGACAAAATCTGGGATGTACAAGCGGGATTTCGAAAGGGAATGGGATGTACGGATCAGGTCTTTTCACTACGGTCCATCACAGAAAAGTTCTTGGCTGTGAACCAAAAGGTTTTCTGTGCTTTTGTGGACCTGGAAAAGGCCTATGATAGGGTAGATAGAAAGGAGTTGTGGACGGTGCTGTCTATGTATGGAGTGAGCAGCAACCTGGTGCAGGCTTTGAGGTCCCTTTATGAGGGCTCCAGAGCCTGTGTCAGGATTAATGGGGTATACTAGGCCTGGTTTAATATCTCTAAAGGTGTTAGACAGGGCTGTGTTGCCTCACCATGGCTGTTCAATCTATTCATGGAAAGTTGTATGCGGGATTTAAGAGAGTATGATAAGGGTTTGCGTATGCAAGAGTTGCTAATCAAATGCCTCTTATATGCCGATGATCAAGTTATACTTGCCCCATTGGTACTTGAGTTGCAGGAGATTGTGACAGTGATGAATGGGGGATTTAAGCAAAAGGGGATGAAAGTAAATGTTACCAAGACCAAGGTCATGGTGATAGAGAAGGATGAGGAGATGACTGAGTGTGTGATAAATATAAATGGTGAATTAGTAGAACAAGTGAGCGAATTTGTGTACCTGGGAAGTATGTTTACAAGAGATGGTAAGTGTGAGAAGGATATCGAGAGGAGGGTGAATGCGGGCAATCAAATTAATGGGACCCTGTACTCCTTTGTAAGCAGACAGGGCGTTTCACAAAAAGCCCGGCTGGCTGTTCACAATGGAGTGCTGGCCCCTACCCTGATGTATTGTAGTGAATGTTGGGTGTCGCAGAACAAGCATGTAAGTCGTGTAAATGCAGTTGAAATGCGCTTTTTGCGTAGTATGTGTGGTGTGAAACTGATTGATAGAGTAAGAAATGAAAAAATCAGAGAGAAATGTGGAATAAAAGAAGATGTAGTGACTAAGATTGAAAAGGGCATGCTCCGATGGTTCGGTCATTTGGAAAGGATGGATGAAAGAAGATTGACGAAAGAGATATACAGATCGAAAGTGAGTGGAAGGGTCGGAAGGGGCCGCCCTAGGCGTACTTTTTCGAATCAAATCGGAGAAATACTGGAAAAGGGCCGAATCTTAAGTACCCGAAACCGACGTGCGTGCATGACTCGATGTATGAATGTTGAAGAAGCGAAGGAAATTTGTCAGGATCGTAGCAAGTGGAAAGAAGTGGTCTCTGCCTACCCCTCTGGGAAACAGGCGTGATTTAATGTATGTATGTATGTATGTAATGCAATGTATTTTTTATTTTATTTGGTAACCGTCTGTAAATTATGTACTTCGCGTCTCAGTATGGAGTTAGTAATGTCAACTTTTCCGGTCATTTTTGAGAAAAATATATTATATTGAGCACTCAAGGTCTGACTAAAAAGCTATCTAAGATTTTCTAGAAAATGTCCAATCCTAATTTAATTGTGTTGAAGTCATTTTCAATAAATGCCTTCTCCCGTGGTGACCATACCATACCGTACCATAATGTCCTCTTCCATTTAACAATTTCCATTTTCGCTTTTGAGCCGGGTTTTTTCTACATCGTTTTGATATTTCGTCATATTTTGCGATTTGGGACTTTCAGCTTATATATATTATATATTCATAAGTTCATAACCTTTATTTATTAATTCTTATGGGAGTAGAGGCAGAGAAGTACACAGCCCAACAATTCGCGTTACTTGTTTTAATTTATGTCTTTTTTTTTTGCCATTTTCCAGAGTCTATTTGTGAAAAGATAATAACAGCTCACTATTTCGATATATTGGAAAATATCCTTGACGGCGTTAATCGCTGCTGTTTCAAATCAAGATGTATTTTTGTTGGAACCCAATCTTTAACTTGAGATTTTATCATTGCAAATAATGCCTTGTAAGACTCCTCTTTTTTGTCACTCATACAGAATGGGCTGAAGGTTTGTTTCTGAGGAGGAGTTGCCAAAAACCCCATTAATTGTATATAGTTGCTGAAAAGGTTCGGGGCAGCTAAAGAAGGCGCCATCAACAAAAAAATATTTTGCTTTATTAGGACGATTTTTGCTATCTTCAGTACAAAATAATAAAATTGGTCATGTCTCATTTATGTAATCGTACAAAATAAGAGACGTATGCTGCTCAGGAACAGATACCTATAATCTTCAACAGATTTAAAAACACATATTTTCCGGCTAAAGTACAAAGCCGTTTTGAGATGTGTTAAATCCGGTAAAGCTGTTACTTTATCTAGGCCTAGGCCTTCTAAACGCTTCTTGGCCTCTTTAAATATTTGCGGAATTGGTAATCTGTTCGCATAGTCTTATCCCCTCATCTCCATAACAGCCTTGTCAATATAGTTTTTTTTGTAGTTTGCTTTACACGAATGGTCCACAGATTTTATTATTTTTCGATTATCCTTTAATAGACAAATTGTATATATTAAATGCAAAAATCAAAATACAAATACTCTACAGTCGAAACCACCTTGCAAACGAAATGATAACAATCAATAGAGGTGTAAGTGGATTGTTTCACAAACGAGAACTGTCAACGATTACTTTTTCCTATATCTTTTTTTTAATTGGAGACCAAGGCATAAGAGGGAAACAGGCATAGAAAGTTATGAACTGTCACCTCAGTGTTTTAAAAAATTATTTCGGAAAAACTATAGAAAATAAAAATAAAAGGATTTTTATTCTCAGATCTATATAATAATTCATATCGAAATAAAATATAAAATACACCACTTCAAAAAACTATACTCACCCAATTTGATTAATCCCGGAGTGTGCCCGGAGACCCAAACCACCCAGAAAAAGGAGCTCCGCTCTAGAGGCGGAGCTCCGTCGATCCTGTTAATTTGATATTCAAATGGAAATAATTGGTCAGTTGGACAAAGTAACGTGTTGGCTTAAAGTAATGAGATTTACTTATTATATATTTATTTATTTATTTAATCATTTGTTAGGGTTATAAAGGTTTTTTTAGTTAATTAGGTGTTTTTGTACCCTGAGCTTCAACTGAGTCTATGATTTTGCTTCCCACCCATCACTGTAAACTGGTCTACTGAGAATTACCAAAAAATCCTCCATTAGACGAGCTATAGATAAGGACGACGTTCGGAAGGTTTGAATCCTTCGGTACGAAGTGAACGTCACGCTTGTCAATTCTGGGTGATCCCTGCATAGTGATACTTTCTTCCCAACTTCTTGCACTTCTTTGGAATTTCTTCAAGCTGTATGTCGGAATATTCGGAAAATAACAAAAAAGTTGTGCTATATTATGCGCACATGTCTGCCCGATTAACATTGAATTAGTACAAGCATGCCAGTAGAAGTAAATTGTCGAGTTGGTTTTCCCGCTAAAGCGTAAAGCCCTAAAAAGCCCTATAAGCCCTAAAGGGCGGGAGCTATTGCAACGACGCAATGTAAATCAGCCATGGTGTTTGGATTTCCTTAAAAAGTTTACTGTTTTAAGACATTTAAACTCCTGTCTGATATTAAAAAAATATGCACTAGTGCGATTACGTAATGTAAAAAGCAAGATTTGTGTAATATTTCGCATTATGAGCCTAAATACGCTGAAGCAAGACCACTTTACCAGCAATAGGGAATATGCATGGATTTTAAAAATCGCATTTCTCATCAAAATATGAAAATACCGTAAAAGAGAGCACCAAAACGGAAATTAAAATTAAAATCGGTCAAGAAATACGGAAGTTATAAGCATTTCAAACTTCTAATTAGACAGAGAGATCCGATGTGCACCGTGACGTCATTGTGCACTGCGGCCATATAAACTCCATGTAAAATTCCGTTTTTCTAGAAAGAGATAGAAACAAATCTTTGTTGGCTTATATCTTGGTTATTTTTATAGTTATTCAAAAAATGATTTTTGTGATCTGTTTATTACATGAATCAGCTTCAATTGAAGCTGTAAAAAAAAACATGCATATTCCCTATTGTGTTGAAAAAGATGAGCACAAATCAGCACTGTTTGACTCATAGGTAACCGGGTCATTCTACTTTTCAGTGTACATTTTTGGTTATAGTCCGATAAAAAGTATACCAAATTATGAATCCGCGTCTAAATAAATAACATAAACATAGACTGTTTAAGTATGACGGTTTCCAAAAAAACAACTCTTAAATTACTCAATTATCGTTAAAGAATCTTGGTAACTCAGTGGTAAATTGCACTCTTTCCATAGAAAAGGCGGGGACATCAACATCCACTGCGTTACTGACATTATAGTTATTACAAATAACTTTTTATGTATTAGGATAATTCTAAATACAAGCTTATTTACGTCCCTCTTCGAGTTTCAAGTTAAAAAACGGTGCAATTCACCGTTTTTGAAATAAAAATTGTTTAGTGCAAATGTGACTAAAAATTTATGTACAACGAAAAGTAGAATGGCCCAACCTCAATACTTCTGCAAACGAGTTTTTATTTCAAAAAGCCTATATGTACAGTTAATGGTCATTCTATTTTAAACAGAATGTGAAAGTAACGATCAAGCGTGTAAATAACACACACATACACATTGAAAAAACAAGCTCTATAAAAGCAAAATTGAGTGACTGACTCGTTTACCCACTACTTTTGCCCCACTGCTATTCGCTTTCATCAGAAATTCATCAGAAATC
The DNA here is from genome assembly GCA_927399475.2 of Acleris emargana. Taxonomy (NCBI): domain Eukaryota; kingdom Metazoa; phylum Arthropoda; class Insecta; order Lepidoptera; family Tortricidae; genus Acleris; species Acleris emargana. The sequence continues at coordinate 35,752,116 of OV656835.1, forward strand.
ATTTTTATTCTGCTAAAGTAGGTAGGTAGGTTAGGTTCGTTAGGTATCTTTAGCGGGTACTTCCCATTTGTTCTATGGAACTGTGACGTCATAGAACTGTTAACATTTTTCTTTCCCACCAGTTCCATGGTAGAACTATTGAAACAAAAAATGTGCTATTTGTTCTATAGAACTAGAAGCACCTCAAGTTTTCCATCAGTCCCATGGAACTATGACGTCATAGAACTGTTGCGATAAATTTTTTCCCAGCAGTTCCATAGTAGAACTGTTGAAACAAAAAATATTTTTTTAGTTCTATAAGTTCACATTAAATTAAGTTCTAAAGATCATTTGAGTTTACAGTTTTTATTTTTAATTGAAATTTAGGTCAAGAGCGACTATTCTATAGAACTAAAAAAATATTTTTTGTTTCAACAGTTCTACTATGGAACTGCTGGGAAAAAAAATATCGCAACAGTTCTATGACGTCATATGAATGGGAAACTTGAGGTGCTTCTAGTTCTATAGAACAAATAGCACATTTTTTGTCTCAATAGTTCTACCATGGAACTGGTGGGAAAAAAATAATCGCAACAGTTCTATGACGTCATATGAATGGGAAACTTGAGGTGCTTCTAGTTCTATAGAACAAATAGCACATTTTTTGTCTCAATAGTTCTACCATGGAACTGCTGGGAAATAAAAATGATAACAGTTCTATGACGTCACAGTTCCATAGAACAAATGGGAAGTACCCTCTTTAACCCTTTGAACGCCTTTGACTTTATACAAAAGTCGTCCTCACACGCCATTGACAGCTGAAAACCACAACTAATGCCAACCTTACGTCACAAATACTGGGGTCTATTTTGCATGAAACTTTATTGTAAAACGACATAAAATAATACAACAACCATAACTAAATAAGATAACATATATTCTAGGCCGAGACCATTATATTTTCCTACCTTCATGCTTTCGGCCGCTTCAGCTGCCGCACCAGCCCTATTAGAGGTCCGATGGATATGTGATGGGGCTAGCGTGTCTACACAGGTTGCATCCCACACTAGCACCCGTCCCATATTCCACGGGACCAAGGTCATTCCGTCAGGTCTCTTGCCATCATTTCTAGAAATGCCGGTCGGCTCTAAAAGAGCCGGGACCTTTATTGAGGCAAGAGACCGACGAATGATGTCGTTTAGTGCGGCGTGTCTGGAAAAGCGGCCAGCACTTCTCTGGCAAGAATGTCCGTGATGTCCTAGCCGATCTACGTCACTTCCGCAGGGGCAAAGATGCGGAGCGCAGACCGGGACCTCAAGGCGAAGGCAAACTGAAAGTCGGAGTGTGTTAGGGTCAAGGAAAGTACCAGTGCTTGGCGAGGGATGAGCTTGAAGCCAGTATCCAGCCTCCTTTGTACCGACTGCTAAAATTCTAGCTCGATCCGCTGCGCAGCACTGGCTAAGAAGGGAATCAACAGTCAATTTACATACTATGTCATCCCAACACCTCTGCGATTTTAGGTTAACAGGATTTTTTTTACCTGGGCAAGCTGTTAACCACCCATTTTTTGCGTCCTCTAAGCCTGAAGTCTCATAGTTTAAAGGGAATTCCGTAAGGATTTATCCTATGAGGCTAGAAGAGCTATGGATCGACGAAAGAAAAGCTGGTAAAGCAATACTAGAAATTTTGCGGATCCCTATCACACCGTACCGAATTGGGAGGGATCCTTGGGTCCAGGAATGCTCAAGAAGCTGCTGCAGGAAGGTAGACCGAAAATCCGTCGATTACAGTAGGATAAACGCCACACTAGGTAAAGTACTTAATTGGTTTACTAGTAACAATTTGCTACTCAATGCTAAGAAAACTAAATGTGTTAGATTCGCTTTGCCTAATGTTAGACCGGTAGAATCTAGTACAAGTATTTCTTAATGATGAGAGATTGGAAATCGTAGATAAGGCGCATTTCTTAGGGATAACTATAGATAAAAACTTGCAATGGAGTCCCCATATAGCAGTACTAGCAGGTAAATTAAGTTCGGACCTTATGCTGTTAGGAAAATCAGGCAACTTACTAATGTTGAGACAGCTCGCTTAGTTTATTATAGTTATTTTGGGAGTTTCCTCAAATAAAACAACGACTTTAAAAATATAAAATAAAAATGCAAATAGCACCTAATACGGGGATTAGAACCCAGAACACATGACTCGATAGCGTTACTACTAATCCACTGGTCCATCGTAACTAACGGCTAACTAGGCGAAATATTGAAACGTATTGATGCGTTTAAGTTGGCTGCTTCAATATTGCAAAACTTTTTAAAACCACGCAGTTCACGCAATAATGTGTCAAATTAAAACGTGAGACAGATATATGCCATGACAGTATGTTACTGTTTTCGTGGTTTGTCAAATTGCTTACTGGCTAACCTATTAAAATGATTTGACTGAATATTCAACCGTACTTACTGGTAAATAAGGTTCAATTTTCTTATGTGTCCCGTATTTTTGGCTACTTTGGATGCTTAGAAACCTTCGGCGTTCTGGACGTTGCTGTACTAACGGCGGGTTGAATGTTACCAAGTATATGGCGTTGTGGATGCTCCGGTATATTTGTATACAGTGGATGGCCTGAACAATTTGATCACTTGGAATGAGTACGTATTTATGGATATTTTGGATGGTGCGGTATATTTGGAACTATTGACTGCCACTATATTTATGATGCTGACTGTACAACCACAATTAGTATTTAGTGATCAAATCTAGGTTCACTTTTTGACTAGTATGACAAAATAGTATGACACGAGGAAACACGTGTTATTTTCATAGTGCTATGTCGTACGGTATTCTGGTTTGGGGAAAAGCTGCTGACATACAGACTATATTCGTGTTGCAAAAAAGAGCCATTATTTCTATATATAATCTAAACTCCCGTGATTCCTTAAGACTACTATTTACAGAAATTAATATCTTGACAGTAGCGTCACAATTTATTTATGAAAATATTATTTATGTCATTAAAAATCAAGACTCTTTTGTTAAGAATTGTGATATACATAATTTGAATACGAGAAATAAAAATAAAATTGCTATTTAAAAATTTCGTGTCCGTAAGGTTTATAAATCATTTGTAGGTCAATGCATCCTTTTCTTTAATAAATTACCTGACGTTGTTTTAAAGTTACCATTTCCAGTACTTAAAACTTACTTGAAAAAGTCGTTGATGTCTAAAGCTTACTATAGGGTCGAAGACTATCTAACAGATAAAAATGCTTGGCCAACACCTAAATAATTGAATAATAACTTAGTCATAAAAAATACCGTAAAATGTGCCTACTTTGCTCCCCCATGGGTAACTTTGCTCCATAGTGACTTTTTTGTATTTTAGATACTTATAAGACAAGGCCGATGACAAATTTTCTAAAAATAATTGATGTATACATCCAGCTGCGCAGTGAATGAAAGCACTAGAATGATTTACAATACAGAATACCTCAATATAACGATGGAGCAAGATTACCCGTGGGGGAGCAAAGTAGGCACATTTTACGGTATGTAAATATTGTATATTGTCTAGGGGACACGGTTTCTGTAGGAGAATGTATCGAAACTTTTATGCAGGTTGTCTTGCACCGTCACAGGTGAGTATAACTTGTATACTTTCTATTTTTTTAATTATTTTTATTACTGTTGCTTAGTTTTGTGACAATTCTGAGTTTTGACACATTTTTCTGCTCAACCGCGCATGAATGTATTTATTTTTTGTTTTATGTGAGATTCATTGTTTTATACAGGGTGTCTCTGACCTTGGGGCTTTAAATGCAGGGAACGTTTCTACTCCTGAAACTGAACTTCTTTTGTTCTGTAAGTTATTAAAAATATGCCAAACAAAAAAAATTTTTTTTTCATACAACTTAAATGTAATTTTCAATGTACGCGATCCAATTCTCTATTTTCCTTTAGGCCTCGTACCAAGGAAATGTCGCCCCCGTACCATGAGATAGTGATTAGATGGCCAGTATTGAATACACTGATTTTACAATTAGACTTTTACATCAATTAGTTATCGAAACTTAAGTTATTTTTTAATGTCGCAGAACAAAAGTAGTTCCGTTTAGCGAGTAGAATCGATCATTCCATTTAAAGCCCCAAGGTCAGAGGCACCCTGTATAATGCTAGGTTAAGGTTAATATTATATAAGCAATATTAAAAAAAACGACTGACTGTCGAGTTTCTTGCGGCGTTTCTTCTCAGCAGTGGTCTCTTGTGAAGCGCTGGTAGATTTTTGACGTGTAAAAGTGCCCGTGCTTACTTACTTACTGAATAAACATCTTTTATCTTTTTTTTATCTTTATCTCGCTTAGCTGAATATTAAGGATGGATTGCAGGTTACTTTTGATCAAAGTATCAATTTTCGACAAAAGATCTTGATGTTTCCAAAACGGACAGCAGCGAAGCACATAAGTAAATTTAGGGATTTATTTATTTTGCATTGTATCTGAGACCACTATATGGGTCGATGGCGTCGTTGGCACGACAGTACACGATCTCTTTAGTGGTAGTTGTCGTTCAAAGGGTTAAACGCCCGATGGGCAAACCGCCCAGAAACAGGAGCCCTGCCTCGCGGAAGTCGAAAAGAGCAGTGGGACGAAGTAGTGGCTCCACTAGTTACATGAATAGGTACGCTTGAAAAACCTAACCCTTCTTCGGCCGTCGGGTAAATATATATATACTACATTCATAAGTTCAACTTTAATTCTTAGTTAGCATTCATGGTAGCTGTAATTAATATACAGCGGTGACCAGTGGGAAACTGGTGGATGTGCAGACCAAAGAACGGACCGGATGGAGACTTTCAACATCGTTCACGTGTGGCAATATACAGACACTTCCAAAGAACAAACATGTTAGCAAATTAAATTAATAAATTATTTATTATTTTCTTTAAAACAAATGTTATTAGCCGCGGAAGTTCTTGCCTGCATATTTGGATAGGGCCCCAAGTTCCTCCTCGATGCGCATGATTTGGTTGTACTTGCTGATGCGCTCGGAGCGCGCGGGCGCGCCGCACTTGATCTGCCCGGCCGACAGACCCACCACCAGGTCCGCCAAGAACAGGTCTTCGGTGTCCCCCCAACGGTCCATCACCACGCACCCGATCTGATTGGCTTTCATTAGCTTAAAACATTCCATTATCTCCCACACAGTTCCAGCCTGATTGATGCGTAGAGCTATTGAGTGGCAAGCTTTTTTTTCTGCCGCCAAACCAACTCTTCTCAAATTAGTTTGTGTCAGATCATTTCCGTACACTTGAACTGGACTACGAGAGGTCAGCAAAGACCATGCGGCCCAGTCATCGTACTCGAACGGGTCCTCGATAGAGCACACACCGAACTCTTTTATATTGTCAAGATACACCTCGGCTAGCTTTTCTGATGACACATACTCCTGAGGATTAGAGTTCGGATTTTTAAATTCTAAATCGTAAGCTCCATCTTTGTAGAGATCGGTAGCAGCAGCGTTAAAAGCTATTTCCACTTTCCCTACCATACCGCACTGCTTGATGACGTCTGTGAGGAACACCAATGCGTCGCGGTGCTGCGATAGGGGAATAGAGAAGCCGCCGTTGGGGGCCGTGTACGTAGCTTCGATGCCATACTTATTTTTGACAACTTCTTTAACATAGTGATAAATTTCTGTCCCCATTCTCATTGCTTCAGCGAATGAAGTAGCACCGGTTGGCATGACTAAATATTCTTGAAAAGGAAGCCCATTGGAGGAAAGACTTCCTCCGGCCAATATAGTGAAATGCGGCACTGGGAGTATGATGGAGGTGATGGACGCCAGGTCCGAGATGTGTCTGTACAGCGGCACTCCTTTCTTAGCCGCGCCGGCTTTGGCGACCACCAACGAAACGGCCATAATAGCGTTGGCGCCTAGTCGCGACCTACTTTCAGTACCGTCAAGGGAGATCATGAAATTATCAATTTCGTTTTGCATTGTCACTTCTAAATTTTGCTTGATAAGCTCGGGAGCAATGATAGTGTTAATGTTCTTGACGGCCATGCTCACCCCCATGCCGCGGTACTCGGCGGGGTTGTTATCGCGCAGCTGCAGCGTCTCCGCCACCTTCTTCACGTCCGTGGACGGCACGCCCACGCGGAACAGCCCGAGCTCGGTCACCATGTCCACCTCCACAGTTGGTATACCAGTCGAATCGAAAATTTGACGAGCAAGTAACAATTTGATAGGCATTTTGTAGAATAATAAAAACGTATATTTATGAATTTAGAGTAAAAATTTAAAATTGGGTACTCGTACTGTTATATTCTCTTTGGGGTCCTCCAAAATAGTTCTATTCTTTGAATTATTGTCAATCTGTCACAATTTTACTGTTAAAACATGAAGTGCCTAGGTTCAATTGTTTCGTGCCAGAAGCATTTTTCTTAAAAAGGTTAAACGTATCTACCAATCAAAGACAACCATGTGCCTTATTGTAGTTATCAGAGAAATGTCCTAAAAGCCCTTCGATCTCAAGCGAAATATATCTTTAGTCAATTTAATCACGTGTACTGTAAAAGTTGTGAGGAAGGAGATCTAAATCAAACACAATCTTTGATTTAGTCTCGTGTTTTGACTAGTAAATGAAGCCAAATAAATATTGATACTTTAAGTTCGTTTGTACATTTGCAGGAAGGTTACTTATAATTATCACTCCATTTGGCTTTTATATCTGACACGTTAAAGTCCATTCAGAACTCCTAATACTTCAGCCATTTAATTCCAGAATTATCTATTGCCACCATACACGTAGCTGTTCGGCACGGTCTTCATGATGTCTTTATAAGGAATAGAAAAAAACAAATACTTATGTCATATTTACTACAAACAAAAATGATTTTGGTACGAGGGGCTATGTCAAATTCACTCTCAATCGCAATCGTTTTCATTTTGAAAATCGAAGGTTTGTCTGCATACGAAATGAAAACAATTGTTCCGCTTTGAAGCCGATTGCCATCGCGAGTGCGTCAAGCAATAGCCCCTCGGGTCTATATTAAAGTGGCATATAGTCGCTTATTGGTCTACCAGAATCTCATGTAAAAAGGTAAATTCTAATTTAGGGCTTGCAACTCCGGGGTAATAGGATTTAAAGATCTTCATACTTGATTTTTCAGCAGTTCAATAAAAATATGATGTGGTGGACTCAGTCCGCGTAGAAGTTTTATTTATATAAAAAAAATATAATTTTCTAGGATAATATTTAAAGGATGCCGTGAAGAAAGAAAAAACCGTAAAGGGACGGAACAAACCAATATTTATAATATTAATTAACAACGGTTAGTTACCTACCTAACCCTTAAAACCAACTATGGACTTGCATTTCGTATTGTTTAAGTATTAATGTTAAATTAATACAATCATGTGCATTATGTGTGTTTATTAGGATTAAGTTGAAAATGACTTCAAAAACCCAATGACTTTATATCGTTGCTTAGCTAACAATACCGCACAGGTGCAAATTACAATACAATTTTGAATTTTCTATTAAATTAAATTAACTCTTAATTCATGTTCAATCGTTGATTTACGCGGTTTTGTAAGCGAAGCGACTATACTTGTATGCACTTTAATGTAAACCCATAATTCGTATTATGAGGAAAGTGAGGAATATCTTATTTTTTCTATTTCTCATGAAAACATCATGGAGACCGTACACACAGGCGGTGGCAATAAATAATCCTGGAACTAAATGGCACCTCATTATTAAGGTTTCTAAATGGACTTTTACGTTTCAGACATAAAAGCCAAATTGAGTTATAATATAAGTAACGTTCATGCAAATGTACAAAGAAACTTAAAGTATCAATATTATTTGGCTTCAATTACTAGTCTATGAAAAACACGACACTAAACCAAATATTTTGTTTGATTTACATCTTGCTCACAATTTTTACAGTACCCATGATTAACGATATTTTTAGCCTGAGATCGAAGGACTTTATCTAAGGGCATTTTCCTGATAAGTAACGCTATATTTGAGTAAAAACAACCAACAATAACAAACTCTGACAAGCGATAAAATTTGAATTGACAGGCGTAAGGTAACATTGCCATATGAAAATCGATTTATTTTAACTTATACATTTTTCGTGTAGATTCTGGTAGCCAGTAGATAGCTAACACTACCGTGAGTCAACGATTGAACACGAATTAGGAGTTTATTTATTTCCTAATATAAAAAAAAAACATCCTATTGGGTCGGTATCGGTATCCTATACACCCATTTTTAATAATGTATGAACATTTCTAAACCTTTTTGAGGAATAAATAGCCTTCTCGAACTAATCTTTGCAGGTAAATTTTAAATAGATGTTACATTGAATTCATTATATTACAATAAAGATTATTGTAATATATGTAATTATAACCTTCATTTGCGCTCCGCTTGCGCTATTTCAACCTTTGGTTTTGTATAAAACATAAAATCTCTCCATTATTTTACCTTATTAAGTACCACAATGTAGACAGCCAACTGTTCCGGAACCTTCAAATAGCCGATTGAAAAATGCCCGACTTTTATTTTTGTTCATTTTGATTTACTGTTCTATTATATAGAGGCTAGAGGATCACCGTACAACGTTGTCTTATGTTTATTTTTGATATGAATTGTAAAATATAAACTTAACATTGGCAGAAATGGTTGCTCGATATTGCGACCGGCTGCCATTAAATAAATAAATAATAATAATAATATTTAAAGTCTGTTCCTATTCAGACTGCTAATGAATGACAATAACAAGTACACCTGACTGTAATTGTCTTTAGATAGAGGATGAAATTGAGATAAGAATAATGTTATCTCTAATTAGTTTATTAACCCTTTCGAGTACGGTACCGTGATTAGAGATCAATTAGCGATACTGCTTAACGTCTATAGACGTCACCACCCGTAAAAGAGTTAAAAAGGTTGAATATATATTCCTCATCATCATCGTATTACTAGTCTGGCAAATGAAAGATGAGAATGAGTTTTTTATGGAACTTTTTATATGACAACACAAGCTGAATTGTCAAACGTGATTGTTCTGTCATTCATTCGTTTTGATATCATTGTTCGCTTTCCGCAATTGCCACGTTTTTAGCTGTTCATGATGAGAAAAACTATAAAAAGTAATGTTCGTAAGCTGCTTCATACTATAATATGTAAATATAAAGAAAAACAAGAGAAGAGAAACATTGCTTTCAGGCAGAAACACGTGATATCGTCGTTTTTAGGTTAGTATGAAATATCATTTTTGATACTTGCGTTAATCCAATAAATTTACCAGTCGCTACTCATTATCTAATACTAGTATAATAAAATTACGCGTGTACTTATGTTAGGTCAATTTAATATTGTTATTTTTTTTTAACAGAAGGACTGGGACATTTCGAAGGAGTCGATATTGTCAAAAATACTGTAGAAAAGTTATGTGACTTGGAGAAAAACGAAATTTTAAAGACCCAAAACCAATATATGGAAGAAATTGCTTCTTACACTGGTACGTTATGTATGTACTGATGTAGTTTAAAAATATTTGCCATCTGCAAAATTCCGAAATCCAATAAGACTCAAACTCTTTATTAATTGCCGTATTTTAAGACGTATGTACATGCCCAACAATATGAAAATTTATTAGTCAATGTCAACATGTCAAGAATGAAATCAGACATTGACATACAAAAATTTCATATTGTTGAGCATATCAATGTCCCTATTAAAATAAGGTCATTGATTTACAGTGTGGATCTTGTGGCGACATGACATTCCGCACGCGTCAGCGTTTTGTGTAGCGTGGGAAAGGATAACGGCACGCAGGCAGTTGTTCGCGGAGAGTCGCCTCGTTTAGACCCCACTCAATGACCAGTACATTGTAATTAATAAATTATATAGTGTTCAACAAACTTTGGATATATTATTATAAAACACCCCAAAAGTGGTGACCCCGACGTGATCTGGCGAAAGCGAACAACTCACGAGGCATAAATCATGGCAAAGCCGCTGCCCTACGGTACGCCCCAAGGAGCGCAAGATTTGACGGCACCTATCTCGGACGCTGCATCCGGATCGGAGTTAGCGATGGTGTCGGTACAGATGAGACTCCCGGATTTTTGGACGGATATGCCCAAAATGTGGTTCGCCCAATTTGATTCTATAATGGCACCGCAGAAACAGGGGGACAGTGTTAAATTTGACATGGCTATAGCCAAACTCAGTCGTGAAGCGCTAAAGCAAGTTAGTGATTTAATTGTCGCACCGCCTGCCGCGGATAAGTATGTGAAGTTAAAAGAACGGTTGTTAAAAATTTATGAGGAGGACGCTGATTCGCAGTTTAAAAGGCTGGTAGGAGAAATGGAGTTGGGAACCCAGAAAACGTCACATCTCCTTCGTAAAATGAGTGAGTTAGCTACGAATTGTGGAGTTCCAGAAGGCCCTTTGCGCAGCCTTTGGATGAGCAGACTGCCACCTAGCGTGAGGGCAGTTTTGGCGGGAAGAGAGGATACAAAATTAGAGAGCCTTGCGGAGATTGCGGACAAGATAATGGAGACCCTGGGTAGTGGGGAGATAGCTGCAGTGTCCAGTAGCGGTAAACAAGCGGAGCCAACAGATGCGGAACTAGTCAGTCACATGAACGTGATGGCAATAGAGCTAAAGAAATTGCGCGGCGAAATCGAGGAAATTAAAGACCGCGGGCGCAGGGAAACCAGCGGACGAGGATGGAACCGACAACGATCTAGGTCCAGGGCCAGGTCAGGATCGAGGAACTATCCTGGGGGCCCTAACTGGTTATGCAGATTCCACTACAGATACAGAGGGAATGCAAGATCGTGCGAACAACCGTGTAGCTGGGACAAGTCAAAACAGGATGCGGAAAACTAAAGCCGGCGCAATCCGAGGCGGTGGAAGATTGTGCTGTGGAAAATCACCGGTTGTGCGTTAGAGACATTAAAAGTGGCATCGTTTACCTTATCGATACGGGCGCAAATGTGTCAGTGGTTCCGGAAAACAGGGTCAAACCGAGAGACAATAGTGAGTGTTCATATAAACTTTTCGCAGCGAACAATACAGCGATAAAAACGTACGGTTTGGTAACCCTGGAATTAAATCTAGGACTTCGTAGGCCATTTAAGTGGCAATTCATAGTATGTGATGTTAAACAGCCAATAATAGGGGCAGATTTTTTAAAAACACACAAGCTAGTCGTCGATTTGCACAATAGATGTTTGATTGACGACCTGACCAAGGTAAGTAGCGTAGGAACAATAATTTCGTACTTAGAGCCAACAATAACTAGCATTAGAGACGATACTCCATATACAAGAATTTTAAGGGAATATAGTGAGGTCACAAAGCCGGTTTCGTTCAGGGAACCGACCAGTCATAATATCTACCATCACATTGAAACCTCCGGGGCACCAGTGCACGCTAGAGCAAGGCCGTTGCCACCGGACAGGTACAAAAGAGCTAAGGAGGAATTTACGGTAATGATAGATTTAGGTATTTGCAGGCCATCAAAGAGTGCATGGGCGAGCCCACTGCACATAGTGCCCAAAAAGGATGGTCAAATCAGGCCCTGCGGAGACTATCGTGCACTCAATGCGATCACGAAGCCGGACAGGTACCCGATTCCACGTCTACAGGATTTTACGTACGTATTAGCTAATAAAACCATTTTCACACGAATTGACATCAACAGAGCGTATCACAATATTGCCGTCGCGCCGGATGACGTAGAAAAAACCGCGATTATAACACCGTTCGGGCTGTATGAGTTTCCAAGAATGACGTTTGGCCTAAGGAACGCTGCTGAAACGTTCCAGCGGTTTATGAGCAATACGGTATTACAGGGATTGGATTTCTTATTTTGCTATATCGATGATATAATTATTGCAAGTGATAACGACGCGCAACACCGAGAACACCTAAGGCAAGTACTTGCAAGATTACAAGATTTTGGAATAACGATAAATCTAGCAGACAGAAGTAGAGTTTTTAGGATATAAAGTAACTCAGGAAGGTATTAGTCCACTTGAGTCCAAGGTTGACGCGATACTAGGGTATCCTAGACCAGAGACGGTTGAGCAGCTCAGGAGGTTTTTAGGGATGCTAAATTTTTACAGGTCTCATTTAGCGCATGCTACGGAATACCAGAGGGTGTTAAACGGTTATTTGCATGGGGCTAAAAAAAAAAAAAAACCAAGATAGTTTGGAGCAACGAGGCCATAGTAGCTTTCGAAAAATGTAAGATTAGTCTACAAACAGCGGTTACTTTATCACATCCCAGTGGACACGGTCCAATAACGCTTATGACGGACGCGTCTAGCACGTGCGTCGGCGGAGTAATTCAGCAAAAAGAAGGGAATGAATGGAAACCGTTAGGGTATTTTTCGAAAGCCCTATCGCAAGCACAGCAGAAGTACAGTACATACGACCGGGAACTGCTTGCCATTTATTTGGCAATTATCCATTTTCGGAATATGATAGAAGGACGCGAACTTATTATTTTTACGGACCATAAACCGCTGATATACGCATTTTCGAAGATAGGTTCCGATCGCGAAACGCCAAGAAGAGCGCGGCAATTGTTATTTATAAGTGAATTTACAAGTAACATTAAACATGTAGCAGGTCCCGATAACCCAGTAGCTGACGCGTTATCACGGGTAATTGAAACCATTACCTGTCCAACGGTGATAGATTACGTCGAACTAGCGGACGCGCAGGCTAATGACGATTATATTACATGTATGCCAAGCAACAAAATATTGCATTTTAAAAGGGTAACAACGCCGCTGTGCAGTAAACCGGTTTATTGCAATATTTCAAAAACGAAAGCTAGACCTTACTTACCGGAAGAGTTTCGGAAAATAGCGTTTGAGTCCGTTCATAATATAAGTCATCCAGGAATAAGAACCACACGAAAATTAGTTACTGATAGGTATTTTTGGCCAGAAATGAATAAGGAGATAGGGACTTGGGCCAGAGCATGCGTCAAATGTCAGAGGGCCAAAATTCAACGGCACACGGTGTCAAACTTAGGTCATTTTCCAACAGTAGAACGTTTTGAGCACATACACATTGATATTGTCGGACCGTTGCCAACGTCACACGAAGGGTACCGATATTGTGTTACAATTATTGATCGGTTAACTAGATGGCCGGAAGCAATACCAGTCGCAGACATTACTGCGGAGACCGTGGCTAAAGCGCTATACGACGGGTGGATATGCAGGTTTGGATGCCCCAGCAAGTTGACCTCGGATCAGGGTAGGCCGTTCGAAAGTGAATTATTTACTAGTTTAACCAATCTACTAGGGATAAAAAGAATACGCACTACTGCATACCATCCCCAGAGCAATGGCATGGTCGAAAGGTTCCATCGCTCAATGAAGGTCGCGCTAAAGGCACGGTTAGTCAATAATAAGTCATGGGTCGATGAATTACCAACTGTCATGTTGGGACTTCGAGCGGCACACAAAAGCGACCACGGCATCAGCTCAGCGGAAATGGTGTACGGATGTACAATTCGCCTACCAGGAGATTTTTACCCGGATGACGTCAGGCCCCACGTAAGTGATTACAGCTCCTATGTTAGCAAGTTAAGACATACAATAAGTCAACTGCGGCCCCGGACACGAGAGCAGAGCGATACAAGGAAAATATTTGTACATCGAGATTTAGGTACGTGCACGCATGATTTTATTAGAAAGGATTTGGTGCAAAAGCCACTATCACCATCATACGGCGGGCCCTATGAAGTGGTTAGTAGAACACCAAAGACTTTTACGGTTAAAATAGCAGGTCGACAATCAAACATATCTATTGATAGGATTAAGCCGGCATATTTACTGAAGGAACATGATAACATTTGTGAGGAGATACCTTTTAATTATAATGATGTAGCAAGTCCAACTCCTAGTAACTTGTTAGCGGAAGACAACCCGCTACCGCCTGTTATAAAAACCACACGTAGCGGTCGAGTCATCAAGCGACCAGTGCGATTTTTAATAGATTAATGTAAGTAGGTTAAGACATTCTGCTAAGTATTTAGTCACAGATCAGCGATATTTCGCAACGCAGTTTTATGCATTTACGTTTCAAACACGTAGTCAATTCAACTTAGGCAGCCGATTCGGTTAGTAACCAATTAACATTTTACACCAAAACAAAATGGGTTATAATCATAGCAAACATGACAAGGAGAGTGAAATATCTGCCCAGTTCGTCGCAAAACAGGGAGAAATTGAAACTAAGATGTCATATTACGGAATATCGTTGATCGCTATTCTAGTTTTATTAACCATAGTAGTGTTATGGTGTCTATTGAGGACATTTAAGGACAGGTTCCGAAAATATGTATGGAAGATAGTAGGAGGCTCGCCACCTGGAGAACACGGACCCCAAGGACCGACCCCAGGGATTCGGGCACCGGTGGCCGCGGGTTACATGCAGCAGGTGTAAAGTGAAACCAGTTTTTTTTTCGTAGTGTTTATATTGCTATTATATATGAAGTTTAAAGTAAATTTAGTAATCAAATAAACAACTGAACAAGGACAGGCGTAATTGATACTTTTGTTATCGGACCAACATGTTTCACAGAAGTGCTCTATTAAGCAAACGTAGACAGTAACCTAATGTACACGTGTGAGGCATGATAGTGTAATAATACCAGAGGGTGAGCACAGAGTTTAAAACAGGTTTGATTAGTGTGTATATTTTTTAATGTTACTTATATTTTTTCGTCGTATTTTTTTTTTGTAAGAGGGGGAGTGATGTGGCGACATGACATTCCGCACGCGTCAGCGTTTTGTGTAGCGTGGGAAAGGATAACGGCACGCAGGCAGTTGTTCGCGGAGAGTCGCCTCGTTTAGACCCCACTCAATGACCAGTACATTGTAATTAATAAATTATATAGTGTTCAACAAACTTTGGATATATTATTATAAAACACCCCAAAAATCTCATCGGATATCCGAATCTTGCCAATAGAGAATAATTTTGCACTACATCTGTATATTTGTGACAATATTCCTGTAGTGTAATTATTTACAAAATATCTGTAAACTTACATTTTCTATATTTTTTTGTAGAGGTAAGTGTGTCAACACTTAACAGAATCCAACATGAGGGGTCAGTCAATGAAGGTGTATGGAATACACCAGGAAAAAAACGCCCTCACCCGAAAACTGTATCAAACTTAGA
This sequence comes from Acleris emargana, assembly GCA_927399475.2. Lineage (NCBI taxonomy): Eukaryota > Metazoa > Arthropoda > Insecta > Lepidoptera > Tortricidae > Acleris > Acleris emargana. Next base: position 35,767,339 of record OV656835.1, read on the forward strand.
TAGCTTTGATATTGATGCTATACCTACGAAACAAAATCAATGAATTTTATATTGTAAAAAAAGAAGTTCCAACACTAAGAAGCCTCTTGACAGACTTGCAAGCATCCATTAGTTTTCGTGGCTGTCGTGAAACCCTCAGACATATATTGCTTGCAAATGGCTATGAATTCAAAAACAACAAAAATGAACACTCATTGTTAATAGAGCGTTATGATATTGCTGCATGGAGGCACAAGTTTCTCCGAACAATTGCCACTAAAAGGGCATTAAAACTATAAACCTAAGAAATCATGGCAAGGTCCATCTACGAGCGGTGCTGTGGAAAACATATCATCAGGAAAAAGGTACATTGTTGTGCATGCTGGGCACGAAAATGGGTTTGTACCTAATGCATTATTGGTTTTTAGTTCCAAATCTAAGAGTGCTGACTATCACCATGATATGAATAGCCAAAATTTTAACAAATGGTTGACTGAGAAGCTTATCCCAAATTTGCACAAGCCCAGTGTAATAATCATGGAAAATGCCAGTTACCACACTGTGCAGAAAAATAAGGCCCCAACGATGGCGAATCGCAAAGCAGATATTCAAAAGTGGCTTCATGAGAATAACATAGAGTATGAAGAATTTCACTCAAAAGAGGAATTGATGTGTATAGTTGATAAGCATAAACCAAACCCTATATATGTGGCAGATGAGCTTCTCCAGCAGAATGGCCATGAAGTATTAAGACTTCCTCCATATCATTGCGACCTGAACCCAATAGAGTTGATATGGAGTTCAGCAAAGCGACTAATTGCAAAAAAAAACATTGGATTATCTGCAGCAGACACAGAAAAACTGATTAAGGAGTCATTCGCGAGCATAACTGCCTCAGACTGGAAAACCATCATTGACCATGTCGTTAATGTGGAGGATAAGTACAGAGAAAGAGACAATGTCACAAAAAATGCATTAGAAGAATTTATTATCAATGTGGGCAGTGATAATGACACAAGTAGCTCAGAAGAATCATTGTATGAATTTTTAGAGTCTGACTTTGATTACACTGAATAAATAATAATATTTTGTTATTTATTTATTAATAATCATTATCAAAATCATGATTAGGTACACCAGTGGCCCGTTCCACGAAGATACAAGTTACAAATCCTTACTAATAAATAATAACTTATCTATATAATATCGCGGGCTTCATAACAAAGGGGCGTAACAACAAAACCCCTACTTTTCAGGAGAGACATCAAACTGAATAACTTTTTTCTGCTTAAGTAATTTTAATGTAACTTAGCATGTAGCCCTTGGAAATTATTTTTGTGAATATAGATTGCTTTATTCTAATGTAGCTTGTTTCTAAAGACTATTTTATGTCATTACGTCTTTATAGCATGACTGAAAAAAAAATCAGTTAATTTATTTTCTTTCAAAAAAGTCATACAAATTATGGGCGTAAGAACACATATTTTTTTAACTTCAGCTTTTCTATTTAAAATGCACAGAATCGTAATTCTGATTTTGTGATGTAATGATTTATCTGGAGGAGACCGTTCCTTTCGGTGAAAACTTCCCGGTTAATCGAGTTTTTTAAAATCTATAAGTCCATTTGGCTTGACGATAATTTGACTTTTTTTGGTTTGTACATTGGACTTATGTATCATTAGTAGTTATTATTATAAAATCCAAACAAGTAAAATGTGTAAAAAAAAGTAAAACACCATCACATTTTAAGATGAATTAGCATTTTTTTTTAAACATAGCTAATCGTATTTCTTATAAGTAATTTAAACATCCATAAGAGAAAGATATCACAAAAATAAAACAATACAAATTTTATAAACGTAAGAAAGAGATCTAAAGAAATGGTATCAGGTCTCTTAATTACTTAACCCTTAATTTGGCAAAAATAAAAAAAGTCGGGAATTCAAACCCTTTTTGATTTTGAATCAGCAAAAAAATAAAAAAACATTCCAAACATTAAAAGTGAACATTATAGTATGTTCACTGTGATGCACATTGCCAAATTAAGGGTTAACTCTCTATTTTAAAAAGTCTCAACAAAAATGAAAATTTATAAAACCAAAATAACTTTTCTTGAAAACTAAATAAAATAAAATAATCAAAAATATTGCAATAATAAGGTAACTTCTTGTAATACTAATAACAAATCCTTACAAAACATAAAAACATAATTTAAACCTCTTGAAAAACTAAACAAACAATATTTCCTTGTGAATGCAAACTATCAGCAAAAATCATTATATAATAGGAACTTAGTGTCGTAAGCCGTTTTATTTATATTGAAGAACCTAACAATTTAAAGGTTTTAAAAGTTTTCATTGGCCACTATACAATAATTAACGTTTCTAGGAGTGTAAACAACTATAAACTGCGTAAACCCTATATAACCGTTTTATAAAAGTGTAATCGTAAAAAAATAAAGAGTTGAACTACACAAATACACAAAAACACAATAAAAAACTTTCACTTAGGTGCTGAATACCTAACCTAATTTTTGGTTCGTGGGCGACATTTTATATAGGATGCTCTCGTAAAAAGTGCCACTTCATCTTCTTCATCAGGTCTAGTGCTTGTATTGTGTCCTAAAACTGGCAACTTCTCATAATAATTATGATAACTCGTTGTTATTGTGCCATCCTGACACATAGCCATCAAGTCCTTGTGTTTAACAGATTTTAATGGAATTTGCGTCGTGTAACATACATACATACATAAATACCTTCACGCCTTCATTCCCAGAGTGGGGTAGGCAGAGCTACAGAATTACCAACAATCCAAAAAACTTGTTGATAACTCTGCGTCGTGTATAGTTTTTAAAATATAGTTAGTATCTTCTTGTTATTCTTTTGACATGACTCACTTTGAACCCTTCCCAGTAACTTTAATTTTATTATATAGACTAGCGGCCCGCCAGCGGCTTCGCCTTGATGCAAATTTCTGACTTCCCCTGTGGATTTTTCAATTATTGACTTTCGTACAAACCTTGTCCTGACAAGACGAACACAACAAAAAAGAAAACACCCAAATCGGTTCAGCTGTTCTCGAGTTTTGCGCTTAGCAACACATTCAGCGATTCATTTTCATTATATAGAACCTACGTTTAAGACATTAACGAATTTTTTAAGTACCTAATGTTTAAATGCTGGAAAGGGTAACTTTAAAGCTACGTCAGGTAATTTAATATAGAAATGAATGCATTGACCAACAAATGATTTATATACCTACTTTACGGACGCGGAATTTTCGGATAGCGATTTTATTTTTATTTCTAGTATTTCAGAATTTTTCGTGAAAGAATCTAAATAATTAATAACATAAATAATATTCTCATAAATAAATTGAGACGCTATAGTTAAGATGGTAATTTCTTTAAAAAGTTATTTTAAGGAGTCATGGGAATTTAAGTTGTAAATAGAACGAATGTCCCTTTTGTGGCACAAATATAGTTTGTAGCAAGTTTCTAATATGTATAAGGATGTTAGTGTCAGAATTTTTTATTTTATATCATTTGGTATGCATCTTTCATTATTATTTATACCAGCTAGTACTCTTATGCAGTAAAAATCAATCGGTTACATCAACATTATTGCCCCACAATATGATTCCATATTGAAGCCAAGCTTGGGCAAAGGCGTGATAAGCACAAACTGCGGTCTTTAAATCAGTATTTATTTTTATTTCTCTGAGAGCATATTATTATGCGAAACAAGATAATTTTAGCTGCTAATTTCCTATTTGAGTTTTTAGTTAAAAATTTCATCAATATGTAAACCGAGTAGTGGGCAGTTTTTACTGGTTCTAAATTATCATGATGGTAGGAATAGTTAATATTTATAGCAGGTCGTTGGTACGGTCTGAATTGTATTAAGTTAGTTTTTTGTACCTTTATACTAAGGGTGTGTGTGATCTTCAAGCCAGGACTGCACTTTATTAAGCATATTCATACGCCTTTATAGCTTAACGCTTTATGATGTAAACATTTGATTTTTGTCGGACGTATGGGCATACGTCCATGTGGTTTGACAGTTTTTAAGTGAGAGATCTCCAAAAGGTGAACCGTAAGTTCATACGTCTCTTTACTTTGTCGAAATTATGCGACTCATGGGGAAAAATGTTCATACGCCTACGTTACGCCCCTTTCGTTTAACACATGTTTGTCATCCGCAATCATACGTCTTTAAGATTTTCGTAAATTTCTCAAAATCTGCTTTATTCAAAATTATGAAAAAAATTGACCAAATGATAAAGCTACTTTGTGATTGAATGGCATTAAAAACGAAAAATCGAGTTTTTGTTGATACGCCCCTATGTTATGAAGCCCGCGATATAATCCTTATTTACTAATATTATATAAAAATGTGGCAATCACTCTGTCTGTCTGTTCTACATATCGGCATAGTTTATATACATATATGCAGTTACCTAAACAACTAACCTATAATAACCCATAATAGTGTTAACTTGATAATGTATTGTATGTCCAGATTCATTTAACTCGAAAACTACTGAATAAATTGGTATCAAATTTGGTATGTGGATCACATGGGTCATTTAAGGTACTTTTTAACCCATGAATCTGTCATGTTCACATGTGTTATGCGGACGAAGTTGCAGGGCACAGCTAGTTTATAATATTTGGATTGTACTATGTATAGGTAAATTAATAAAAAGGCATTTTTATTTTTCCTTGTAGTCAATTAAGAAATTGTTAGGTAACGCAGCGTTAAATTAGTCCATTTGGTAACGCACTTTTAATATTTTGCATTAATATATTTGTGATAAATCAGAAAAATCTATTAAAGTTTTTAACAAGAAGTATATTTTTAAATTTAAGCATTAAAAAAATGCGTTACCAAATGGGCTAATTTAACGCTGCGTTAACAATTTTTTAATTGACTACAAGGAAAAATAGAAATGCCCAAAATAGTTTTAAATATATTACAAGTATCAAAACTGGTTTTAGCGTTACACGTCAGGGATACCACGCTCTGAATTTTTGAATTTGCCGCGATTTTTCATTCTCATCATTCATTTGCCAGACTCTATGCTGGGTGCGACAGAGATGAAAACCTCTCTTATCAATCAAATCTATCGAAACATCACTACATTTTCATGTCAAATATATTTTGAAAAAATTAAATGTATATGACAGGCTTCAGTCAGTGTCGTGGTATTTTCAACAAAAATGCTTTTCATTATAAAATACTAAATTAAATAGAGATTACTACCTCAAAATAAACATGAAGACCATGATTAAGTGTATAAATAAGTAATATGATATGACCATGCTCAGCCTTCAAAAGTACGCGAATATGGGTTACCTAATAGTGGCAAATTGACTTGTTTATATGAGTGACCGATTGAAAAGGTCCCGACTATACTGATTGATTATAGTCTGCCTCTGACTGAAATCACTTGGTGGACCGCCATTAATTCAAAGAAGAAGTAGATAGCTAGCTGACACGTTCGAAGACAGCAGCTGTTGTTATGTAAGATTTGTTTGTTTAATTCTGGGATTCCGGTAACCTTCGGGGAGGGAAGATGGGCAATGGAAAAATCTCCGGCTTTTACTTTTGATTTCTCTTAACTGACTATACTCTAACTAACCGGACATTAACTTCACAAACTCTACACCTAAGTCAAAATGTGTGGCTTGGCCGTTTCGTTACTACTAGAACTATTGTATAACAAAAGTAACAAACAGTAATAATATTTTTCACCTTTACTCCCATGCGACGGTAGCGAAACGACCAAGTCACATATTTTGACTAGGGTGTAGAGTTTGTGAAGTTAGGGCGTCTTGAGTTAGAAGCTTGGCTCTACTTTACATCTGATAACTTTTTGACAGTTCGAGCTGTATGGTCGTATTGGCAATATTTTACATGAAAATGTTCTTGTTGGGATTCAAACATTACGTAAACAAACAATCGCAATACAATATATTTATTATTTCAGAGTAAGTATTAAGCGTTCGGTCATTGCTTATTAGGTATCTAAACTCAAAATGAATACAGCACTTTCTGCCTGCACGACCCTTATTTCTAGAGTAGATTCACTGAACAATATCACTGGCAAGGCCGTGCCGTGAGACGTACCCTTATAATCTGTGCTGCCGTGCCCCCAGATGACATTCGTCTATTATGTTATGACTTTAAAAAGAGATCACAGAAAACAAAAAAGTCTTCCTAAATAACTTGAACTTGTTTCTATTTAGTTATTAGGTGCTGTCTTACATGATCTTTAGTTGGTAAGTATAAACAGTTTAGTTGCCTGTACGTCAGGAACAAGTCAAGTCTACTTAGCCAATATAGTTTTTCTTTAAAATTCGTTATAGGTACGAGCTTTCGTTTAGGATATTTTTCAGATTTTTATTATAGTTTTGGCTGTGGAGGGGGTAGACACGCAACTCTAGCGAAAATAACCCTTTTCGAGTTCAATATTTCCTCAACGGTCTCAAATCTAATTAAAATTGATAGGAAATGATTTTTAAAAGCTGTCCAATGATGCCTTTAGTTTTAGATTTTTCCGTTTCTCTATTCTACTAATATTATAAACACGAAAGTTTGTAAGTATGGATGGATGGATGGATGGATGGATGGATGGATGGAGGTTTGTTACTCTTTCGCGCTGCAACGGCTGGACGGAATTGGATTAAATTTGGAGCGGAGACAGCATACACTGGATTAAAACATGAGCTACTTTTTATCCCGGATAATTTAAAAGTTCCCGTGGGATTATCTATAAAATTGGCCGCTGGTATGAAATTTTGTGTGTATATTTCAATGGATTCCTGGATGGTTTGAAAACACAAATGGACCCGGTAGGTGGCGCTGATGTCGGTGTGTCACCAATCACCTTACTCCTCCTAAACGGCTGGACCGATTTGGATGAAATTTTGTGTGTATATTTCAATGGGTTTCTGGGTTGTTTGAAAACACAATTGGACCCGGTATGTAGTACCTAGGTCACCAAATTTGGTTTATTACATACATACATTAAATCACGACCGTTTCCCAGAGGGGCAGGCAGATACCACTTCTTTCCACTTGCTACGATCTTGACAATATTTTTTTGTTGGTTTATTAATTTAGAGATTGAGACCATAGTAAACAGTGAGGTGTCACCAGAACAGAACAGAACAGATATAAGATAAATATACCAAAGAATCATTCAAACCTTTACCAATGTGTTTTCTATGATTTCAACATTAAACATTAAACGAAGCTGAAAATTATACCTACTAACAAGGAAGGGTACCCAACTGTCCGACTCCGATTTAATTCATTTTGATATATGTTATAGAGTAGTCTAAAATAACGGACACGTACTTTTTTTTAGCTGCCCAAACTCAACTTGTTAGGAGAAAATGGCCTTCAAAGTACTGAAAATTGACCGAACCTTCTAATTTCTGAGAAGAAATTTGTTCAAAAAAATTTATAATTAATTACTGGTTTCGTTATATGTTGGAGAACATGAATAAAGAATGGGGACGTGTTTTGTCATTTTACCACAAACTCATTTTTTATATAAAAAAACACATACGTTAAAGTTTCATAAATTTCGTCGCTACACTCACTTCCTTATGGTTATTTTTTTGCTTAAAAACTTTTTGGTCCATGATCTCATGGTTTATGCTTCTGAAAAAAAAAAAGCAATTGGCGGTTTTAAACTATTATAAAAAAATTACTCTGAACTTTTTATTCTTTTCATTGCCGTTGTCGTATCTTCAATTTCAACCTACAACCAACAAAAACCTATTTAAAGTACCATTAAATTCATACCATAAGCAGTTGCTGTAATTTTTCATACAAACAAATTTCTTGTTTGGTAATTGGTGTTTCTACCAGTCCCATCGGTTGAAAGTTTTGAAAAAGTAAATTTAAAACGTTTATTGGATTCACAATCATTTTCTCTATGTTAAAATATTATAAACAACAATACATAAGTATTACCAAAATGCACTTGAACACACTTGTGGATGGAAATCAACAGCGTTTATCGTTTATAAGTGGATTTTATCTATTTTCAATGATATTAGACAGATAAACAAATAATTTCTTTTACATTCGCAATATTCAAAGTTATCTTTTATTTACTTTTAACAAGTTTTTGTTGAAATTGAAGATACGACAACGGCAATGAAAAGAATAAAAAGTTCAGAGTTATTTTTTTTATAATAGTTTAAAACCGACAATTGCTTTTTTTTTTCAGAGGCGTAAACCATGAGATCGAGGGCCAAAAAGTTTTTGAGCAAAAAAATAACCATAAGGAAGTGAGTGTAGCGACGAAATTTATGAAACTTTGACATGTGTTTTTTTATATAAAAAATGAGTTTGTGGTGAAATGACAAAACACGTCCCCATTATTTATTCATGTTCTCCAACATATAACGAAACCAGTAATTAATTATAATTTTTTTTGAACAAATTTCTTCTCAGAAATTAGAAGGTTTGGTAAATTTTCAGTACTTTGAAGGCCATTTTCTCCTAACAGGTTGAGTTTGGGCAGCTAAAAAAAAACACGTGTCCGTTATTTTAGACTACTCTATAACATATATCAAAATGAATCAAATCGGAGTCGGACAGTTGGGTACCCTTCCTTGTAAGTACCAATGTCACCAAAAGATGTTAAATTTAATCAATGTTAATCGACTGTTAGTTCATACATTTTGACAGCTGTTAATGCTCTAATCGTCTTTTTAGGGCCGAGTTCACCAACCAATTTAACAGAAGGTTAAGTCTTAATCAGCTGTTAGTCACACTACTGCACTAAGTGCAGTGTTCACCAACAATTAAACGGATGGTTAGCGGTTTAACGGTTGTCAAGTCTATTGACTAACAGCTGATTAAGACTTAACCTTCTGTTAAATTGGTTGGTGAACTCGGCCCTAAGTGGTTAACATCGTTTGGTGAAATTGGTACTAAACATGTTAAGCCACGGACGTTTCGGATCATAACAAATACCTATGCCAAATACACGGCACCCTAAAATTGTAAAACCAAATTGTCTTCATTATGTATTCGAACTTTAACTCTCGATATTAGGCATTAAAACAATGTTTTCTAAAAACAACGTGACACCGTTAGTTTCCATCACAACGTTGCTTCTGTAACGTTAATCTATGATCACGTGCTTCTTATGTCTTGATCGCTCCAGTTATGGGAGGGATATGGTTGTCCTGTTCTTTGATGTCACATTATCGTGGCGTCGCATTTATTACAACAACAAATTGGAATAATTTATTTGGCCTGTTAATAACATTTTGTACATTTAATTTTTTTCAATCCTTGAATTAAGTTTCTATGTAAGAAACCGAGAATAAAACGTTGATATTTGTAATCAAGTAAAATAACCGACGGCCGGTTTTAAAGAAATGCCTATAATTGGACTAGTTTTGATAATTTCTTAGTAATTATACAAAGTTTCAAGTGACCAGCTCAATCCGGTAACTTTTGTCCATACTTACTTTGACCCGTCCTTCCCCCCTTTTTACTGTCATATCTTGGTTTTTTTATTACATATAAACCTGGTCACCGTTTATTGAAACCTTTAAGTGAAAACCGCATTAACATTGGTTCAGTGGTGTTCAATTTATGTGAGGAGAAACAAAATTAATCAGACAGACAAACAGACTCCAACTCTAAAAATTGTAGAATCGTGTTCTGCTGCTCATTCCGAGGCCCCCCATAGTATTTTTAAATTCATATCTCAAATGTACTAATTTATTCCCTTGTACAACTTTATTATATGTATAGATAGATGATTATGCGTAACTATATTAGGTACCTACCTACACGAATAATGATGGTTCGCGAGGTATGCCGACCTGGTCACAGTAGCCGCGGCGGCGCGAGAGCGAGCGCGAGCGCGTCCCGGGCGCGGCGCCCGCGCCGGGAGCGCCGCACGTGCGTGATAATCTCCCCATTATTACGATAAAGCATTTTTTACTAATTGAAAAAAAGATTATGTGGTGCAGTGTACTGTTTGACAATACATTGTTAGGTTTTTTAATTTTTGCAATCTATCTCGGTACTTACGATTTTAATTATGTCGTCGGACGATCGAGGAAGTTGTCTTGGCACGATTATTATTAGTGTTTTTTTATAATCCGAAGAGATAATTTGCTTTAAAAAATGTTGGCCAGGAGCCTTTAAGGACCATTTACATTTGGAATTTGATAACTAAATTCCTGTCTAATACGGATTGTAATAATATACCTACTTAATGTCTGATTTCTTAACATTCACGTAACACCAATAACAGCGTGACTTGGTAATAATGGCGGAATATTGTAGACCTTTAAAATAGAGTACCCTTCTTGGTCGGATACAGTCCAAAGCACATTTAAGTTTTTATTTAATTGACATACCTATCAATATTTACTAATCACTCAAAAAATTGTGACCCAACGCTGCATCCACAAATTATAAAAACTTACTTATATGAAAGTAGTCAAGAAAAAATCCGGTTGAGTGTCACTTGTTTATTTAAAATCCTTGTGTATACCTACTCATAGATCGTACATAGACCATTCGGTTCGTGACTCACTAGCAAGCTGAAAGTATACATACTGGCAGTGTAAGCGAGTAGGTACCTACTCGTAGTAGAGAAGAGGGGTGTCACAAGTTTAATAGTGTTCTAATACACTCCGCCTAATAGTTTATGAAACGAAGGGTGATCTCTTAATTTGCTACGGCGTGATTGTCAAACAACCGCCTCACGCCCTTGTTTACGCTTTTAGCACCCTCTTGTGTATACAAGTGCACCAAAGTGCACCGGGACCCGATTCGCATAAAACAATCGTTTAAGATAACCGAATTAAATTTATATTACATCAGTACGTAGGTTTATATTAATTATTTATAGTATAAGTAGTGGTTATACTTAATTGACGCCGTCACCTGGCCACCACGCAGCAACCAGCGACTGAAGAGATGGTCATCTAGATCTTTAGCAGAATATTACTGGACGGCATTAAAATTTAAAAAAAAAAGATATTTTTTTGCCATTTTATGTACAATGCCCGTGAGTCACATATTATGTGACTCACGGGCATTGTACATAAAATTTCTTCGTGCAAGTTCAGTGAGTCTCATATGAGCACATGTATGAATGAATTTGAAATTACCCGTTTCAATATTTTCCTCCAGGTTATTGTTTTGTGTTAGTTTAAAAATGGCTACACTGATTGCACTTTAGCTTGGTGCTTTGGCACAACGTTTCATTATACTCAAAGACTACTCAAAACTTACCCTACTTATTTTTTATTATCAATGAAAAAATAAAGTAGGTACGTCAAAGTAACAAGACGTAATATGCATGTTACGAAACATTAGACGAGTTTAGTGATGCGACACTACTATGCCACGTGTTTATCGATACTTATTAATCTGTAAGTAACGAAAACGTGAAAAGTCGCATTTCATCCTGTGGGACCTGTGTGTTTTATTTTCTTACTTATTAAAATTTATTTTATTGGCCTAAAGGGTAATCATTGAAAATTATCTGATTAGATTAGATTCGTCATCTGGTTTTGACATCTTGATCCGTCTGATTTTACAATAATAATAGAAATAAATGTGAATTGTGACGGCATAAATGATTAAAAATAATAGAATTATCGATTCGAGTTTTAAACACTCCACCTCACTAACCTCACATGTCATTTGCACCTTGCTATGTTTTATTCACTGTAGAAATTAATTTATAGTGCGCAAGATATTTTACATTGTTTGGAAGAGTCGGATGATGAAGATTGTAGCAGTGGGAGCGATGCTCTGTATGCCCCTGATGAGGATTTATTTTTTGATTCGTTAAATGTTACATAATTATGGACATATTTTTTTTAAATAATATTGCATACGAAGGTAAAAAATACTTGAAATAAACAGACTTCTATTGTTTTCAGTTTTTATCACCATAGGAGTAGGCTGAAAATAAAAACTAAACATATATTACGTTTTTTTTCTTTTGGTTTTTCAAAATAAAGATTTTTGCTATAAGTACGTTCATGTTGCAAAATCAGACGCAACAAACCACGTTCAGCTAAAAAATGAGTATGAACATTACTGCAAAAGCGAGAAACATAAAACTCATGAGCTTATCCCAAAAATTATGTATGAGTCATATCATATATTACTCTTTGTATAGGGAAGTTGTTAAATTAGATGTCATGTTGATGAGCGCGTGGGAGCTGCGCCGTGGCGCGGCAGGCCGGCCCGGGCGCTCGGGCGGCTCACGCGAGCGGGCCGTGGGAACCGCGCGCCCGCCGCACCTGGACCAATCGATCGAGATACGGATAATGCGCGCGTCGCGGCCGTGCCATCGGGGCGTCGGGCCCAGGCTCGCGGCGCTACCGCCGGCGTAGCCGTCGAGTCACTAAACAGCATCCAGCATCGCTAGTCCATTTTGATATGCACGTCTATTCTTAGAGATTACTACTGAACAACTCTTCAGTGAAAATCTCTAAAGTCCCGAATCAATTTAAAGGAGATGTGTCTTCGAATGCTTGTGAAATATAACGATAGTGGGCCTAATTTCAGTGCACGTTACCAAGACCATACACCTGCCATACACATAGAATACAAGCATTTCTCAGGCAACTTGTACCTTAGTTCTGGACCCCATATTGGGAATTTAATTTGTCAGACTAGGTCCACCCAAATGATGCAGAAACGATGTCTTGGTAACGTGCACTGAAATTAGGCCCACTATCGTTATATTTCACAAGCATTCGAAGACACATCTCCTTTAAATTGATTCGGGACTTTAGAGATTTTCACTGAAGAGTCGTATTTTTCATGATTTAAATTAGAAGAAGATTTAATGGAACACACTAAAAAAATGCTTGATAATACATTTTTATTCCAAATAATTACCCTTTTCTAAGGATCTAATATATAGCATTTCCTGATTAAGAGTGTTATTGCTGTTTAAAATCATTTCTTAAATAAAAGTGACCTCGCCTACTATAGCGATATATAAATTGCGGAGCTATTTAGAAAATTAGGTATACTTTGTCTAAGATTTAGTAAGGCGATTCTATATTTTGTGATCTGTTTTCAAAGTCATAATAAACGAACGTCATTCAAATATAATGTAAACAATCAATGGCAATACGATATATTTATTATTTCAGAGAACTATAAACATTCAGTCATTACTTGTAATATAATTTATAACCTAGACCTCAATTAACACAAGACTTCCTACATAACCTTTTTGAACCTCTTGAAAACCTCACCACACTAATTATTTACATTCATCACACAGAACTCAAAAGAGAAATGGTCTCATTAATATATTAATTTCATCTTAAGAATCACAGTCAATAAATCTTTTTTTTTGTAGGTTATGGCTCCATCAAGGCGGTCGACGTGTAAACAAATAAATTTGACAACAGCTGTCTTAAACGTAGGTGGCAGCTAGATTTATCCAAATAGTACTTATACAATAAAATATTGGAGAGGTATTTATATGTTTTATGTGAAACCACAAAAGAGGTTGATTCGGACTGCATTTTGGTGCATGAAGGTTTTTTTAAATCATAATTAATTCATTGTAACATATTTTTTTAATCTAACTACAAGGATCGATTTGAGAAGCCTATTCCTCATTCTCATACATTGTCATAAACTGGTGCATCCCGATTACCTAATGCCTCAGTATAGTACAGACGACAGTTATCGCTTTTGATTCAATAATGTCGATTTATTCGGGATAAAAAATATCCTTTGTGTCAATCCAGGATAAGGACTATCTCTGTGCCAAATTTTATCCAAATCCGTAAAGCCGATCAGGTGAGCTTGAAACACAAACATTTAAACATCTGTACAAACTTTAAGATTTGTTAACGAGTAGAATTTCAAACTTTTTATTTAGTGTTTGAAAGTTAATGTTAAAAAGTCCGCCCGCGTAAAGTTGCGTACGGAAAGTAAAATTCAGTGCTTAGCGATATAATTGACAAGTATCGACCATCGCAAGGTGCACAAACAAATGGCGCGGGGGTCGCGGGCGCCGCGGCCCGGCTCTGGCGGGGTCGGAGTTCACCCACCGCAATTACTTCACGCTTAATTTAGCTCCTGAGTACAATCTACTTCCTCGCAATACTCACTAAACGCGGCCGATATAAATACATAACATGCGTTTATTCAATTTTTAATTCTTTGATGCTAGGCCTCTATTCACTAAGTCTCGTGCTGCTAATTAACTTAAAAGTTTTATTTTTTATTTATAAGTTTAAAGTTATCCCATATTTATTTGCTAAATGCGTTTACCCTACCCCTTATGTTTAAGGCTTGTTTAAACTTTGTGAAGTAGCAAGTGCAGGTTTGAAGTGATTAGTAAATCAACGTGTAAGGCGCTGTTTACACTTTGTTAAGTGCAAGTGTGAAGTTCACACATTCGCTGTCAAATGGCAATTCCCTGTTAACTGAGCCATAACATAACCAAGTGTTTTGTATTAACAATTTGATGTCACCCTGTATACTAGTTACGTATTGTTTTTAACTCGGCCTCGGCTCGGTCGTTACTGTCAAGTAAATAGCTATCAAAACGTTGGCCATCACAATGCACGGTAAAAGCTAGTGTATTTTCCAAGAAGAATAGAGGCCCAGGATGGAAAACGCGTTTGCCGCGAAGTCGCCCGGTCGCTGGTGCCGACGGCGCGGCGCCTCAAAAGGCGGCCACGCCGGCCACCCCTTGCAGCTTGCGGGCCTAGAGTGCCGGCGGCGGGCGCGCACCGAGATGTTTGGCGGAAGAGTATGTCGAGCTGGAGGACGATCATGCAACACTTGGCGCCGCGGGTTACACACACCGGTACTGCCCGACTCACACAAGAAATATTTGTTGTATGGGAACCTCACTTATTGTTTTCCTTTTTTTAAATATTTTTTGTTACAAATACCGCCGTTAGAGCACTGAGGGTTCCGTACCGCCGCCGCACAGTAAGTATTATTATATTCCAATTTGGATGCGATTTCTAATCGAATCATCTGGAGCTCTACTCGCACATGACCAAGATTTCTTGTTTATTTTTCAGAGTAAGTACCTATATATAATATAACCTACCAAATTTGAGGCATGTATGTTTTACCGCCTTTACGATACAATTTTTTTTTTTTTTTTTTTTTTAACCTAATTATATTATTTTAGTTGCCTATTTAACAAAATGTAGTTCTAACGTAATAACACATATTCTGAAAAAAAGGTATTTATTACGGTTCAAAGGTAGGTACTCTTTAAAGTTGGGACCGACGACGGACGGCCAGCGCGGCGTGTGGACGGTCGCGAGGGGCTCCCTGCGGCCACGGACCCTGAGCGCCGAACGCCGGCGTCTTGTCTTGTATGTTTCAAAAGATACAGCTCTTTCAATTAATTTCAGAAGGATGGGCAAAGGGGCTTAGTAGTACAGTCAGGTGTAAAAATATGGGAATAGGTACGCAATATCTCAAAAATATGTCCTAACTATTCCAGTGTAATAAAAACTTCGTTACATATTTATGAGAGGATTATTTCGATATATATTTTTGCACTTGGCTGTATCTATTCAGTTATCGCGTCATATACATGTAAACACGGACCTTTTTGCTAGTGGTATAAAGATGTTTAGATATTTTTGACACCTTGTGAATGTATATATATTTATGTCCTTGACTGTACCTACCTAATAGGTGCTCATCGGGCACTCTTTGGGTACGAAACCCCGAAGAACCCCCTGAGGCCCTACTTTGAAAATCGAAGTTCGAAGTTCCGTTAGCTCCATCTGCTCTCGTCCTTCGAGACTCATGTCCGGATCCTATATTCAAACCGCGGATAGGTAAATCTTACTCGAGGCTAATATTTGAGACATTATGTACTGATAAATGTCAAATTTTAACCCTAAGTAAGTAAGCCTTATCAGTCCGCGGTTTGAATATAGGAACCGGACATGAATCGAGAGAAAGGGATGGAGCTAACGTGACGTCGAACATTTTCCAAGTACCCAGGGCCTCTGTTATGGAACTTGTGACTCGTCGTTAGTTACACCTGTCATGTATACTCGAAAACGTAATTAAAGTCCAACGTGGGTTGCCACTAAAATAAAAAATATTTGCGTTAGTATATTTCCACTTTTTAAAAGAACGTACTAAGAATATTTATTTATTGGTAGTTTTAAACCTTCCATTAAAATAAACAAGTTAATTCAAGTTATTTACACAAATACAAGATGGCCTATTAAATATTTAACCATAGACGATTTTTGGTAGCAAAACTGTTATTGCACTTGTAATACTTCAGGTCTTAATAACATTTGGTACGATAAATAAGCAATTCTTGTTAACAACGTTAGATGCAATTTAAATATTACATGCGTTTAGCTATTCGACTAAATAACAGGCCAAAAGTGTGTAGCTCGCTTTATAATGACAATCGTTGGCCATTTCACCATCCATGACAACATGGGGTCCATGGGTAACTGTCATTCTGTCATTCTTATTCGACATCTGACGTCTGTTCCGAGTGCTCGAATGTATTGTATTTGCTCAGTGGTGATTTTGTTTTTTACATACATACATACATACCTTCACGCCTTCATTCCCAGAGTGGGGTAGGCAGAGCTACAGAATTACCAACAACTCTAAAAACTTGTTGATAACTTTGTAACCACAATTTGCACAATTAGGCTAAGATGTTTAACAGCGCATTAGTGACAGGTTGCAAGCCCATCGCCTAACAGTACTATCCCTTATTCCCTTAGTCGCCTCGTACGACATCCACGGGAAGACATGGAGTGGCACTATTCTACCCCGGCAACCATACCATTTTGTTTTTTGTTAAGTTTATTCTCGGTGTTACTTTCTGTTGTTGAAGTGTTAAGTGTGTGTGTTGTACGGCTTCTTTGCGTACGTATTATACGTAAGATGGAACCTCAGCCGGGACCATGTTAGTCATATCTACAAATTTTGTCAACAATTTGATTATCAATACAAAAAGGTTGGCTAACTCTGAAATGTTCGATTGGCACTGACATAAGTGACTTTGACACTTATGACAGTGACGTACCTGTCGTATTTTTTTTGGACTTTAATTACGTTTTCGAGTATAGGTATGCAGATTGCAGAGACAATGAGTTGTACCTAGTCATAAACAAACACATAGATAGTATCCGCAGCTCAGCAGACGTGGCGGCGCAGGTCACGTCGACGTGTCCTTAGCTCACTGCGGATACATACTAGAACTTACATGGGAGAAAAATGCATATATATTCTTCAATCATTATATATAGGTAATTAAATAAGTCTATGTTTTTTATTTATTTCAGTTTTTTTGTCTATTTTTGACAATTAATGAAAAAAAAATACTAGGGCAAAATACAACTTGGCGTCCTGAGCCGAACCCAAACATTAATTCCTCCACCTGAGTAGGTCGAGTGCCGTGTTTTACAGACGTACATACTCATTATAATACTAGCTTCTGCCCGCGACTTTGTCTGCGTACATTTCGATTATGGTTATTTTCTCGAGAACTTTTTAATTTTCCGGGATGTTAATGTGTTTATCCAGGATATATGCCATCACCATTTAAAACTTCATCCAAATTTGCAGCGTGAAGGATCTTTTAACATTCACAGCCAGCATCTTTGAAATTACGCACTACTTTCTGCAAATTTCACTTTGGAAGGAACTTTTTTTGTTTCATATTATAAAACTTCATCCCTGCGTATGCTTAGAGACCAGCATTATATTTCTCAACGAGACTCAATTCCAGCTTATGAAGCAAGAGATTTGGTGTGTTTTCGTAGATTTAATGAGACATCAAGATTGACCGGTGTACAAGCGGATCTTTAGTTGCTTGGAATACATTTGTACTTATCAAAATGACTCTGTTTAATCTATCATGCAAATTTGAATTATCTACAAGAACGCTTACAAAAGTGGTGGCCCTTATCAGTATCATCGTCGTGCGCAAGGGCGCAGCAAGGCATCACGGGCTAGAAGATGCACGAATGCTCAAAAACCAAAAAGTAAAATTACGCAGGTAGCCTACCTATTAATAACAAAAAAACAAAGTTTGTGTACGCCTACCCTTAACAAAATGTTCGTGATTTATGTTTTTATAGTCCCAATTGGAAATATTTCAGGATCGTACATCAAATAATTGCAATAGTTTAAGATAAAAATATGTCATTGTACCTAGATGGGTAATTTTTAGGTATTCTACAAATAAAAATAATAATAATTTTACGTTCAGTTAACTCAACGCCTGTACACTCTAACGTTTGGAATCGTTGCATCTGTAATTTCAATTAGAATATTGAACTTATGAACTTTAAGTAACATCCTCATGGATTTTAATTTGTAACGAATTAATTTCACAATTTTACAAAATTATAATATTTAAATAGCATTGACTTGGGAAATTCGTGTCACTCGCCGCTAAAAACAAAGTTTTGATCAGCCCGTTAGAGCCCCTGGTCCGAGCTGAACTTACCTCGGACGACGACTTTCTTTTGTTCATCTTCCTTGTTGTGCACCTTGCCCGAGCTGGCCAGCAAGTTCCCGGGGGGCCCGCGGTCCGCGCGCACCTGCCGCAACACACGATCACACTTTTAAACTCCCACCTTTTGAGATAGTTTTTGTGAAGTAACGTCGTCAGAACCCTTTAGTGAGCCTGGTCAGACGTGCTCTGGCGCGGTTTTAATATTTGTTTTGTGTGAAGCCGTCTTAAATTTCGTTATGGTTTTTGTACAAAATGGTAGGTACTTGTAAATATATTTGGTTTTTATTTGTATTCCTTACCAGTTCTCCAAGGAAGCTGATGTATCCTATCGCCAGTTTGAGGGTATCAACCTTGGACAGCCGCTTCTCATACGGCAGCGTAGGGATGTGCGCCCGCAGCCCCTCGAAGGCGTCGTTGATGGACTGCATGCGGCGGCGCTCGCGCAGGTTCGCCGCCTGCCGCTGCTGGATCTGCTGCTGCGGGCAGTGCGCGCGCCGCTTGTGGTGCCGCCGAGACTCCGACCTGGTGGGTCATGCTCATTTTAAAAATAAAAATATATAAAAATCATTTAATTCAGACAAATCAATCCATAATTTGTTAGTCGCATGCTACACGTCGGTGAGTCCGCCGGGTAACGAGGGGGGCCGCCGGCCCGCGTCGTAGCGACGCACTTTTAACTTACTTATAACACCGTTATTTTATTAACTCGTGTTAAAAATGAACTAAGTCAGTTATGAATATAGTTTAAATCAAAAGCAAAGCAAGGAAAGTGGGGATATCCAAGATCAATACTATGTTAGGAAGTATAATATTAATAATACCCTCCTCTGTTACAATTGGCTACTTGACAGTTTTCAGAAAAGTATTTTAAAATGTGCGTTTGCTTATTTTATACATCTCACAATATTTTTTTTCTAGAAAAAATGTTAATTATTAGAAAAAACACGTATACAACGAAATTAATTTGAAATACGCGCGTAAACGGTAGGTCACGTGACTTTTGTCGTTGGTGACGTCACTACACATAAAACAACGTACCGAATTATTATAAAGCCAACTTAAGCGAAAGGATAAAGTTTTAAAAATATGTTTTGTGAAAATGTCTAATTATAAGACGTGTGCCGTACCAATGTGTGACGATCAAAACTCCTGAAAAATTATTTATACACGTTCCTAAAATTACTTAACATCAAAAGAAGTGGTTGCAGTTGGCACGTCGAGATTCGAAGTTAACATCTGTCCACTTTTGGCAGATTTGCACTATCTGCCTTTAAATATCCCGCCTCCATTTAGTGCAACTTCTCACGAATACAATTATGGTAAGCTTACGAGTCGTTTATTTTGACTACGGAGATGTTTGACAACTTTGTATTTAGGCTGCAGTGACGTTACACGTAAATCAGTCATGGCCGCTAGCGTTTGGGTTCATTGGAGCCACAGGTAAAAAACGACGATGTTATTTTCCAAAAATAAAGTACTTATCATATTTTTTATTGCAAATAAAAATATGTGCAGTTATTTTTTTAGTGTAAACTACCATATTCAACACTTTTTATATTTAATTACTACAACTGTCAAGTAGCCAATTAGTGCAAACATCAAAATAAAATACTACAATCGCTAAGCGCTTATAAAATGACTATTACTACGGCCATGACGATACCTCGTTCTTCGGCGACTGTTGCTCGCGCCTCGCACGTCTTTAAAAATGTCTCTGAGTTCCGGCGGCTTAGACCATACAATACCTGGACTGGCCTTATAGGTTGTATTCGAGTACAATCATGTCTGCCGAGATTTGCGGGGGGTGAAGAAATAACACATGCAAAAGATTACTTACAAATGTAAAATCTATCTGTGTCATTATTACACACGCACATTTTGACAGAAATCTAACACATAATATATTTTGACGCACACAAACATATCACACATGTAAAGACTTTGTACAAACGCGGTATAAGAATACGTAAATGTCAATGTGGTCGGCATAAACAACGGTGCGAGGATTAGGTCGATAGCTCATATCGATATTTTTTCTGACATTTGCAGAAGCATACAATTTTTGACCCGCCGCCTAGCAGCAGTGTTCGCATTGTTGTGTTCCGGTGTCGGACTAAGACAACCGGTGAAATTACGAGTATAGAGATTCCATCGCAGAACTCAGAGTTGGCAACGCCTTTGAAGTCTTAGTCCCGTAATAATAAACATAGGTATCTCGACTTTAATGCCAGTCTCAAGATGCGTCAAAATGACAGTTTTCTATGGCTTGTCATTTACTGTGACGTATCTTGTGACGGACATCTCTCAGTCAAGATGATTAATACGAGATTAATACGGCCCTTAGGATTGCAATCTTGAGATTGTCTCAGTTCCCACTTACCATCAGGTGGCCCGAGTGATAATGTGCCGTCTTCTCTGCCATAAAAAAACAGTATCTATTGAGCATCGTAATAGGATATTATTGGTCAATGAAATAGTTGTTAAGTCATGTTAATTATAATTAACAATAACGGAAAAGTACGATGTTTTTTATATATTTTTACAAAGTTTGCCCTCTTTAACACTCGTGGAGATTGTAGCACAATGTTTCTTATTATTGTTTTATGAGAAGAAACCTTATTGACCGTATTTGTATTAGATATTATTTGACAAAGTTATGAAAGTTTTAAAATATCATGGTAATTGGTATTTCTTTGTATAAGTAAATATTTAAGAGTGAAACGTGAATTACTAAAATACCAACTTTTTCATATAAACATAAAGTAGGAACAGCAAAATCTATTAACTTTCGCTTCTTGCAGCGTTCGATACTGACTTGCATCAAAATGTTTCGAACATATAGAACTAGTACGCGTAGGCACCCAATTTGCTTGTCTGCTGCATGAGGCAGTCCATATTTTTTCAATTCTGGGTCTTTTGGAAACGTGTGAAATATATTACACTTATAATAAATAGTGTTCACTAGGCAATTTCCAGGTCCTTAGTAAATATTCCTTACTGTCGATAAATATTGATTTCATCGAGACTACCCTCATCACTAAACCGAGTCTCGCTAAAGAGTATCGTCGGTGAAACTGTACAACCGCGTAAGTAACATTTTTAATAAGGAGAAAAATTCACTTTTTGAATAAGAGGGTAAGGTTTATTTTTCTCTATCACAAATTTGTTAGTTACACGGTTTTGCAGTATCACCGACGGTATGCTGACGAAATCATTTTGATGAATACAATTATAGACTTTATTTCAAAAACTGTTAAGTTATTTCTTACAAAGCATTAAGACCGAGTCTCGCTACCCGAGTACGCATTCATCCAAGTAAGAATTTGAATCGATTGATTATAAATTATAATATAAGTAATCGTTAAATTTGACGTGCTATGAAAATATTTTAAAAATAATATTTTACATGTATTAAATATATAAAATTACTAACAAATGAAATGTTGTGCCATCTTTTTCTAAGCTTGAAGTAGAAACTGATCAGTTTTTACACGAACTTATAGCACATGCGAGCATTTCTCCAATGAGTGTGTTCTCTTGCGAGGCGATTTTGTGAATGACCATTACTCGATTATGAAATAGGTTTTGTATAACTTTTTGCACATTGTGCAAGTTTTTCGGCAGAGGGGAAATGACCTATAAGGCCAGTCAAGCCACTGTATGGTCTAAGACCGGCGGCCAACAGTTATCTAGTATAGGTGCCTGTATACATATAAAAAATAAAAATACGATGAAATCTTAATTGAATGAGTACCTATAGCTTAAGACAAAGTAAATCATTTACCTTTTAGCTGGTATTGAGTGGTTCTCTTGATCGCTCGCGTACAGACTACCGTCGGACATGGAGGAGTCGTCGTAAAGAAAGAGGTCAGAGCCGTTGCCCGACGTCGGAGACCCGCCCAGGCCCAGCGGAACGACGCCGGAGCTATCCACAGGTGGACATCGGTGGTCACCGTTCACTCCGTCCATGTTGAACATCGTGCAACACTTTCCCACTCACCACCGCTCCACTGAATCGATCTATGAACTCTCTTTCTAGCTAAGGCCGCGATACACATCAATTGTTCCTAGTGCGTAAAATTGCATTACCGAGTTTTTCCATTAATTCGTCTACTGCGAGCCGTAATATAGAGAGTTTAGTTCGTAGTGAGCCCCGGAGGGATATGGAAGGGAGGGCCGAGTCGGCAACTGTGAAAGAGGGTGGCGCCGCCCATTTGTTGCCTCACGCCCATATTTCCACAACCGAGCTTGCGGAAACCCATGCGATATGCTTACCTCTCCCTTTATTGAATATCTTCGCCTAAAGCAGAGAGAGGGATAGGGAGGCCTTTCAGACATAGTGAAAGTTCAATATTGTTCCTAAATTATGCTCTGATTACTGATTAGGGATGTTGGCTTACTTTACATTTAATAATTTTGTCAACGGGGAAGATTCTAGATGAGCACATTTAAAATTGAAAATACGATTAAGAGGGAAATATGTATTCTCGTTATCTTATAGACGGCTACCTACTTATATCTCGATTTCGCGAGCAGCAGCGTTTTGAATAGGTTATAGAAGGCTTACTCCAAAGCACTTAATGCTAAATTCGGGTGCTCGGTCTCTGTCACTTACATTCCGTGACCACAACGAGAGAAAGAGGTAGACTATTGATATTTGGAACTTCTATTTTAAACGAATAATAAATAATGAGGCCCCTGATATGTTTCATTGTGTGTAGAAGATATATTCTTATTCGAATTTGAATTTATTTTCACTGATAGTTTTTATTTTTATTTATTTTTATGGCATAGAGAAGACAAACGAGCACACAGGCCACCTGATGGTAAGTGGAAACTGTGACCCATAGACATTCGCATTAAATATCATTAAATACCTATTAAATATCGGTAGGTTACATTGTACAATATGTAAGTAATTTTAGTACGTTTCATGTAGGTATATTTTCGTGTTTCCTTTGCTAAGAAAAGGTATGGATATACCCATATAGAGGTATTATTCACACATGTACCTAACTTACTGGTCTAAGATCCGAACAGGAGACGACCTTCACCCAGTTGTTTATTCGATATAAAGTATTTTATATCAAATTTAATGTGGTACCTAAGTAATACGAGGGTGGATTGAAAAGTTCTGAGCCTGGTAAAAAAAAGTAACGGGCTCACTTTTTATAACTAATTTATTTTTCGACATATTCTCCATGAAGGTCAATGCACTTAGTCCACCTCGCCTCCGACTTCATTATCCCATCAAAAAAAAAAGAATCGCTGAGGTCGTTAAAATATGAGTCTACTGCTTCTTGTACCTCCATATTTGTCGAAAATATTTGTCCTCCCAAGTGTTTTTTGAGGTTTGGGAAGAGATGATAATCGGGAGGAGCTAGATCCGGCGAGTAAGGGTCATGCGGCAGCACTACAAATCCACAATCATATATTTGTGCCATTGATTTCGCCGAAGTGTGAACGCGAGCGTTGTCTTGGTGAAACAGTACTTTTTTCGACAGCATTCCAGGTCTCTTTATTTTAATTTCCTCATGCAGACGACGTAAAAGAGCACAATAGTAGTCCGAATTTATTGCTTTGCCCTTTTCGAGATAGTCTATCATGATATTCATGATAACCCCCCTGCAATCCCAGAAAACTGAGGCCATCACCTTATTAGCTGACAAAATGACCTTGGCTTTTTTGGGTGGTGGTGAACCTGGTCTTTTCCATTGCCTGGATTGTTCTTTCGATTCTGGTGTACTGTGGTGGACCCATGTCTCGTCCATAGTTATAAAACGATTGAAAAAATCGTCGGAGTCACGTTGAAACATACATAAACAATCTTGGGAAATTGTAACACGTACTCGTTTGTTCTCGACTGAAAGCAGTCTAGGCACCCACCTGGTTGACACCTTAGAAAATCCAAGAACATCGGTGATGATGTTCTGTGCCCGCTTATAAGAAATACCCATTGCTTCCGCTATCTCCACAATCTTCAATCGCCTATCCTTCATTATCGCATCTAATATATTATTGACATTTTCGTCCGTAGTAGCCGTCAACGGCCGCCCACTCCTAGGCTCGTCTTGAACAGTCTCCCGGCCACGTTTGAAACCAGCTACCCATCTTTTTATGGTAGCATACGATGGAGCAGATTGCCCTTATGTTTGATTCATATCTTCAAATATTTGTTTTGGTGTTAACCCCTTCTTTTGCAAACATTTTATGACAGAACGTTGCTCAATTTTATCCATTACTTGAAAAATCAGTGACCTTATGTAGCAGTTCGAGCATAAAATACAAAATTGTGACAGGAAAAAAACAAAAGATAGTGCATAATGGCGACTAAATATGGCACTTTGACCTGCCAGTATTTATTTGTTTTTTTTTTATTATATTCAACCTTAGGCTCAGAACTTTTCAATGCACCCTCGTATATGGCGAATAGGTTGGGTGAAAAAATTCAGTCCAGTAGTCAGTACTTATACAAATAAAAAAATAAAAAAATGTATTTTTTTTAATTGGTTTATTAATACACAAATTATATACTAATCGAAAGTATGAAGACTATAGAATATGCAAACGTTAGGTTTGTTGCAAATTATTAGAACCGACTTATCTGTTTGTACCTACCTACCCAATAGTTATTGATGGTAAAAAATAGTCAACCTAACGTTTGCATGTTCTATCGGCTTCTTACTTTCGATTGACCGTATGTAATTTGTCTATTAAACAAGCAATTGCATTTTTTATTTTAGGCACTTGTCCCACCAAGAGCGAGTAAGCGATTAGCTATCAGCGATTTTCTCGCCCAAGAAACGAACAAAATATAAGGATCCTGTGTTAGTAAAAGAGACACGTATACTAATCGTTCATCGCTGGCTGTTCACACTGCCGGCCGAGAACACTCGCTCTACTACTTTGGCGCCGCGATAAGAGCGATAAGATAAAACTAGCTCAGCGATACTCGCTCGGCGATACTCACTTGGTAGTTAGGGCACTAACTTGTCCCACCGCCAACGATGAGCGATAAACGAGTAGAACGATAAACTAGAAACGAGTGGGCGAGCGACGAGAAGCGAGTGTTAGCTCCAATAGTTTGGTCGCTTGGCTTGGCTATAGGCGAGTGTTCGAGTGCAATTACAATTCATCATCATCGTCGTCTGAACTAGACAACAATGACAGCTCAAATGATTTGCTCAAATTCATAGCAATATCTGCACTGAAATCCACGTCGTAAAATCACCGCTTTGGTATCGCAGCTTGAGTTCTAACTACCAAGTGAGTATCGCCGAGCGAGTATCGCTGAGCTAGTTTTATCTTATCGCTCTTATCGCGGCGACAAACTAGTAGAGCGAGTGTTCTTGCCGGCAGTGTGAACAGCCAGCGATGAACGATTTTAGTATACGTGTCTCTTTTACTAACACAGGATCCTTATATTTTGTTCGTTTCTTGGGCGAGAAAATCGCCGATATCTAATCGCTTACTCGCTCTTGGTGGGACAAGTGCCTAGACTAGAACTCAAGCTGCGATACCAAAGCGGTGATTTTACGACGTGGATTTCAGTGCAGATATTTGCTATGAATTTGAGCAAAGCATTTGAGCTGTCATTGTTGTCTAGTTCAGACGACGATGATGATGAATTGTAATTGCACTCGAACACTCGCCTATAGCCGAGCGACAAAACTATTGGAGCTAACACTCGCTTCTCGTCGCTCGCCCACTCGCTCATCGTCGGCGGTGGGACAAGTGCTTTATAGTTGATTTTTCAGTTTTTAATTAATCATATACTGGAGTGTAATTTTTCAGCCAACCTTACCATATTAAATTTAATAAAAAGTACTTTTTATCGAGTAAACAGCTGGGTGAAGGTCGTCTCCCATTCGGGTCCCCTACTATACCCTGTTAGTTAGTTGCTAATTCGCTCGATTCTTGTTTCGCCGGATTCTTGTTAACTACTAAGAGGTCTGAGCGACACATTTATAATATAAGTAAATCTGGCTAAAAAAAACCAGATGAAACAAGAATCCGGCGATTCGGGAACTAACCACCCTTACCTACCTATATTTTATCTACAAGGATCCCAGCCAAGATGCGAAGGCTCGCTACTAACAATATTTTTTTTCATCGCTCAGAATGAATGGGAACATTCTCGTACAGTACGATAAACCACGTGGTCAACTGTCGTCCCATACATTTTAAGCGATAGAAAAGAAAAACGTTAGTAGCGTCTCCGACTTGCCGAGCCCTGGGAATGGTTCGTCTTTATTTACTAATTGCATTGCATTATTTTGCCTTGTTTTGTGTTGTAGGTATAGTCAGCGTCAAAAGTTCACATTCTAGTTCAATTCTTTTAATATACAGGGTGGAAAGGGACGAGGGCCGTTCCCGAAAATATAATATCACATAAGTGATGTACATTCGATGTGCAATGGTTAGAAACAATTATTATAAAGAAAACAAAAAAGTTAAATTAAGTCATGTTTAATATTGGTGACAACCCTATGTATGTTCCTAACTACATTCCAACATTTGTAAGGAGAAAAGAATACCTGTTATCTTAGGGATCTACACCCGATGTTCAAATATTCCACCGCGTCTAATAATACATGCAGCAGCTCGTGCCCGAGTATGGCGATGCACCTTCGATAATGTATTTTCTTCACGATTTTTTTTACGCAGTTGTTCGAAGGCAGTAATTAATCTTTCTTTCATTTCCTCGGCAGTATCACATTCTGTCCTGAACACGTTGTCTTTAATCGTGCCCCACAGAAAAAAGTCCAGTGCCGTGAGGTCCGGACTCCTTGGGGGCCAACGGTGTGGCCCGAATCGCCCTATCCATCTGTCCCCAAACTCAGTGTTTAATTTCTTACGCACTTCTATCACGGAACGAGCTGGTACTCCGTCTTGTTGGTACCAAGTGCGTTGTCTTTCAGCCAGTGGCAAGTTATCGAGGTAAGCGTCAACCTCGGAGTTTAGGAGGGCCATTTATCCAACTCTGTTAAGTGTTGCAGGTAAGAACACAGGCCCTATAATTGTTTCCCCGTGAATTGCAGCCCATACGTTTACTGACCAACGATATTGGTGACTCGAATAACGGTACGCGAATGGGTTTTCTTCGGCGTACACGTGTTAATTTCATTTCGCCTGTTCCACACTCCATTGCGTGTAAATACACTTTCATCCGTCCAAATAATGCGTCTAATGAAGTCACGGTCTCCAGCTATTTTGTCCAACAACCACCGGCAGTATGCTTTCCGGATGGGGCAGTCTCTGGGCAATAACGCTTGAACCCTCTGTATGTGATAAGGACGACGACGGGCACGTTTTAGTATCTTCAATACTGTCGTATGAGTTAATCCGAAGTGCTGACCCGCCCGCCTGGAATTTGCTCTTGGATTTCGATCAAAATAACGCAGTACTCTTTCTTCGAGCCATTTAAACTTTCACTAACTGTTCATATTCCTAAGTCGTCAGTGTACAGTTAAATCGCGAACACGTGCTTACAGGACGCAACAGACAGGACAGATGGAACGTATACAACTGGATGGGCATAAAATATTTTGACCACATTCACACGCCACACCTCAACAGTGCGACATCACGAAGCAGACTGATTAGACGATGGAAGCCACATAACGCATTCGCGACGAATCGTGGTGTGTTCCAACGTTGAATTTCGACATTCACTATAGTTCCATTGGGCAGTTCCATTCGGATTGCGCGTTGGCGAGTCGTGCTGGCTTTCCGTCCATTTGGAAATTCAACAGACCGCGCCAAGTAGGTAAGGTAAGGTGGGGGAAGATTGAATGGTTTTTTGATGAGATGGATAGTGTGGTGTTAAAACCCTCGTAAAATAAAAAACTATTTACTTCCTTTCAATTGCATAAATTGGTAGGTATGAGCAAGGGCTATATTTTTGTAATCTGTCGATAAAACTCGGTTACGCCTATTCTAATATATAAAAACTAGCTTTCCGCCCGCGACTTCGTCCGCGGAGAATCATTATTTTGGTTATACGTAAAAAAAAGACAGTTCTTTTCAAGTTTCAAATATTTTTTCGCACGGCTATTGAAGATCACTACCATCTAACGATATCTACTATCGACTATTGATTGAGCACTTCTTTGTATACCACGTTGGTGGTAGTACTGTTGGGCGCTAAAATAACCAGGCTGCTGCATGAACTAACTCTGGAACAGGCCACGTAAAACTGCCCGTGTGAGAAGCAATCCTCCCTTAAGTCGATGCCCGCCACCTTTAATGACTGACCCTGAGATTTGTTTATGGTTATAGCAAAGCAGACTTTAAGGGGGAATTGCAGTCGCTTAAATTCAAATGCGTAATCAGAGGGTATAAGTGGTATTCGTGGTATGAATACCGATTCACCGATCCGGTAAATACAGTAGCCTCAATAACATTTTTGTGAAGTGCTTTTACTCGCAGTCTTGTTCCGTTGCAAAGCTTAGGGGGGTTAAGGTTACGCAATAGCATGACAGGGGTACCAACTTTAAGGAGGAGTTTGTGAGAAGGGAGACCAGGTGGGTTGACACTATTAAGGAACTCAACAGGATAGTGAACAGCCTCATCGGTTGGTAAGACTGAATCTACCGACTTGTATTCCATTTCTGACCCTTCAAAGGACTTGAGGAGGATATCATTAATGGTGGCAGCAACATTGTTCTTGGGAGTCAGTATAGCGCGTTCACAGAGCCAATCCATCCCCAGCCAACAACACAATAACTCCACCCATCACTCCATCATTACCTCTGATATCTTTAAGGGTCCTACTTAGTGCTTCAACTCCGCTCTTATGTGCCATACTGCTCTCATCCCATACAATAAGTGTACACTCCCGAAGAACTTGGGCCATTTCACTCTGTTTAGAGATATTGCATAGAGGGGTTTCAACTCGGGTGAGATTGAGCGGGAGTTTAAAAGCAGCGTGAGCGGTTTTACCACCTTCCAGTAGTGTAGCAGCGATGCCAGACGATGCAACAGCTAAGGCAATTGAGAAGCGCATTTCTACCAAGTTTCAAGTAAATTTGACCATAAGAGTTTTTTTCCCATACATTCTTTGCAGCCCCCTTTCATCCCTCTAGCTAGGGGTTGACTTTTAGTAATCACTGAAATAAGTGTCTCATTATTTGCATTGAAGAGCATTTCTACCAAGTTTCAAGTAAATTTGATCATAGAAATATTTTATCTAGACAAACTTTGCAACTTCCTTTCATCCCTCTAGGGGTTGAATTTTAATAATTGCTGAAATAACAGCCTCATTATTTGCATTGAAGAGCATTTTTACCAAGTTTCAAGTAAATTTGACCATAAAATATTTGTTTCCTATACAAACTTTGCAACCCCCTTTCATCCCTTTAGGGGTTGAATTTTAGTAATCGCTGAAATACGTGTCTCATTATTTGCAATGAAAAGCATTTGTACCAAGTTTCAAGTAAATTGGACAATAAATATATTTTTTCCCATACAAATTTTGCAACCCCCTTTCATCCCTTTAGGGGTTGAATTTTAGTGATCGCTGAAATATGTGTCTCATTATTTGCAATGAAAAGCATTTGTACCAAGTTTCAAGTAAATTGGACAATAAAAATATTTTTTCCCATACAAACTTTGCAACCCCCTTTCATCCCTTTGGAGGTTGAATTCCGAAAAATCCCTTCTTAGTGGATCTCTACATCATAAAAAAAAGTACTGTCCAAGTTTCATATTTATAGCATTAGTAGTTTTGGCTGGGCGATGATGAGTCACCCGGGACATTGCCTTTTATATATATAGATAATAAAATCAAATCAAATTTTATCTAAAAAATTGACTGGTTAAGATGGAATGGTCGAGGGGTAAGATTGACATAGTGTCTAAAGTCTTTTAAATGAATGCAAACGGTTACTGTTGCTCGTTATTGTATAGAATTCCTTACGCTTAACAGATACAGATGATTTTTGCGTAAATATTCCTGATAGGTAACAAGAAAAGTGCAGTTGAAAAAGAAAGTATTTTACTCTTACCCCGCTTCACAGGGAAAACGACAGTGATACTCAAACTTTTTATTGTATATTCTTGATATAAAAAAACTTAAGAAGATTAGTTTGGAATTAAAATAACAGTTGCATGGAAACAATTATTTATTTTATAAAAGAAATGAATACAAAAAAGTAAGTATTTTCTTGCAGCATGACTAATTTTGTCACAAATTAAGCCACTTACATGTAAAATATTAGAAAATAAATATGAATCTGTGTAACAAATTAAGACACATTTAAAATACAAAAATATACCAAATACTTAGTAATCTGTGTAGAAAATTTAGTCACAGACTTACTTACATTTATAATATTAGAAATCCAAATAAGTACTTCTAGTAAACTTTAAGAGGTTTTTTTTCTCTCCATACAAAAAAATACAGATTTATTATTGATTTCACACAATAAGTAGTTTCACACAACACTTCTTAGTTACTATTTATCTTATCGTTATATCAGGTCAGAAAATAAACCTTACGTTAATTATTTTTTTAAGTGCAAAGTTTGAGAATATGTGTCTTTTTCTATGACTTTCAAAAACGGGGGAAGATTGAAACATTACTATTTCAATGTTACCCCAGCGAAATTGGCTGGGTAAAGATGGAAACTTCTCGTAAATCTCAATATATGATTAATAGCTACACCTAGCAGAAGTAAGTACCACCTAGAAAATAGAATCTCAAATAACACATAAATAGTCAGTCAGAACTTTTATACTCCCCTTATTAATCAAGTTATGAAACACGGGGTAAGATTGAAAATCGACGAATTCACCACGAAATGCCGACCTTCACAAAATAGCACATAACACACGTCTACTTACTCCGAGCGGTCACTGGCGAATGTGCGGCGGATCGTAACAAAATGGCGGCTTAATGGATGAAACCAGCACTAAAAAAATTAAACCAAATAGGGAGTTATGTGAGACTTTTAATTTTTCCCCTTTTTTTATCTTCCCCCACCTTACCTTACTTTTAAACGCTACAGTTTTGACATTCTCGGGTCGATTTTGGCGCGACGCTGCTCTATTCGGCTTGTTGGAGCTGTCCTGAATGCCCAGCTTTAGATTGTTACTCTTACACGCTTTAACATGAAGAAAGAACTTCGTGCAGCAAATAAATAATAAAATTATTTAAGGAAATAACGTCAGTGTTAAGATATTTTAACAACACAGAACCTGTACCAAGAGCTGGTAGGTAATAACGATAAGGACAATAAGAAGTTTTTTTTAGTAGCAATAATAAGTTGAAGAAATATGTTACAATTAACTTTATTCAACATAATATAGGTACTACAATTAAGTGTTAGGTACAATTAATACTTATATTGGGCTTACACAGAAATTAATCAATTAAATGTATCAAAAACGATTCTAGTTAAGATGAAATTATAATCATCAATAATGAAAGATAGGGTGCGGCATTACAATGAAAAGTTAGATTGCAATAGGATAACATATGATTTAAATGTACAGAAACTTAAAGCTGAGATAAGTAAGTTAAAGGACCAGCTTGAACTTACCTCATGTCTGTAAACACTAGAAAGAAGTCAAGGAGCATATTATCCTGGCTTTCACTCAATCGGTAGAAGAAAGAAGATCGAATGCAGAGCGTTTTAACTCTTTAATGAACAGTGATTATGGTAACTTTGATAGATTAGTTAATGACACTCGAATTATAGCCACCCAAACGAAGCGCAAAAGCGCGAAACATCTCTTGTCATTGTGGCTTGTTTTTGTTCCTTGTTGAACAATCACCTATTAAAAAAAAGACGTTCACACTTTTCTCAAATTTTACAAATATGACTGCACTAAAGTCACTTAGTTAATCAGAACAAAATAACTTATTAAATAACAACACAGGAAAACCCTATTTTCAAACGCAAAGGTAACGTAAAACAGTTTTACGACCTTGAGAATTATTCGCTATTTCTTACCGATTTCCACAAGGACTCGGTCGATTGCTGTGTCCATGCTGAGACAGCAAATTACCAGCTTTGCCTCTTAGAGGAAGGGATAAGTATCGTAGACACGGGCCGCGCGAGAAACCGCCGAAATGGGCATACCGCCCTGTAAAGGCAACACCACACGAAGTACAGGCATTCGCTAATTGGGAAGCGAACAGTACGAATAAGAGCGACCCGAGCGATCATCTAAGTCTTCGAAGTTTATTGTGCGATAATTGTTTGTAACGGTTTAAGTGAGTGTGTTATTAAAGTCTACTTTTGAATATCGGTGTCTTCGTGCCTTTCTATCAGTTTCCTACCCCACGTACGTAACAATACTATATCATCGGCTACTCCCACTTAGTAGGTAGAAACCATCATGCTCTTATAACAAAACAGAGATTATCGGTAACTCGTAGTACCTACCTAGGTACGTATAGGTACAATTAATACAGTATTGTGTTGCAATGGATTTGTTATTTAAACTAGCAATGTTAAAAATCTAGTAAATACACATAAAGAAAAATAACTAATTTCACAATATTTACATCGACTCTCTGACAATGTTAGTAAATACGACGAAATTTATTGTTTACGGGCAAAAATAATTAAAACATATTTACAAAGACCGCCTTCCATTTCGGAAAATCAAATCACGTTCTATTGCGAATGTAATGCCACGAACATTTTCGAACGTTTCCCTTTACAATACTGTAGAAGTGCAGTTTATACAAAACAATGTTTAAACTTGTTTTGTTCGTCGAACCTTACTACAAGGGATATCATGTTTTTGTCCCTGAATGTCGATATAATTAAGATATTTGGAATGAATTCTCTTGAGGAGGCTATTTTTTTGGACGACGGTATGACAAAATGTTTATACTGTGAAGGGCAGACTAATAATAATTACGAAATATCGAAAGTAATTTCATTTGATTTAAACGGTACTGATCAACATTGTCTAACCGACGTACCTCATTCAATTATGATTAAAAGTAAAATTTATAGTTTTGTAGGGGCAATTGAATTTGTACCCCCCCTATATAGTGATGGGCTGATGGCATAGGACATTACAAGTGCCACTCTTTACTAAATGAGAAATTTGTATGTTATGATGACAATTCTTGTAAAATTGTTGAAAGCACTAAAAAAAACATGCATTTACATGTAATAACTTACGCCCTCGTTGATACTTAAATATTTATAACTTTCATGTATAATTTTATTATTTTTATGTTTCATTACTTTGTTTCGTTTCGTTCTAATTTAAAAAAGATTTAGGTGGCGAATATTTTGTTTTTAGGTAACCTTCAATCAAACAGGAATGTTGTAGTTTCATTTAATTTGTAATTAATAAATAAGGAAAATGATTCACGTTAGTAAATGATTTTCATTGTGTGGACACCCTTTTAAAGACTCTGCTAAGGAAATATTAAAAAGCAATTTATCTTATATGATACGCCATCAATCCACGTTTAAAAAATAAATATATGTAGACAAACATTTTAACTAAACCTCAGTACGACAAACCTTTCCATAATGTTTATATTTTAGGATATTTTAATTATTTTATTAATTCATAGTGTGTGAACTGAGGGACCACGAACAAATATTTACATTTGTAAATTTGACGAAATTGATTAAAAGTTGTGCTTATGTTTAACTTTTATAATCTTCCTTGCGATTTTTACTAATGTTTGCAAAGTAAAATGCATTTTTTTTGTACAGATGTACCGATTTATTAATAACTTTTTATGTGGTCTCTCAGGGACCAAAGAAGGAAGACTGCTTTAGTGTATAATCATTACCAAATTACGTTTCGGTCATTACTAATGCGTTTAAATATGTTTTTACTAAATCTGTAACATCAAAATAAGCCAGCATATTAAACACTAGCCCAGAAGTGGAAGGTTCAGTGTGTGAACTGAGGGACCACACCTTTGGCTGTATAACTTTTTAGTGAATTCTTTACGAATTCCAGGATTTCTTTTACAAATTAATTCGCAACTACTACTACATTTTACACTTACTAAAACCATTAAAAACCAAGTGGTCCCTCAGTCCACACTCACACGGTCATTGTCACTAGTAGGGTGAACGTACCAGTAAATGAACTGTGCCAGTGAATGATCAAAGTAAGAATATTTTCACAAAATAAGAATTCTGTTCTACAAAACAAAGTTCAAGTCCACGAGTGATACCTTACCTCGTATCCCTATATATATCCTCGTGGACTCATAAATGGGTAAGGCCGCCGCGAATTTTTACCAATGTGACATAGAAGTAACATAAAAAAAAATACGTGACGTTACCATAAAACGTAACATAAGTTGTTATTAAGCTTAGGCAACACTGGTAAACATTTGCAAAAAATAATACGTTACAAAAAAAAAAAAAAAATATAATTACTTAAATGAATATTTTTTTAACTTTTTAACTTTTTAACTTTTTAAATGAAATAGTAATCAATAGGTATTTTTCATAATACAAAGGAGACTGACCATTTCTCAAAAAAATTGCAACCAAGTGACATCTCCAAATCAAAAAAAGGCAGGTAAGTAAAGAACATCAAACTATGCAATAATTAAATAATATTCTAATAATGTGTCCCAAAATATTTGTATGGAAAGTTCCTTTTTTGTAACCGATATTCATACGTTTTTGGTAACAAAAAAAGGAACGTTCCATACAACTATATTCGGACACATTAAAATATTATTTAATTATTGCATAGTTTGATATTCTCTACATACCTGCCATTTTTTTAATATTTGTAGATGTCACTCAAAGACCAAAGTGGCAAAAAAATTGAGAAATGCTAATTTGCGTTCATACTGATTGATTGATTGGACGCTTTTATACTTTATCGTCGTCGGCCACGACACGGCAAAACCCTGGTTTCATTCATAAATAGACCTTAGGCTTGTAGACTTCAGATACCTACTGTACGTACCTACCTACAATATCAAATTGATTCATCTTAATAACTTACTGTATTTGTCGTTGGAAATATAGTAAAAACTCATTTAAGTTCGTATATTTTCTGTGTGCACTTCCCTTTACCACATGTTTTCGTCACGATTCGTTAAAATGTAACGTATTCGTAACGAAAGTGTAACGTATTTTTTATAAAATATTGATTATCATGGTGAAATAACAATATTTCGAATATAATAATACATGTCACGTGCGTGAATAACAATAACCCATCGTATGAAAAAACAACCGCTTAAAAATAATCACTACTTACCCTTAAAATCACACAAGCACTTTACTAGATAATTTACAAAAACTTTGCCCGCGTCACCTTTGTCCGCCATTTAAGCAACAAACTGACGAGATTGGTATTCTCTCTGGTGTTGCGCTACTAGAACATGAGTTTCCAGTGCACAAAAATGAATTTCTACCACTGTTGGCTTTAAATCTAGCTTTATAAAGCGTCACGTAAGTATTCGTAACGAAAACGTGGAATTGTGGCCCAATAAAAGAATGCAACATAAAACAAGTAAATTGTTTTAATATATTTTTTTCGCAATTGGTAGAACTATCACTATATCATAAAATTTTGTGTAAACAAAAGCATGATCATGAGAAGTTGAAAATCGTGAAAATAACAGTGCTTTAAGTACAAGTGGTCGAAAAAATTTGACAATTTTCGTTACGTTTTGGACAGAATTATATTTTTATTAAATAATTTGAAAGGATTTAAATCAATTATGTCACTTGCGACCTTGACAGTTTTTATCGCGTAAAATAATAAAAATGATTTGAAACCTCTCGGTGCTACCAATTTTTTTTTATGAGCATCTTAAATTTGAAACGTCCAAATTCGTCAAAATTCGTGGCCTTACCCAAATATAGATTGTAACAGAAACTTAATAATTTACGCGTGCCATCATTTAAATCTAATTAATTAATTAATTAAATTGATGATTATTGTTTGAATGTTGGCTTTTCCAACCACTGTTTTTATAATACTTAATTATAAAACCTATGAAATACTAAATAAATTAGTAAGAAACTGAAAATTGTTACTCTCGTCCCCGTTGTCCCCTACCTAATGTAACCCCCTACTAACCTGCCAAACCCAAACTCAAAGAGTTCTGGGCCATGACACTCCTCCTACGCTACGGTCGTACGGTGTTTTTTTTAGTACTGAAAACCAGCAATAAAATTATAAGGAACTATTTTTATTGAAACTCTTTCAATTCGATTCAAAACCTATAAAATAAAAATAACCTATAAAAATAGTTTCACCTATAAATAATGAATTAGCTTTGCTCAGTTCTGCTTTACATGACAGATAAGATGTATTTATTTTTATTTTATGGCGTCTTAACAATCTTAAGTGTGTAAGTCCTTATTCATTAACAACTAAGGAAGTACGTAATTTCACATTCCTGGTTCCGTCGTAGTATAGAGGCCCTGTTGTTTTGCATTATGTAGGGGAAGATGGGGTGGCTTCGTACAAGGGGAGCATTCGTACAGTGGTCATATCTCGACTATCCATCATGCTGAAGTGTTCATATTTATATGCGTGACTGTCGCTCATATGCATAGGCTACCCTCCAAAAGTGATGGCAGTGCAGCAGCAGATTTCGCCAGAAATAATTAATATGTGTTTCCGCAACCCGAAAGTAATTGTTGGTTCTCCTTTGAATGCGTCTGTCTCTAATAAGTTTTACTTGAATTAGAAAAAAACTTTGTATACAGTTGGTAATTAGATGTTTGAGATTAATATGTGAACAATGGTTTTGCGATTACTTTAACGGCTATTTTCTATTTCGATTATTTTTCTGATCGTTTTGGTTGGGGTACCTTCGTACAATCAAAATGTATGTAATTTTATACCGTACGAATGCACCCCATATAAGTAAAAAAATTGTATATCAAGAATAATTTGTAATTACAAAACCAGGTCAGTAAGATATGCCTAAAAGATGACTAAAACAGGTGAAATAGCTGAATATCCAATGAATCCTGGGAAAAAACG
This sequence comes from Acleris emargana, assembly GCA_927399475.2. Taxonomy (NCBI): domain Eukaryota; kingdom Metazoa; phylum Arthropoda; class Insecta; order Lepidoptera; family Tortricidae; genus Acleris; species Acleris emargana. Next base: position 35,804,797 of record OV656835.1, read on the forward strand.
AATAGTGTATGAAGGCACCCCATACGTGGGGTGCATTCGTACATTTCCCATTTTTTGGGAAAATCATTATATCTTGGCAAAGTTGCTTTGTATCAAAACTGAAATACAAAATTATTATAGCCAAATAAGTGGATGATGAAGTAGCATTCATCTCATATTGAAATAACGGTTAGTTTTTTTTTTATACGGCTTTGAGTAAAAAGTGTACGAATCCACCCCATCTTCCCCTATAGTGATTTATTGCATGTAGTATACCTACTAATAGGTACCTACTGATGGCATCGCAATCGTTTTCATTTTTTCAGTCCGTGGGCGAGTCTGCTTTCAAAATGAAAACAATTGTTTCACTTTGAAGTCGATTGCGATTACAATTGCGGTAGGCAATAGGCTAGCAGGGCCTCTATTCAACGCGGTAGACCATGTCGTTTTAGACCTGTTTTGATAGCTCTTGTTTACTTGACAGTGATGGCGGCCGAGGTAAAAACAATACCAGGTCAAATGCGATTTGGATTTTAGTGCCTAGAAGGGCGCAGGTCGATTTAAAATGAAGTTGACTGGTACAATATGTTTTGTGGTATTAACTTCACCTCTTATACGGTACTAACGACCCAAAAGCCGTGCCGTTCTAG